>CM046441.1:79811231-80411231 GCA_025506515.1 Flaveria trinervia | reverse complement strand
TAAATGTATTATGTATGTATGTATAGGAGGGTTCAAATGAGAACCATTTTTTATGATAACTTAGGAACCAATTTCAGCCACTTATTTTTTATTACGTGCAAATCACATGTCATTTTTTCTCTTTTTTGAACGTTCTGTCACACCCTCGATTTCCACAAACGGGGTATTACCGTTAAGCGTGTGACTTCCAGGATCTCAGCCACTAGTTACACCAAACGACACTTTAGTTATAAAACATAATTTGTTTCTAAAGTTTGATAAAACCAAAAACTGAGCTATTAACGTAAACATAACAAAAGTTGCAGAAGCATAATAAATCTTAATTGTTTAAATGGCGCAACACGCGCAAACCGAATAAATAAAATTCACTGAAAAACGTTAAATAAATCACGTGGATAGTAATGCATGAATGAAATGCTCCTAAGCGTGCGAATCTTGTGAACCTGAAAGAAATATGCTGAAGTGTCAACACAAGGTTGGTGAGTCCACATGTTTTGTTAAATTGAACATAACAGTAAACTGATGCAGTAATCAAGATAATATCAGTAGATAGCTAGTCTACTCAACAAGTTACTAAGTGTATGAAGTTCGCAACCGACGCTGACAACGTAAAGAATGCCTTGGCTGTGAACACCGGTCACAGCAACAGAATTAGGTCAATTAAACACCTGTTTGACAATCGTTGTGCTAGCGCGACTAGCCCGGGTGGGGTTTGTCAAACCCAGTAGATCTACTCAGAATTACCTCGCTAGAGTACATATATTAACGGTTCGAAAGTGAGGACTTAAGCATGGTGTCACACTAGTAAACAAGTGATATTAAAGTAATACTGATCAGGTGAAAATACGTTTGGAACACACGTTTCTTTCACCCCAAAGAAAATAGGTAAAACGGAGCTGAGAACTCACCTTAAATGCAGAACAACAAAGTAATGCAGAAACGGGTAATTAGGTCCCCGTTTAACCTGAATTCCAGTTAATGTATACAATAAATTTTAAATATAAATTTACAACTTGTACGGTTTCACGTTTCACGACTCGGTTACGGTGTCGAATACTGGTTAACTACCCATTCACAATCACATACCATCATACCCCAACTCACCCAAAAGGATGCCTTATATATGTTTTTAATTATATAAAAAAAATTCATTGTTGAACTCTTACATTTCATAATACGTAACTCCACAACACCACGCATAACGACCCAACCAAACACACCCATAGTATATAATATAATATACATAAACATAAACACAATTGCATCATCCTAACAAACTACATAATATATATATTATTACTAGTACACTACACACATACACGCACAGAATAATCACACACATGGACTATGCACCAATTTCATTATACTAAGGCATATACTCACCCCATCATCCACTCACGCCTGAAACACTTTCAATTAAGCAAATTTCATGCACTATATCTATATAAGTGTGTATTTATTTATGCATGCATATGCAAACACCCACACATACATACCTACACTACGCATATATATGTATATTCATACGCAGAAAGCGCACCATACATATATATACACACGAACATATCACACATCATATATATGTATATATATATATATGTTCGCCGCCTCCATGCATATAAATACATAGTGCAACACACATGAATATGTACATCCATACATACATACACATGAGGAAACTATATATATACGTACGTATGAATAGCCGAAGTTCATATGTGAAGAACTTGGGATCAGGCGACCACCCGACCGGGTAACCACAAGGCGTTCACCCCGGTCCACACTCACGCACAAAATACGCATGAAACCGAACGTTAAATCACGAAAACCGTTCAAGATCGAACGACCGAACCGTAAGACCGCATAAATGAAACGAAGCAAACGGACATACCGTACGATTGGATTTCTCACGGTTGCCTATAGAGTTACGATCGCCACAGGAGAAAGCTTGTCGTGCGGAATATGTCGTCGTCGACAGAAGGGAGGGAATCGCCGGTGGTTCACTCGCGAGCTTGTTTGAAATTGTCAAGGAGGAGGGGGCTGCCGTCGGGACTTGGGGTTAGGGTTTCGAGAGATAATGAATTGAATGGAGGGTTACGGGAGTTGAGTTGGTTATATGCAAGGGAGTTTGGCAACATGCCAAATCTAGTCCTTCAAGTTTAAGTAATTTCCATTTGGAGATATTAATTAATTTTAATTAAGTTAAGATTAATTAGAATTATGTACTAATAATATGATAATTAAAGTTTATTTAATTATAAAATAGCAATGGAAGATTAGATAGCGGAAACGATGTTAAACTGAAAAATACGGGTTGTCATATCATCCCCTTGTTGAAGGAATTTTCGTCCCGAAAATTGGAACATCTTGTTGAGTGAGGAGCAATAGGTAGAACCCTAAAAAAAAGTTCGATCGAAGGAATTTATGGAATGTTATCATCCCCTTGTTGAAGGAAATTTCGTCTCGAAATTGAAAGAAAAGACATCTTAAAATAATACCTTAGGAAGTTGATGCCTGATCTTTGAACAGTTGCGGGTATTTCTTCTTCATTTGATCCTCACATTCCCAGGTAAACTTCGGGCCACGCTTTGAGTTCCACCTAACGCGCACAATTGGAATCTTGCTACGCCTTAGGGTTTTGACTTCTCGATCCATAATTTCAACTGGTTCTTCAATGAAACGAAGTTGTTCATCAATCCCCAGTTCCTCTAATGGAACGACGAGTGAGTCATCAGATAGACACTTCCTCAAATTAGACACGTGAAACACGTTATGTATTCCACCTAGCTCTTCCGGTAAATTCAGCTGGTAGGCTACTGGACCAACCCGTTTGACAATCTCAAACGGTCCAACGTATCTGGGGTTTAGTTTGCCACACTTTCCAAAGCGTATCACTCCCTTCCAAGGTGAGACTTTTAAGAGTACTTTATCACCAATCTGAAATTCCAATGGTTTATGACGCTTGTCGGCGTAACTCTTTTGTCGATCACGTGCTGCTGCCATTCGGTTACGTATCTGCACGATCTTCTCAGTTGTCTCGTGCACAAGCTCAGGACCTGTAAGTTGGCTTTCTCCAACTTCTGCCCAACAAATAGGTGATCGACACTTACGTCCATACAGTGCCTCAAATGGTGCTGCCTTGATCGAAGTGTGATAACTGTTATTATAGGAGAACTCAACCAATGGTAAATGAGTTTCCCAATTACTGCCAAAATCGATCACGCAGGCACGTAACATATCTTCTAATGTCTGAATCATATGCTCACTCTGACCATCGGTTTGCGGATGATACGCAGTACTCATATCCAGCCGTGTTCCCAATGATCGTTGTAATGATTGCCAGAAGTGAGAAGTGAATCGAGCGTCACGATCAGATATGATAGACACTGGTACACCATGCCGGGAAACTATTTCTCTTAGATAAATCCGCGTTAACTTATCCATCCGATCAGTCTCTCGGATTGCTAGGAAGTGAGCGGATTTTGTTAGGCGATCTACTATAACCCATATGGTATCGCATCCGCTGGGAGTTCTTGGTAACTTTGTAACGAAGTCCATCGAGATCTGCTCCCATTTCCAAACTGGAAGTTTCGGTTGTTGAAGTAAACCAGATGGCCTCTGATATTCCACCTTAACCTTGGAGCAAGTTAAACATTTGCTTACATAGGTGGCAATCTCAGCTTTCATGTTAGGCCACCAATAACGCTCTTTCAGATCATGGTACATTTTATCTGAACCCGGATGAATTGAGTAGCGTGACTTATGAGCTTCATCCATTACCAGTTCTCGTAAATTCCCGTATTGTGGTATCCAGATCCGTTCCATGAAATAACGGATTCCATCCGTCTTGGTCTCTAATTGTTTCTCCATACCTCGCATGTATTCTGCTTTTAGGTTCTCAACTTTCAAGCCTCAGACTGGGCAGCCTTGATTTGTTCTGGTAGGTCGGAGTGAATGGTCAATTGTAATGCACGTACTCGAC
Source organism: Flaveria trinervia (assembly GCA_025506515.1). NCBI lineage: Eukaryota > Viridiplantae > Streptophyta > Magnoliopsida > Asterales > Asteraceae > Flaveria > Flaveria trinervia. The sequence continues at coordinate 80,407,249 of CM046441.1, read as the reverse complement.
GAGGTTTAGGGGTATCTTTTCGACTGAGGGCGTCGGCTACCACATTGGCTTTATCCGGGTGATACTTGATGGCACAGTCGTAATCATTGAGTAGTTCTAACCATCGTCGTTGCCGCATATTCAGCTCTTTTTGGTCATATATGTACTGGAGACTCTTGTGGTCTGTATAGATCGTGCACTTAGTTCCATATAGGTAGTGCCTCCAAATCTTCAAAGCAAACACTACAGCTCCTAGTTCCAGATCATGCATTGTGTAGTTCTTCTCGTGTACTTTAAGTTGTCTAGACGCATAAGCAATGACATTGTTGCGTTGCATCAACACATATCCCAAACCCTGGATGGATGCGTCACAATAAACAACAAAGTCATCTGTTCCTTCTGGCAAGACTAGGATCGGTGCACTGCAGAGCTTGTCCTTAAGTGTCTGAAATGCTGATTCCTCTTGGCTACCCCATTTGTAGATGGTTCCCTTGTGAGTCAGGGAAATTAGAGGTTGTGCTAACTTTGAGAATCCATCGATAAATCGTCTATAATAACCTGCCAAACCAAGAAATTTTCGCACCTCAGTAGGCGTTTTTGGTGCCGGCCAATCCTTGATTGCCTCAATTTTTGAAGGATCTACATGTATACCCTTTTCGTTCACTACATGACCAAGGAACTGCACTTCTCGCATCCAGAATTCACATTTCGAGAACTTTGCATATAATTGTTCATTCTTCAGCAATTCCAGAATGATTCTCAGATGTTCCTCATGATCTTCCTCACTCTGAGAGTAAATTAGTATGTCATCAATAAAGACAATGACAAACTTATCCAAATAAGGTTTGCAGACACGGTTCATGAGGTCCATGAAAACTGCTGGGGCATTAGTTAATACAAAAGGCATTACTGCGAACTCATAGTGCCCATAACGTGTCCGGAATGTCGTCTTCGAGATATCTTCCTCCCGGACTCGAAGCTGATGATAACCTGATCTCAGGTCAATCTTGGAATAGTAACTTGATCCTTGCAACAGGTCAAACAGATCATCAATGCGCGGGAGAGGATATCTATTCTTAATTGTCACTTTGTTTAACTCTCGGTAATCAATACACATTCTGAAAGTTCCATCTTTCTTCTTCACGAATAGCACTGGAGCTCCCCAGGGTGAAGAGCTGGGACGTATGAATCCCTTGTCCAGCAATTCCTGCAATTGCTTAGACAGCTCTTGTAGTTCATTCGTGCCAAACGGTACGGCGCCCGAGCGATCGGAGCTGCTCCAGGTGCTAATTCAATCTGAAACTCTACTTGCCTGTGTGGGGGTAGTCCAGGTAGGTCCTCGGGAAATACCTCCGGAAAGTCTCTAACTATAGGGATGTCTTCCAGTCGTTTCTCCTCAGTAGTCTTTTCGGTGAGTAGGGCTAAAATCGCCGAATGTCCTTTCTTAAAAAACTTCTGAGCTTTCATGTATGAAATGATGCCAACTACTGCACTATTCCTGTCGCCTTATACGGTGAGTATCTTTCCATCAGGCAAAAGTAGTCGAACAAGTTTCTCACGACAAATGATTTCAGCTTGGTTCTTAGACAACCAATCCAAGCCGACAACGACATCAAAACTACCGAGTGTAATAGACAATAGGTCAATATCGAAATCATGCCCAGATAGACTAATCTTACAACCTTTGTATATACGTGAAGACTCAATGATCTTACCGTCTGCTATTTCTACTGTATAATTGGTATCTAGGGCTACAGAATTATCATCTAGCAATTTACTGAACTTATGCGAAATGAAACTCTTATCAGCACTAGAATCAAATAGTACCGAAGCAAAGCAACCATTGATAGGAAATTTACCAGTTACAGTAGAAGGATCATTACGAGCCTCACCTGAACCAATGATGAAGCTCTTCCTTTGCTCCACCATTACCGTTCTTATCGTTGTTTCCACTGCTATTGCCATTGCAGTTATCAACACCATTACCGCCACCATTGTTCTTCCTCAGTTTTGGGCAATACCTCTTGATGTGCCCGGTCTGACCACACTCATAGCAGCCTTTTTGTTCATTCCTCTGGGCCGGCTGTCTAGATGTCATATTCATCCTGCAATCTCTAGCAGCATGGCCAAATGTACCACACCGCTCACAAGTATTCTTTTTGCAGTTCCCGTTGTGGTGGTAGTTGCATCTGTTACACTTAGGTAACGTCCCAGAGTAGCCACCACTCTGCTGAGATGAGGATGAGGATGATTGATGAGATGAGCGATAGTTGTCAAACTTCCGTGACTGTTGAGGTTGCGGTTGAGAGTTGTTCTGCTTGTTGGTGGAACCAGATTCCCATTTCCTCTTGTTGTTACTGTCTGAAGGGGTCGATGTCGGACCTTGTGGAGGTAGTTTACCCTGGATGACTGCCTGGTCAGTCAGCCTATGGGCCAACCTGATTGCCTCCTGTATGGTGTCTGGTTTGGAAGCAGTGACCATGCCTTGAATCTTAGGTGACAGACCGTGTAAATACCTCTCAATCCTTAGGGAAGGAGGGTCGACCATGTTAGGGCATAGGGTAGCAAGCTCGTGAGATCGAGTGGTGTACGCCTCGATTTCGGAGCCTGTCATCTTTAGGTTCCAGAACTCAGTTTCTAATTTTTGCACCTCATTCCGAGGGCAGTACTCCTCTTTCATCAGGGTCTTGAAGTCATTCCAGGTCATCTGGTTTGCAATTTCAACGCCCAACATCTGGACTTGAGCGTTCCACCAAGATAATGCCGCACCGTCCAGGGTGCCAGTGGCGTACTTAACCCGATTTGCCACGGGGCAGTTGCACATCTCGAACACTGACTCAAGCTTTTCGAACCAGCGTAGGAGTCCCACAACTCCTTCTGCTCCAGTGAATGGATTGGGTTTACAATCCATGAAAGTCTTAAACGTGCATACCCCTTGTCCTGCAATAAGTTTTGATCAGGCGTTTAGAATTTTTGAATAGATGTTACAACTTAACCAGGGTGACGGAACGTTAACGTCAAGGGGAAATTTTGTATTGCTTACCGATTGGAGTGGCGTGCGGATTGAGGTTAGGATTTGCGAGAGCATCAGCCACGTGCTGGTTGATTAGAGCTGCTAGTTCGGCAGGGGTCATGTTAATGGTACCACGACCACGTCCGCGTCCTCGGCCAGTTCCAGACATTCTTAACAATCACAACATACAAAAATAAGTAATATGCAACATATCCACTTCATTTAAGTACAAGTAATTAAAAGAATTTAGCACACATAACTCATAAGTTCAAATAATAATTTTTGATTAAATAAATTGTAAGTACGCATACAATTAATCAAATCAAATACTAAAATCCAAAAGTATCAGTCAGATGGGAAACAACCCTTCCCATCTAGGTGCGAAATGAAATAAGTCCAATGGAATAAAAGAATTAGTGAAAGAAAAGGATAATTAAGGAAATCAGTGAGAGTCAACAGATCCATCACTGTTTTTTGCCTCGTCATCAGACTGCTCCTCAGGTTCTTCTTCCGGCTCTTCCTCCGGGTCTTCCTCTTCCGGTGCTTCTTCCGGTTCTTCTTCCTCTTCGGGAGCCTCCTCTGGTTCTTTCTCGGGGTCTTCCTCTTCTTCTAGTACTGCTTCTGGTTCAGACATTGCGTTCTGAGCTAAGGCTTGGGATTCCAAAATCCCAAGTCGCGGTCAGTGATAGCGGCCCGCTCGTACAGTTCATCGTAACGAGCTACGAGGTCATGGTGGTATTCCATGAAGTTATCAAATCGAGTCTCGAATTGTTCGAGTCTCTCCGTGGTCCTAGCCGAGTTCTTCTTCAATTCCGTGTTTTCCCTTTCGAGTGTGGCCACGCGCTTGCGTTGCAGATGTATCGTGGCTGCCAAAGCAGCTATGGCCTGCTCTGGAGGGCAAGGGAGTGGTGGTAATGTAGGGGCATTTGGGTCCCTACTAGTAGTGGATCTAGTACGCGGGCGGTTCTCGAGAGGTGGGGGTACGTTTTTCTCTAAAATGAGATCAGTAAAGTACCGCGGGTAGCACTCCCACCTATGAACCGGTGGGTACACGGGTTTAGTAAAAGGTGGGTCGAAATCAAGTCTCTCGTTATTATTATAACGTAAGGGCCAGTCACAGGAGTTCTCAGAGGAAGGAATATGATCGTAGTAAATGGGCCTCTTGCCTCGAGAAGATGATGATGGTACTGAAGAAGATGATGCCATTCTGCAAGAAACCGCTCACGGAAGTGAGCAACATCAAGAAATCCAGCAAGTAAAGCAAACAAGCAAGGCCAACGAACAACCTAATTGTGTCTATATGCGTGTAACTAAGGCATCGGCTATAGTCTAAATGCAATGCAAATGTGATGCAATTTTTTTATTTAGTTCGCTATAACCATTGGCTCTGATACCAATCTGTCACACCCTCAATTTCCACAAACGGGGTATTACCGTTAGGCGTGTGACTTCCAGGATCTCAGCCACTAGTTACACCAAACGACACTTTAATTATAAAACATAATTTGTTTCTAAAGTTTGATAAAACCAAAAACTGAGCTATTAACGTAAACATAACAAAAGTTGCGGAAGCATAATAAATCTTAATTGTTTAAATGGCACAACACGCGCAAACCGAATAAATAAAATTCACTGAAAAACGTTAAATAAATCACGTGGATAGTAATGCATGAATGAAATGCTCCTAAGCGTGCGAATCTTGTGAACCTGAAAGAAACATGCTGAAGTGTCAACACAAGGTTGGTGAGTCCACAGGTTTTGATAAATTGAACATAACAGTAAACTGATGCGGTAATCAAGATAATATCAGTAGATAGCTAGTCTACTCAACAAGTTACTAAGTGTATGAAGTTCGCAACCGACGCTGACAACGTAAAGAATGCCTCGGCTGTGAACACCGGTCACAGCAACAGAATTAGGTCAATTAAACACCCGTTTGACAATCGTTGTGCTAGCGCGACTAGCCCGGGTGGGGTTTGTCAAACCCAGTAGATCTACTCAGAATTACCTCGCTAGAGTACATATATTAACGGTTCGAAAGTGAGGACTTAAGCATGGTGTCACACTAGTAAACAAGTGATATTAAAGTAATACTGATCAGGTGAAAATACGTTTGGAACACACGTTTCTTTCACCCCAAAGAAAATAGGTAAAACGGAGCTGAGAACTCACCTTAATGCACAGCAACAAAGTAATGCAGAAACGGGTAATTAGGTCCCCGTTTAACCTGAATTCCAGTTAATGTATACAATAAATTTTAAATATAAATTTACAACTTGTACGGTTTCGCGTTTCACGACTCGGTTACGGTGTCGAATATTGGTTGACTACCCATTCACAATCACATACCATCATACCCCAACTCACCCAAAAGGATGCCTTATATATGTTTTTAATTATATAAAAAAAATTCATTGTTGAACTCTTACATTTCATAATACGTAACTCCACAACACCACGTGTAACGACCCAACCAAACACACCCATAGTATATAATATAATATACATAAACATAAACACAATTGCATCATCCTAACAAACTACATAATATATATTATTACTAGTACACTGCACACATACACGCACATAATAATCACACACATGGACTATGCACCAATTTCATTATACTAAGGCATATACTCACCCCATCATCCACTCACGCCTGAAACACTTTCAATTAAGCAAATTTCATGCACTATATCTAAATAAGTGTGTATTTATTTATGCATGCATATGCAAACACCCACACATACATACCTACACTACGCATATATATGTATATTCATACGCAGAAACATATCCAAATATATACAAACGCAGGAAGCGCACCATACATATATATACACACGAACACATCACACATCTATATATGTATATATATATATGTTCGCCGCCTCCATTCATATAAATACATAGTGCAACACACATGAATATGTACATCCATACATACATACACATCAGGAAACTATATATATACGTACGTATGAATAGCCGAAGTTCATATGTGAAGAACTTGGGATCAGGCGACCACCCGACCGGGTAACCACAAGGCGTTCACCCCGGTCCACACTCACGCACAAAATACGCATGAAACCGAACGTTAAATCGCGAAAACCGTTCAAGATCGAACGACCGAACCGTAAGACCGCATAAATGAAACGAAGCAAACGGACATACCGTACGATTGGATTTCTCACGGTTGCCTATAGAGTTACGATCGCCACAGGAGAAAGCTTGTCGTGCGGAATATGTCGTCGTCGACAGAAGGGAGGGAATCGCCGGTGGTTCACTCGCGAGCTTGTTTGAAATTGTCAAGGAGGAGGGGGCTGCCGTCGGGACTTGGGGTTAGGTTTCGAGAGATAATGAATTGAATGGAGGGTTACGGGAGTTGAGTTGGTTATATGCAAGGGAGTTTGGCAACATGCCAAATCTAGTCCTTCAAGTTTAAGTAATTTCCATTTGGAGATATTAATTAATTTTAATTAAGTTAAGATTAATTAGAATTATGTACTAATAATAATGATAATTAAAGTTTATTTAATTATAAAATATCAATAGAAGATTAGATAGTGGAAACGATGTTAAACTGAAAAATACGGGTTGTCACACGTTCATAATTTTTTTCAGGATATCATTTTTTCATAAACAGAATAATAAAAAAATTCAATATATATTTTATCTTTCTAAAGCCTACTATATTTATATACTTTTCTAAAAAAATTGTTTATTTTTTATTTACATATGTGTAAATCTAGTTATACACATATGTAGTACCGGATTTACACCTGTGTAAATCCAGTACTACATATGTGTAAACGAATTTCGTTAGAAAAAACCGGATTTTTTTTTTATTTTTTATAAAATTTTTTATTTTTATGAAAGAGGAAAAGTATGGGAACATTTTTGTGTTTTTATTTTTTATTTTTATGTTATTTTTCGATTTATAATTTTTTTAAATATATTTTTGTTATTTATATTTTACAATTGAAAACTAGTGGTTGAGATTGGTTTGTAAAATTCTCATAAAAAATTAGTTCTTATTTGATCTCTACCTTATATATATATATAGATATTGGTTTGTAGAATTCTCACAAAAAAATTAGTTTTCATTTGATCTCTACTTTTATATATATAATATATATATATATATATATATTATATATATATATATATATATTATATATATATATATATATATATATATATAATAAAATACCTTTAATTTAAAATATCAATGTGTCATATCAAATGGGTGTAAAAGTAATCATCATGAGAGGCACTTTATATAAATATGTTATATGTTGCAACTTGTATGATTAGTTGGTAGAGTTTGATAATATTCTGTATTGAGTAAATGGTAGTCGTTTTTATTGGCAGTGATGTATCTACTTTGTTTTATAATCGTTAATGCATATGAGAGTTCAATAATAAATTTCTTCATTATTCAATACTTTAATTTATTGACGGCTTCCATGTGATGAATCACTGTATTTAATAGTTTTATAATAAAATTTTAAGGTGGTATTTACATAAAAGGATGATATGTATACTTTACTAATATCATAATCGAGAAAATGTGTATTGATTTTCGGTTACTTTTTATTTATAATAAACTTTAATAAATCTCATGTTAAATACTTAAATTGATGATTTCTTTAATTATTTCTAATTCGGTATGTTCCATGCATCACATCACGATGATAACACACGTTTCTAAGAGATTAAACATGTTATCTTTTAGAGGACATTGTTTCATACACCATTGATTTGGCATTCTACACCACCATTATAACGGTCGTTTGTCATACTGTAAACGGTCGTTTACAGTGTAGTTAACGGTCGTTTACAGTGTAGTAAACGGCCGTTTACTGTTATTAGGGGTTTTTAATTTTTATCATTTTTTTCTAATTATACTATATTAAATTTATTATTGTTAAGTTTTCATTCAATTTTTAATGTTTTTATTAATTTTAAATTATCATAATTATAAATTGAATATAAGTAGAAATAGAAAAAAAGTTAATACATGTACAAAAAAAAATTATGCACCTGTATTAACATTTTATTTCTAGTTATATTAATCTTTTGTATGTTTTTATTTGTAATGTTTTTATTCTACTTTTTAATATTTTTATTATACTAAGTTTTTATATATTGTTAAATATAATTATACCAAGTTATATAATTTATACATTAATAAGTTTTTATGTATATGTATTAACATTTTATTTCTAATTATAAGTTTTTATATAATTTATATATTGATGTTTTTATATAACTTATATATTAATAAGTTTTTATGTACAATAAAATTTATATAGTTTGCAATTATTGAACTTTATAAAATAAATATATTGTTAGTAACTTAGTAAATGTCCGTTTACTATTTTTAAGATTTTTATTAAATTTTTTCTAATTATGGTTATATTATATTAAATTTATATATTGTTAAGTTTTTTAGATTTTCATATGATATTTATAATTTTTATAATTTTGAAGTTTAGAAATAACAATAGAACTTATATAGTTTACAAATTTTGAACTTTATAAAATGAATAATTACAAATGATACTAATCTAGTCTATATTGAAATGAGTAACAAATTTATTTTGAAGTATATATTGACTATATCTTTGAAGTCTCTCCTTGTATATTCTTTCCCACGCAGCCGCACTATTACTTTTGTGAAAATTCCATAACGGCGTTATGAAAGACAATAGATATTCACCCTCTAAACGCACAGAAACGTAGTGGTAACCATACACATGTGCAATAGTAATGAATTGATGGTACATGAGTTCATTCGAACCTGTCCATAACGGAAAATAAATTGTGCTTTCAGTGGAAGATAAGCATTGAAGAATGACATTAAATCTGTTTGCGATCAATAATCCTCTGTAAGGCATTATCATCCAGTGTTGATCAGGAGCTGAACCCCGATGTAGCCACGATAAACTACGTTCTGTCTCATCATATGAGCTGGAGAAAAGAATTATGTACAAATTAGAATTGTTATGTAACTCGTTTAAAAGCTCATACCTCATGTTCAGCCAATATTCTTCACCGAATCCTAAGGAAAAGGAAACTGCACGAAACCCACAATTATCATCACTTTACGTTCTCTATGTGTGTTATATATGGATGGAATAGTTTGGAATCTGTGTTAGTAAAGGATGGTGATATAAAGAAGATTGAGTTGTGTTATGTACGTTTGAACTATGTTTCGGGGGGCTCATCCCCATAAAATCATAACTAACAAAATCATCTGTCGTGTAGGTATGACCTCGGGTAGGTTGAGTAGGTGAAGGATCTGGTTTGTTTTGTTTTTGAGATTTGAGTGTTGGCCTTTCACGAGTATTTTTTTGTATTGTAGGCTCGATTATGATTTTATCCGGCACATTTCTGTATTGTGAATTGTGAATTGTGTAAACATAATTTATAGGCATCTTTCATTATTGATAAATTCTTGCAAAAATTCCTAATAAATTCTGTAAACGATTATTGATTTTATCTGACACATTTCCCAATAATTATTATACAATAAATAAATTCTTTATTACAATAAGTAAAACATAAATAAAATTATATACAAATAAAAACTAAATCACAATTTATATAACTAAAAATATTACATTATTTTTCCAAAACAAATAAAGTTACAATTTATTGATACGGATCATCAGGAGGGTCTTGATATGGAGGTATCCACATTTTATTATTATGTTTAAACCTCCACCTAACTTGTGGATAATCTGCGATCATGTCCATCCGTATAACATGTTTACGATCAACAAATCCGGACATAAGTACCGACCCGTTTAAACTTGCCATGTTCTCAGGAGTGAGAATATGTAAAGACTCGACAAGTCAAGTAATATATGTACCACCACAAATATGCCTGCTTTTCTTTGTACCCGTACAAGAAGTAAAATAATCAGCAAGCATATATGCCAGATTACAAGGCCTCCTTTTAATCAAACAAAATAAAAAGAACAAATCCTTTTTAGTCACCCACCACTAGTCATCTTACGTCCAGTTATAGTATGACCAATAACGCGATGAAGATATCTATACAACGGATCGTTCATTCTTGTAGCTTTTGTTTTATTGTTAGGTATATATTGGCCATCACCAATTTCTTGCCAAAATATTTCATCATTATAATATTTTGGAAATTGCGTAAGACCGTTCAAAAAATCAGATTGATGAGTCTCTTGAACTATATATAAACCCATCAAAACACCAAACTCGGCCACTGAATAATTACGTGGCACCCCCCGAGAACAAAACTGATAGCACCGGTATCACTGTTAAAAAAAATATAAGTTCAATTAAATGTAGACACGGAATTATATATAATCCAACTAAATTGGTATACTTGTAGTTATGATTGTTCGAGTCGAAATTAAACGTAGAGAAAAACTCCAAATAAAGCTCCTTATATTGCGGGCCATTAATTGCAAAAAATCTTTTCCACGGCTCGTTCATCATGTTACGAGCACGAGTAAATTCACCCACGTCCCGTAACAAGCTCCAAGATATCGAACGTGAAGCCTCAAATTCTTTATCTAAAATTTTTTGAAGCCTTTTATATTCATCTGATCCTCGACGAAACTGAAGCCACGGATGATTCGAAGCACGAACCGACGCAGTATCTTGACGTGAACTTGAAGCCATTACCTAAAATAATTACAATTAGTAACACAATAAAATATATATCAAACTAAATTGTATTATAATAATAATAAACTAACATTTGTTTTAATAAGAAAAATAATAAAAAATGATGAAGATAAAAATTATGAATGTGAAGAATGAAGATGATGGTGGTGAATGAAGATGATGGTGAAGAATGAAGATAATGGTGAAAAAATGGAGGTATATATTGTGGTGTGTTCGGTTGGGTAGAAAACAAACGAAATATGAGTTGTCAAGTCATTAAAGCAAACGACTGTTTGCAGGTCAACAAACGACCATTTACAGGTCTGCTAAACGACCGTTTACAGGTCTGCTAAACGACCGTTTACAAGTTTTTAAACGATCGTTTACAAGGTCATAAACGACCGTTTACAAGGTCAAGTCAAATCAGTGGTGTACGAAACAGAAATCCCTATCTTTTATAATATATGGTAGTCTATGTACATTATATTTCCAATTATTAATTGTTGAATCAATAAAATATCTGAATCATTAAGGTAGTGTTTGCTATGCATAAATAAGAGTTAGAATGAAATGAAACATTAATGATGAATGAACAAAGACATGTTTGGTTGTTAAAGGGAATGAACTGAACGATTATATAGTTGATTCCATTCCCTAAAATTAATTCCAGCCACCACCTCTTTTTTTCATTCCATCCATTCTTTCATCATTAGTCATCACACCACTCACTCACCCACCACAACAACCACTGCTGTTGTCGGTCACCACCACCTCGGAAACACCATCGCCGGAGCCTACTGGCACCGTAAACCACCGAAGGCCACTGGCACCACCAGGAACCACCACCGGCCACTTCCGTCGCCGGAATCATGGCCTATGGAAATTACCGCTGACCACCACCGCCGCCGGAACCCACCCTTGGGCCACCGTTGCCTCCACTGAAACCATTATCGGCCACCACCGCCTCCAAAAACCACATTCGTCGCCGGCCTCCGGTAACCATCGCTGACCATTGTTGCCGCCGGAAACCACCGCCGCCTCCGGAAACCACCGCCAGAAACAATTGCCACCAGAAACCGCCGTTGGGCACCGTTGTCGTCGGAAACCACCACCGGGCACCGCTGCCGCCCGAAACCACCGCCGGGCACTATAGTCGCAGCAACCGCCGCCGCCGAAAACCACCGTCGGGCACCATAGCTGCCAGCAACCGCCGTCGTCGAAAACCACCGCCAGGCATCGTAGCCGCCGTCAACTATTGTCGCCGGAAACCACCGCCGGGCATCGCAGCCGCCAACAACTGTCGTCGTCGGAAACCACCGCCGGGCATCACAGCCACTGGAAACCACCACCGACAACCACCGCCAGCCACCACCCTCGAGCCACCGCTGCTGCCGGAAACCACCATCGGGCATCACCCTCAGGCCACCGCCGCTGTCGAAAACTACCGCCGGCCATCGTCGCTGCCGGAAACCGCCGCCGCCGCCGAAAATCACCGCTTTCCACCACCCTCGGGCCATCGCCACCGCCAGAGACCACTGCCGGCTACCGCCGCCTCCGAAAACCACCCTTGGGCCACAATTGCCACCGGAAACCACCACTGGCCACCACCATCGCTCGGCATCACCATCATAACCACTTTTACATTTCTTTGATTCGTTTTTTCATACTTACACAAACAACACAAAATAATGATTAATTTATTTCGAAAAGATAACCAAACAAGACAATAGAATGTAATGGTTCATTTTATTCTCTTATTCATTCCATTCCTTCATTCATTCTATTACTTCGTCCAATCCATTACCCCATACCAAACTTATCCTAAGTGTTGAACCATTAAAATGTCTGAAGCATTAAAAGCTATTATCCATCGCTTAACTATTCAAATGCAAATTTTTGATCAATTCAATTAAGATGTATTAACTATTCAGCATTATACCACTTAACCATTTAGTATAATGCTTAATCATTTAGATGCAAATGTCTGAACTATTAAATATTTGTCCTAAAACAAACAATCTAAACCATTAAATGTTAAACCATTAAAACATCTAAATATTGCAAAACAATCTTTTAGTATATGTATGATTTGGATGATTAATGGTAACCGACTCATTGGATATGGTAATGTTCTAAAATTTAACTTTGTTTTTTATTAGATAAAAGGTAATCTATCAAACCTTTTGTTTCATATTGACGAGTTAAAAATTGAATTTATGGAATATTATATTATAAAGTTGTAAGAGGAAAACAAAACTTAAACTGTAAAATATCAATAACTTTTAATATTTTTTACGGCTTGTACATTGGTTTTTAGGAATTATACATTCTGCCGCACAACTTCGTTATAAATTGAATTATATATATTTGAATTACCAAGATTTATGTATATATTTATGCACATAGTACAACCAATTTAATCTTTTTAAAATTTTATTTTAATCTTAATGCTTTTATATTTTTTTAAAATTTAACCCTACAACTTTTTACGTAACTTTGTTACATTATAATTTTCATCTTATACAAAATTTTCGTTTTACTCTTTGTTTTAAACTTTGAGAGTATCATTCAACGTTGTTACATTTTTTTTCGTTTAACGACCACGTTGCAACTTGCGGGTCCTAGATCGACATAGTTATTGTATATAATGTTTTACGTTTCACGTGTGTGATTCAATGTTTTATATCTACTTTTTGTTTGGTTTTATTTTTTCTCCTTTTTAATAAGAGTTTTTTTTCCGATTTTGGTGGTTGCTGACAATGGGATGACATTGATATTATTTAGTATAGTTTTATGTCCTGCAGCAACGTAAGGGGCTTAATGCTAATTTACACTGAAAAATAACTAATAAGAAACATATCAAAACAATATAAACCAAACACATAAACAAAGAAAAAATACGATTGAAAAAAACGAATAAATGGATAAGTATATAGTATTTTGGTATGAACAGTGGATATAGATATAAGCCAAAAGTTGGGTGGGAAAGAGAAGCCGAAACCATTGAGCCAACACCCAAGTTGCAAGTATAATTGTATTGAATTATTATGATGGATTATTTAAAAACTATAAATATAGTACCTTTAGCACTTATATATTTTGCTTTAATAGCTTGTGAATCATTATCGAATTAACAGTGACACCAATATCGCATCCTACTATTTTAATATCCTACTACTTTAATAACAATGTAACTATTAAGAAAACATATAAAAATCATATTTATTATAACAAAAGTTTCTTCGTTTATTTTTTCTATAAAAAATTACCTTAAATATAAAAATATTATTTAAGCTTTTTTATTAAAAATGGTTTTCTAATTAATCAAGAAATATATCTTTTTATTGATGTTATTTCTAAAGAAATAAATTTTTATAAAAATAAATTTTTTTCTAGAACATCAAACTTATTTTAAATTTAGTGTTTTTTAAGTAAATGTTTTATAAGCAAAAATAATTAAAAATGAGAGTTATAATAAAGATATTAATAAAAATGTCAATTTTCAAACAAAACGTTTGATTTTTTCTAAAAAAAAGTTATAAAGTTGATATCATTGTTTTATTACTTATAATTTTATTTTTACATAATTTAAATCATATATTATTTTAAAATATTGTTTTACAATTAAATAAAATTTTATTATGTTTGATATTATATTTATTCAACCCGTGTGTAATACACAAGTTTATTAAAGCTAGAAATAATATATAATTCTTATAATTGATTGTTGCTTGATATCCCATTGATTAATTCTTCGGGTATTTATCCATTTAACCGGGTATAGACTTATAGTTTTATCACCAAAAGTTTTATTGCTAGATCTGGTTCTCCGGTTAATTTTCCAACCACGCCTTAATAGGAAATTTAGACTTATTATTATCATACTAGTTGACTATTACTATTAAACTAGTATTAGGCCCATCGCGTTGTAACGGGAAGACGTAAAACCGTATCAAGTAGCACAAATGACACATCACCGTTAGTGACCACCTACAACGAAAAAGCTTGTATTAAAAATGAAATAAAAAACGAAAAAATATAACCGAACGAAAAGTAGACATAAAAATGTTGAACCACGTATGCGAAACGTAAAACATATAAAAAATAAGTCTATCTAGGACCAATGAGTTGCGACGGTGCCGTTGAATGGAGAAAAATAAGCTTAAAAACAAACGCACGATGTGATGTGTTAACTCGCAAATTTTATACCGAAGCGTAAAAGGGAAAATATATAAAAACATAAAAAGTAGACACCAAAGTTGAAAATAACAAAAATATTGAGATTAGATTATAGAATATGTAAAAGTATTTGGTTAAATAAATAAATTAAAGATTAGAAAAAAGAAAAAAAGCAAAAGATGGGTACAACTAGGCATGTACAAACCGGTTTTTATGCCCAAACCAGTTCGGGTTCAAAATCGAACCGGTTTTTTCATGGTGGGGTCAAACCGGTTTATCTTCAAACCGGTTTGGCTCACCAAAAACTCGAACCTATCAAACTGGTTCGGACCGGTTTGAAACCGGTTTTTTTATCCAAACCGGTTTTTTTATCCAAACCGGTTTTTCTTACCGGTTTAACCAGTTTTTAACTTTTAAACCGGTTTTGAGTGCGTGGCTAGCAAACCGGTATAGAAACCGGCGGTTCGGGTTGGGTTCGGGACCGGTTTGGTCCAAACCGCTTTTTCTTTGAAACCGGTTCGGGTTATTTTAGGTGAACGGTTCCGAACCGGTTTTTTTGTACATGACTAGGTACAACCCAACTAAACATAATATATGTCACACCCCAACCTTGACGGCGAAAACGTCGAGGGGTGAGAGTTAAAATCGTCACAACCACATAACGCTATTAATAACTCAAATATAGAT
The DNA here is from genome assembly GCA_025506515.1 of Flaveria trinervia. Lineage (NCBI taxonomy): Eukaryota > Viridiplantae > Streptophyta > Magnoliopsida > Asterales > Asteraceae > Flaveria > Flaveria trinervia. The sequence goes on along the minus strand of CM046441.1, from coordinate 80,391,729 downwards.
TAAACATAAGTTCCAATTGTACCATTACAATCATAAGTCTCAAAGAAATTAAAAGCGTAACATAAAATGTAACATGTCATTCTTATTTCATTTATTTATCTAGGTCCATTCCTAGATGTGCAAGCTTCAAAGAGTAGAAATCAAACTTGAGTATTTCCTGAAACATGTTAAAAATAAAAAAGTCAACAATAATGTCGGTGAGATTTCCATAGTTTGACATACATAGATATATAAAAGATGGCAATTTATGTTATAAGTTAGAGAGCAAAGTAATTAGGGATGTAAGACATAATGCACAATCAAACCTTGACAAAATTTTACAAGTCTCAAACGTTTACAAGCATATACGATTAGCTAAGTGTACTTGGATCAACTAAGCAGGCTTGTCAGGCCCATAGATCTATGACTTCGCTAGGCTACCAATAGTTAATGATTGTACATATATTCGACATTACATGGTAGCCACAAAGTTCAACTAACCACAACATACAGGTGGAATGCTATAGGTTTACAAGAATTAAACGTGTTTACAAGTGTAAAGTTTATAAAGTAACATGTTTCATCCCAAAGTGTAAAAAAATAAAAAGGGGTATAGAAATACTCACATGATCAATAAGTATATAATTGATGATTAATAAGAAATATAATAATCGTCGCTCCAACGTAAACCCTCACAATGCACCTAAAATAAATATATATTTAAAGATTAAAGTTTAATTGAAATGAGTTTAGCAAATTAACGTGGACTAGGGTTCTAAGTCAAATTTGGGGCTTGTCAAATAATCATATTTAACAATGGAATAAATTTATATTTTCTTGAAATATATATTTATATTTTTTTTATTCAAAGTTGTGAAAAGAACTAATTATAATGATTAACAAGGTTACATATAAACTAACCAAAATTAGTTGAAAAGGGATTTTTGAACCAATAATAATTTACTAATTATTATTTTCAATCCATGTTATTAAAAATTATTCAAACAAATTTTGCTAAAATGTTTTATCAATAAAAATATTTTTATTTAGATTTAGAAAAATTATAGAAAATCTTTGGAAGCTTTTTAAAATATTTGGAATTTATAAAAATAATTTTTATACATATTAAAAGTTTTATGAAATTAGTTTTAGGCTAAAAAGCCTTTAAAAACAAAACATGAGGGTGCCCGGGTTCGAACCCGGGACCTCATGTTAGGGTAGTGTGACTGAACCAGTGAACCAGGGTCGCGGTCTTGATTCATATTGGTTTCCAGATCTTTTAAACCCAAGTAAGAAGTTTCCCCAAATTGCGAAGAACCCAAGAACAAGGTGAATCAAATTGAACCCAAAATCGCGGTTGATAATGAAATTAACCACAGGGCTATTGATCCATACATGAAATCGAGTATGCCACATTGTTTAGTTACCTAGATTGAAGTTTAAATCGATGAGGATGAACAAGGTAAAAGCCGCGACGGTGGAAAGTTGATCCTAGATGATTTGGTTGATGAGATTCCAATTAATTGTAGGTTTAGCTTCAACAATGGATGAGAAACGTAAGCCCTTTGTCAATTTTGGTTTAAAATGCCCGAAAGGTGGGTTTCGACGAAGTTGCAGGTTGCGAAGAAGATGATGATTCGAATTCGTGTTTGGGTTGTTTCAGGTGAAAATGAGAGTTGTATTCGATTATGGATTGATGAATGACCGTTTATGCCGAGTTAATTCGATTATTATTGAGGTTTAATGATTGAACGACTATCGAGTTTAAGTGTTTCGGTTTTGAAATCGATCCGGCTTGTAACCGACGTTTTATCACACTTAAAGGATGTATTCACGTTTGAAACGTGTTCTATAATGATTTGCAACGGTTTTGAGTCGAAAAACGATTGAGATTTGCCGGTTTAGGGGGTGGCCGGAAGGCCGCCGGAGATGGCCGGCGTTTGGCCGGAAAAATGGACTAAGGGAGAGAAAGAAGGAACAAGTTTCAGTTAATTACAACTTTGGTCCCTGTGGTTTTTGTTTTTATTATTTTATGCTTAAAACTCACTTTTAAGGTTTTTAAATTGGCAACTAGACCCCCTAAACTTTTAAATCAAAGTTTTATTAATAAAATTATTATTGTTGGTATTATCCTTAGTTATTATTATTATTGTTATAATTTTATTATTATTATTATTATTATTTTATTATTATTATTATTATTATTATTATTATTATTATTATTATTAGGGTTATTACAACATAATTATTATTACTCTTATAATTAGTTATTATTAGTATTATTATTATTATCATTACATTTAGTATTATAGTTCAATTTAATAACTAGGTTATTAACTTTACATTAAAATTAAAATCCAACTAAGAATTAAGCATAAATCACCCATAAGTTTCATATATGGCAATAATGCCCCATACAAGAATTAACAAAGCTAACTTATAAATAACCCTAAAAATACATGATGTTACAATATACAACCCATAATACATAACTAACTTGGTAATTAGTATATATTAAATAGGTAAAAATCACCGATAGGTTAAATTCTACTATTACTATTCTTGAAATTCTCGGTATAAATCATTATTCATTTTAATAAACATTGTAGTGTTATCAAGCATGCCTAAATAATAATTTGATGTCATACACATCACAGTTTTAAAATTTCATATTGGATTTGTTATTTTTAACCTAATTTATCTCAATCCACCTCAAATGCAAGACTAATTCTAGATAATTATTATAGTAAACATCTTCAGTTAGTTCTAAATATCATATGCATTATTTCCAGATATCTATATAAATTTTTCGATTTAACATTTTCATCATTTCCACCGATTTCTAAAACTAAGTGTTGCCGGAGGCGGGAACAGGGCGCAAGCCACATGGCTGGCCACCCTAGTCGTGCACACCGTAATCAACGGGCGCGATCATGAGGGGTGAGGGAGGTCGCGAGGACATGAGGGAGCCCTTTATCACCTGATTCACAACTGGGTCAGACTATTCAATCAAGGGCTTTATCCAGTGTTTAGTCAGTATTCATTCAGTATCACATGTTATAATATTATATGATAACTTGATCATGTGCTCTATCCCGCCACACATAATCTAAAAAACCATTCAGATAGATGATAGAAATACTCAACTTTAGCTTTTAAGAAATTAGATTATTGTTGCACCCCTGTAGAGAATCATGGGAACATGAAGAAATAAGTCAATGCAAAGTTCTTAAATTGTTGACAAAAATCAACACATATTAAAGAAGTATTCTCCAGGAATTTATCATTATAAGTATGCCATAAATGACGCCTCATCTCGGTTTAATTTCTCTTCTAGACTTATTTCTTAATATAAATAAATATCAGAAGACTATACAAAAAGACTTCACATGTATGTCCCTTATAAAATTACCCGTTTAAGCTACAACAAAATCTCGATTTGGCTTAATGTTAAGTTAAACTACATTTGGCTATCCCAAGCTTCAATTTAGGTTGTGACGATTAAAAAGATCCACGCTCGAAGGCCCAGGAAACTAGTCCCGATGGCACTTTGACACTAAGATAATATTGTGCTCACGATGATAAAGTATACAAGATATATTAAGTAAGCTAGTGGTCAGTGTAGAGAATATATGAAGAGGCTGATGCAACTCAAACACTCAAAGTCTCTCCTGCATGCTGCACAAGTACATTGAATAAGAATGCTTCGGAAGTTTCACACATGCAACAAAAGTACTCTAAGTGTGAAATTTTCCGAAGCCAAGACCAATATCTTCCGAAGCCAAAGATGAAGTCTTCCGAAGCTTCAGAGACAAAGTCTTCCGAAGCTCAACTCCTGAAAACAGATTTCTTCCGACGACTTTTAACAACATGTTTTATCTGATGTACTTTTTCATAAAGCTGAACCCCTTTCCACTGCAACTCTGCGAAATCACTAACTTACATGAGTTGGTGAAAAGGTTCATGCTTTTGGTAACTGTACATTGAGGTCTTGAGTCTCTAACTTTCTACTTCATGTACTTTATCCTTTTTTAATAGATAAGGATGTGAGCTATGACATGTCATAGTCACTAGTCAAAATGCAATCTGCCTTTGACTCTACAATTGAATTTGTTTTGTGTCTAGTCAATTGTATCCAGTTGCCTTTCATAGTATAGCCGGTTGTAGGATGTAGTATAAGTATCTCATGTTCTTGTAACTTTCTTTTATGCTTTGTAACACTTGTAATAGAACTTGAGAAAGCAATATACTGCATTCTTGAAAACCATACACTTGTGTATCTTGTTCTCTTGTTCTGTCTCTCACTAAATTACTTGTGTTCTTAGTATTATATATTGTGGTTAATCCAGTTCACTGTTTGATTAAGTTTTAGTTTATTCTCCTCTTTGTGTTGTTGTGTTGTAAGTGAACCCCTTTACCGGTCCTGCATTTGGTATCAGATCTGGCTCTTGATATAAGGTCTCACCATCTTTAGATCCCTCACACACACAAATACTAAACTTTTCAAATGGCAGCCATTTTCAAAACTGATATGGAATCTGGAACCATGAACAAGTCCCCACTGATCACTCTTGAAGACTTTGATACCTAGTGCCTAAGAATGGAAAAATTCATCAGGTTTCTAGACTCAAGAATGTGGGAGTTTGTTGAGAATGGACCTTACATACCATACATCCCTTCTGCTACTGGTGGTGGTATGATCCCCAAGGCTGTGGCTGACTTCTCAGATGAAGACAAAAAGAGAGTAGAGATTGACTGGAAGGCCATGACAACCCTTCAGAATGCCCTTCCTAACTTTGTATACAGAGGTTTCAAGAAATGCAAAACAACTAAGCAGCTGTGGGATGCATTGAAACTGGTGTATGAGGGTTTCTCTGAAGCAAATGAGAATAAGAAGGATCTCCTAAAGCAGCAGTTTAAAAGCTTCACCTTCAAAGCAGGTGAGACCATGACTCAGCAATACTTCAGGTATGTTGAGATTGTGGATACCCTAGTGGATGGGGGAGTTGCTCTTGAGAACAGAGACATTGTAAGGAAGTTCATGTCCTCACTTCCTAGGCAATGGACACACTACTGTGTGGTTATCAAGAGGACTGAGAACCTAAAAACTCACACCCTGACAGACTTGTATGGGATTCTCAGTGGCTACCAGATGGAGATGAACATGCAAGGTTCATCTGGCAACTCCAACAATCAAATGGGTTCAACCCTTCATGTGGTTGAAAGGGATAGTATAGAACCCCCAACATCATCTCATATGCTACCTTGACAACTTACCAAAGGGCCCTTTCATCACCTTCCCAAAGACACCAAGGGAGAACTATACTCAAGGAAGCCCATTCCAAGAGACAAGTTCTTCTCAAGCCTTTGTGTCTTCTGATGAAAGTTGTAGCAGCTTTCTTTTCACACTTGAAGACCTGGACTATATCCATCCAAATGATCTGGAGTACATGGAGATAGTTTAGCAGATGGTTCTTCTCACTCACAGAGCCAAGAAGTTTTACAAGCGGACTGGAAGGAAGTTTCCAAGCAATGCAACCAGTGAAAAGTTTGGGCTGGATAAAAGCAAAGTCAAGTGTTACAACTGTAACTTGATGGGATACTTTGCCAGGGAGTGTAAGGCACCAAGAACAAATGGTGGCCAAGCACAATCCAGACCAAACTACACTGATAAAGCTTCCCAGAATGAGAAGCCAAAGCAGTAGGTTGTTGTTGATGTTGAAGAAGGAGGCTTTGACTGCAGCTTTCAGGTGGAAGATGCTTCACCAAACCAAGCACTGATGGCAGGTCATGATGAAGCCAAGGTATTGGAACATCTCTGTACCCCTGAATGCATTGCTAAAGTTAACAGATATAGGTCCTACAATTTAGAAATGAGATCTGATATTGAGTCCTTGAACATTTTAAAAGCTGATTTTAGAAAGTCTAAAAATGATTATAAACTAAAGATAGAGGACTTAAGGAAAACCATTTCAGTTCTAAAACATGAGCATACAAATTTTAGGACTCAGATCAAAGATCTCATAACTAAGCTAAATGAGTGCCAGGCTGAGCTTGTGATCAGCAAAGCCAGGGTAGAAAAGTGTGTTTTTGAAGAAGAGACCTTCAAGAACATGATATCCTCATCCCTGCACAACAAAGTGTGCTATCAAAACAATAGGGACTAGGATCAAATGAGATAGCTCCTCCACACACAATCTTGTCTGTAATATCACCTAGGTGTGGAACTTGTGAAGATGAGCTTCCTCTCATAGATCCTTTGAATGAAGAGGATAAAGAAGTGATAGTGAAGAATCTCTCTGAGAAGAGTGAAGAAGAGGATTCTAAGAAGGGCCATTATCCTTTAGAGAAGAAGAAGAAGACTGTGATGACCAAGTTAATGAGAAAGAATTTGATCAGAAAGAGCAAAATAAAAGCAAGGAAGGCTCAAGAGATCAAGGCTACTTTTGACTCTAAGCAGAAACAATTTTTTATCTCTGTAGGGTTTGAAGTAGTAAAGACTGAAGACATCAACCTAAACTCTTCTGCTAAGAGTTTTGGTCCATGTTCAAATCATCTCAATACCCAGAAGAAGGCTGATCTGTTGTGTATCACTGCTACACAACCTGGACCATCCAACTCCAAGAACAGTCTGAAGCCCAAAAGGACGGTCTCAGCATCTGCAAAGATGAGGTTGAGAAGGGATGTGACCAAAGTCAGTCTTGTTCCCAGCAGAAGGCTCTTGGGAAGAAGAAAATAGAGCGTGTCATGTGTGAAAGTACTGATCATCTTGCTAAGGATTGTCCATACAATCCTAAAGGTACTCTTCATATGACCAAGACAAGGACTTCCAAGAGTTCTAAGAAGATTCAAGCTTCGGAAGGAAAATCTATTTCCTTCGAAAGCTCCAAAACTAAGAAGAAGGCAAGTGGAAAATTGCCTTCGGAAGAAAAATTGGTCTCGGAAGGAAGGAATACTTCCGAAGTACTGAAGTCTGCTGCAGTGTCTACAGAATCTTTTGAAGGTTCAGTCATCAAAACTTCTGAAGTCTCAAAAGCTTCTGAAGTATTGGAGGTCAAGTCCAAGCTTCCAAAGGTGGTGTGGAAGTCTAAGAAAGACCAAGTGACTGACAATTTTCCATCTACAATAGCTCAAGATCCTCCTAGCATAATCATAGGATCTATTACTGTTGCATTACCTTTTGTTTCTCTTAGTGAGCCCAAGACAAATAAGGCTTGGGTTTCCAAATGTAACTAATCATTTTCTTTGTGCAGGGACAACTCAAGACAAACAAAAATGTCTGGATCATTGACAGTGGCTGTTTCAGGCACATGACAGGCAATAGGTCACTACTCCAGAACTTTGAAAGGATTGATGGAAGACCAGTTGCTTTTGGAGGAGATGAAGGTGGTTATATTTCTGGAAAGGGCAAGGTCACAAATGGTAAGCTCAACATTGAAAAGGTAAACTTTGTCAAGGAGCTTGGGTACAATCTTCTAAGTGTATCCTAATTTTGTGATCAGAGTCATAAGATGCTCTTTATTGAGCATGAGTGCATTGTTCTCAAGCCCGGGGTGATTATTCCTCATGAGCATATCCTTCTTAGAGCCCCCAAGAAAGGAAACATGTACAAGATGGACTTGCAAGAAACATCTCCCTCTGGAGAAGTTTCATGCTTTCTGTCTAAAGCCAATAGTGATAAGTTTTTCCTATGGCATAAAAGAATGTGCCATGTAAACTTTAAGAACATGAATAAACTTATTAAGAATGATTTGTTAACTGGAATGCCAAAGAAAGAGTTTACAAGTGATGACCATTGTGTTGCATGCCTGAAAGGGAAGCAACATAAGGTATCTCACAAGCCTAAGGAAAAAGCTTCATCACTACTCCCCTACACTTGTTACATATGGATCTTTTTGGCCCCACCAGTGTAATGAGTCTAGGAAGGACCTCTTACTGTTTAGTGATCACAGATGACTTTACAAGATTCACTTGGGTCTTCTTCCTTAGAACTAAGGATGAGACTCCTGAGATTCTAAAGAATTTCATCATAAAGATTGAGAATCAATCTGATCACAAGGTCAAAATCATAAGATGTGATCAAAAAACTGAATTCCAGAACCAAATCCTTGATGCATTTTGTGATGAAAAGGGTATTTTAAGATAATATAGTGCTCCTAGGACTCCTCAGTAAAATGGTGTTGTTGAGAGGAGAAACAGGACACTTATTGAGGCTGCAAGAACCATGTTGTCTGATTCTAAGCTGCCCATCACCTTCTAGGCAGAGGCAGTCAACACTGCCTGCTATGTGCAGAACAAAGTTTTAGTGGTTAAGACTCATGGCAAGATTCCTTATGAACTTTAGCACAAGAGGAAACCGTTCATTGGTTTTCTCAGGTCATTTGAATGTCCTTGCACCATCTTGAATACCAAATATCAAATTGCCAAATTTGCTGAGAAATCAGATGATGGACACTTTATTGGATACTCTTCCCAAGCTAAGGCTTATAGAGTATACAATCTTAGAACAAGAATTTTTGAGGAGTCAGCCAATGTGACTTTCAATGAACACACACCCTGTGTAGCTGGTTCTAGTCCTGATTGGCTGTTTGATCTTGATTTAGTTACCAATTGTTTTAACAAATCTTGTGAGACTGTTTCAGGATCTGCAGAAAATTTAAATACAAGTGATCCTGATCCAAGATTTGAGCTAAGAAGACCTTCAAGTAATGCATCTTCAGCTCTAGTTGGAACTACTTTTGCAAATGAGGTTTCTATCAGCACCACAATGATAAACTCAGCTGATACATCTACGATGCCTTTAAATTCCAGCTCAAAGGCTCCACAACCAGATAAAGGTGCCTCAAAGGTAGAAGAAAAAAATGGAGGTAGTGACGGTGATCAGGGGTTTCCTGATGCTGATAACCACTCTATAGATGATAACATCAATGATGTCACACACTCATTGGATCAAGTTTCTCTTGATAAGTGTGCTGATGTAGTGGGTGAAACATCTATGTTGGATCTAAATTTCTCTAATTTAAATCTCTCTCAACAACTTGCTATGATCCCTTAGCTAAGGATCCACAAGTCTCACCCCACCATAAACATCATTGGAGATGTTGTCACAGGGGTAAGAACAAGAGGGCAAACCCATGAAGCAAATGTTTATCTTCACTCTTGTTTCTTATTCTAGATAGAGCTAAAGAAGATTGAGGAGGCTCTAAAGGATGGAAGTTGGGTTGAAGCTATGCAACAGGAGTTGCTTCAATTCAAAAGGCAGAAAGTTTAGAACCTTTTCCCTCTTCCTCATGGGAAGACTACCATTGGTACCAAATGGGTGTTTAGGAACAAGAAGGATGATAAAGGCATTATCATCAAGAACAAAGCTATACTAGTTGTTCAAGGGTACACAGAAGAAGAAGGGATTGACTACATTGATGTCTTTGCTCCTGTAGCAAGATTGGAAGTTGTTAGGATTTTTCTGGCATTTGCTGCATCCAAGAACTTCAAGGTCTATCAACTTGATGTGAAGTGTGCTTTTCTTATGGAGTGATTAATAAAGAGGTATATGTCAAACAACCACCTGGTTTTGCAGATCCTGATTATGTCTGCAAGCTTGAAAAAGCTCTTTATGGGCTGCATTAGGCACCCAGGAAGTGGTATGAGACTCTATCTTAGTATCTCTACAAACATGGATACAGGAGGGGTACTATAGATGGAACTCTCTTCATCAAAGGACAGGGAAATGACTTGATGCTAGTTCAAGTATATGTAGATGACATCATCTTTGGTTCAACTAATCTAAGGCTCTACAAAGACTTTGAGAAGCTGATGAAGGACATATTTGAAATGAGTGCCATGGGGGAACTCAATTTCTTTTTAGGAATTCAAGTGAAGCAAGTTGAAGATGGCATCTTCATTAGTTAGTCAAAGTATGTTCAGGACATACTCAAGAGGTTCAACATGACTGATTGTAAGATTGCTAAGACACCCATAGCAAGAAACCACTCCTTTGGACCTGATCTTGAGGGGGAGTGTGTGGATAAATACCTTTACAGTGCTATGATTGGGGTTTTTATGTATCTTACAGCTAGCAGGCCTGCTATCATGTTTGCTACATGTATTTGTGCAAGATATCAAGCCAACCCTAAGATGTCTCATCTTATCACTATCAAGAGGATTCTAAGATACCTTAAAGGTGTTTCAACACTTGGTCTGTGGTATCCTTAGAATTCTGACTTCAATCTGTATGCATATATAGATAGTGATTATGGTGGTTGTAACATGACTTCAAAGTCTACATCTATGGGATGTCAGTTTCTTGGTGGAAGGTTGTCTCATGGCAATGCAAGAAACAATCATGTGTCTCTGCATCAACTGTTGAAGCTGAATACATTGTTGCTGCAAGCTGCTGTGCTCAAGTGCTTTGGATTCAGAATCTGATGCTGGACTATGGGTAAACTTCAAGGAGACTCCCATTCACATAGACAACAATAGTGTTATCTCTATCACAGAAAATCATGTGCAACACTCAAGGACTAAACACATCAATATCAGGTATCATTTAATAAGAGATAATTATGAAAAAAGATTAATTAAACTAGTCAAAGTTTACACAAATGAACAATATGTTGATCTGTTTACAAAAGCTTTTGATGAACAGAGATTTATATATCTAATATCAGATATTGGGATGATAAACTTTGAGTATATTTTTCTTAAAACTAATTCTTATTATTTCTTAAAATCTGTGTTTCCTAAGTTGTCTAGTTCATCACTTTCATAAGCTCTTGTTTTCTCTGGATGAAAATATTTTGAAGACTTTCCTTAGATTTTTGAAACTTTTTGTTCCTTCAGAAGATATGTTTTTATCTTCGGAAGAAACTTATACCTCCAAAACAAATAATTGTCTAAGAAATTACCTTCGGAAGAAATTTCTAAATATCTTCCGAAGCTTAAACACTTATCTCAGACACTTATATGTTTTCAAGGACCATTCTCTTCTGAAGCAAAATTAACTCTTAGAAGCTTTATTCTTCTGGAACAAAGTATTCAAGTTTTAATTTCTCTTCCAAAGCAAAATTTTCACAACTCTCAGGAAAATCTTCCGAAGTCATTTTAGCTTCGGAAGCCTTTACATTAAAACTTCCGAAGATAACTTACCTTCGGAATCTTTTTGACTTCCAAAAAAACTACTTTTTGAGTAAAAGTAAACTATTTTTCAGAGGTGGGACCGACATCTGGATTTCAAAATGTATCCTCTTTCATTAAACTTCATCTGAAATCCTTTTTTCACATATAAACCCATTGATTTCCCTATCTTTCTATCATCTGCTTCTTCATCCTGACCTAAAATCCCAAATTTCTCTTTGAAATTTCTTTCTTCTTTCTTTCTTCATCCTTAAGCTACCTCAAAATGGCCAACCCTCTTCACAGAAATGATCCAAACTTTACCATGCAGTTACACAAACAACATAATTAGGTTGCTCTGTTAAACTCTGAGAAAGATTAACATTTCTCAGAGGTTTGCCATTTCTTAGCTTTATCAAACTATCTCGCCTCCCTAACCATTGATCCTCCTCTTTATGAGGATCAACTGCTAGAACTCTGGAAGACCTGCCAAGAGGTCATAGTGGACGTGGAGAAGGCACTGTCTGCCATAGTGCAGGGGAGAACAGTCTTCATCACTTCGGCCATCATCAACATGCATCTTCAGCTGGATGATGAAGAAGATGAGGTGTTCTTTTCTAAGGAGTCTATCAACCAATCCTTTGTGCAGATGGGATATGAGGGAGATTACTTTGTCAAGACCTTCAAGAAACGGAAGGTCTCATCCAAAAGGAAATTCCTGCTCCGTATGGTTATCCACAACTTATCAAACAAGCATGGTGGATGGGACCAGATTCCTGAGGATCTCTCCTTCATAGTCCATGGGATGGTTTAGGGAGTCAAGTTTAGGTACTCTCAGTTTGTTTATACTAACTTACTTGCAAACTTGGACTCCTTAGAGTATTACATGTTCCCTAGATATGGTCAATACATTCTTAATTGTGAACTGGGCTCATAGTTAAAGGGAACATGTAATATTCTTAGTTGGGACAGATAAAGCCCGACTCTTCAAAATAATAAGAAAGTATATTGTTGGCTTCTCTGGGGTAGAAACGGCTCTAGTCCCAAAAATGTTAGAGCTCATTGCTCAAGGTGACAACTTAGTAGCACCAGCTAGTATTGAACCCACACCTTCTACTTCCCAACGACCTCAACAGCCACAAATCGCCCTCACCTACAAAAGAAAACACAAACGAACCATACTTAGACTATTCAGTCTGTGGAGGCTCCCATATACCTACCCACACAGGAAGAAGTGGACACTAAAGCTCCCACTTATCCTAAGGAGCAAACCACTCCCATTACTTTTATAATTAGGGATGAGGTTCCTCATGCTTAGTCTGATGAGCTCATAAGCCAAACTGCCTTAATCCATCATTATGAGTCTCAACACTCAGGTGATCAACCTTCAGGGGACAGTTACCATCCCCAGCCTTTAGATCTCAACCAACCAATTCCCAACCTTGACTTCTATACTAATGAAGATCTAGGTTTTAGTGAGTAACATGGTTCTCTCTTCTTTACCCCTACTCAAAGAGAGGTGAATGCTCCTAAGTCTCCTATTTCTATCCCACATCAGTCACCTACAACTGAGGTGGACACTTCTGAACATGTTCAAGATGTCCATATGGAAGAGGCTCTCCCTTTTGAAAGTGATTACATCATTAAGACCTCAACCATGGCAACTCAGCCCACTGACTTCTTATTGAGGCTGTCAGTGAGCAGAGGAAAACCAGCAGCCAAGAACCTGAAGCTGGTGATAAGATGGAGGACTCTGCTCCAATCATCTCATCCCTCACTGATTCTTCTGATGAAGATGAGGGGAACCTAAGACTAAAGGTGCAAAAACTATCTACAACATGTACCTATTTAGTCTCCAAGGTTAGTCAACCTTGCAAAACAGGGTCAATGATCAGCAACTTGAGATTTCATATCTTAAGGAACAACTAGCTGGGAGACCTTTAAGAGGAGCTCAACCAGGATCACAAGAACCAGTGGAGGTGATTGACCTAACTCCTAGCTCACCTATGCAAGCGGGTGATGCTACCAAAAAGGAGGAGAAAGTCTTCACTGCCACAGAACCTGGGAGTTCTTCAAAGAGTATGGACATTGAGGACTCACCATCCTCACTTGCAATTATGCCTACTCAGCAACTTTTTCAAATTCATATTGATATAGACTTAATAGACTCCTAATACAGAGTCTGTTTGAGGAAGGGATACCAAGGGCTATGCCATCTCCATCATCTTTCAATCACATCATTGGGTGGAGGTATGACAGCAACAGAAAAGCCCTCGTCCTTCTTAGAGTTCAAGGACAACAAGAGATCTTCAACTTTCACATCTTGAACTTCTATGAAAGTTTGGATTTAGTCATAATGCCACTTGTCAATCCAAGACAATCAAGACAAGCTGACAGAATGGCTCAAAGAATCCAAGATAGGATCATTGCAGAGTTCAGCTTCAGAAGAAGACTAAGGCAGTCAGGCTATGCCATCGGTTAATTGGATGTTGAGGCAGACCCTAAGATTAGTTTCATAGGGGAAACCTTGACTGACAGTGGCAGAATCTGAGAGCCCAGTCCCATCAACATCAACTGTTGCAGTGATCCATATCCTTATTGAGACACCTGCCGGTGAAGGTGATTCTCAACATCTCTTTGGCCAGAGCTGAGAAGCTACATCAAGAAATGAAGGCCAAAGCTCTCTCCAACCTAAGTCACAAAGGTCTGTGAGTGACAAAGGAAAAAGAAAGATGACATCTGAGGAGATTGAGGAGGAGGGAGAGAGAGAGGAAAAGAAAGCAGAAGGGAGAAAGTTCCTTTTCTGGGTCTGCAAGACTCATGGAGACTGCAATCAGGGCTGCCCCCAGACCAAACACTCAGGATGATGAGTTGAGGGCCGTCAGGATAAACTACTTGCAGACCAGGAACTGTGACATTGACAGTGTCATTTCTTTCCCCTTAGATGAACTGAATGAACTAGTTGACATGGAGAGGTCAAAGGAGAAGAAAGAGGCAGAAGAAAGATGCAGAGTTACCGGTACAAATCAAATAAGATAGAAGAAAGAAAAGACTGTACAAGCATGTGCCTACTCTCTCCCCAGTTCAAGAAAGTCCTGCACAAGAGGATGTGGTTCAACAAGAACCTCAGGTAGATAAAGAAGAAGATAGGATCAAGATGATCAACTACCTGAGTGCCACAGGCCTCTATCAGGCAGAAGCACTTCTTCCCTTATCCAATGACTATGTTGAGTTTGAGTATCTCAAACAACTTGAGCTTGATATAGTCAAGGAAGAAAGACAACCAAAATAAAGCTAAGGGAAGAAGCTGCTAAGTCAAGAGCCATCATCCAAAAGAATATGAAGAAGTTTGCTGACAGACAGAGGATGATGAGCTTCTTGAAGCTGTATGGATTCTCCGAAGGAGACTTGGCCCCATGTCTCTATCCACTATGGATGAGCATATCAGGATGATCAAGTTGAAGATTAAGAGTGGAAAGCTGATTGACTTACACTCCCCTCCAAGTCAAGATCCATCTAAAATGGAGGTTAAGGTTGAACAACCAGAGACAACACAACCCGGAACTCCTGCTGAATCTCAACAAGCTTCATCTTCTGATCCACAGCAGGTCAACATCCCTCTCCTTCTGAACCTGTGAGAGAGGAAGACCCAACTGAGAAAGACAATAAAGATCAATCAGGTGCTGCAGGCCAGTCTTCTTAGTTGAAAGAAACAAAGAGAAAGAAAAGGATGGCTTCAAAGCCAAAGAAGAAGAAGAATGCATCCTTTTCTCAACCTCAGGATAAGTCAGAATATCCTGAGGATGTGCAGCCAGAGGATGCTACATCAACTCCCATTCAAACAGCTCATCTAGCATCAGGAAGACCCATCTTGTCCTAGACATACACCACAAATCCAGAAAGATGGCATGTCATCAGAGATCAAGGCATTGAGAATGTCTACACATGGAAAGACATGTTCAATCTACCTCTACATGATCTCTTTGACATTAGAAGACACTTTGACAGTCTGAAGGATCCTAATCACCTCATGAAGAAAGGAAGGGTGATTATCCTAATGAGGATTTTGATATCTGAAGTGTACTAAGTGTTTTGGTAGCATCAGCCCAAGGGAGTTTGTAGAGAATATATGAAGAGGTTGATGCAAGTTAAACACCCAAAGTCTCTCCTACATGCTGCACAAGTGCATTGAAGAAGAATGCTTCGGAAGTTTCACACATGCAACATAAATACTCTAAGTGTGAAATCTTCCAAAGCCAAGACCAATATCTTCTGAAGCCAAAGATGAAGTCTTCTGAAGCTTCAGAGACAAAGTCTTCCGAAGCTCAAATCCTGAAGATAGATTTCTTCCGAAGACTTTTAACAACATGCTTTATCTGATGTACTTTTCCATAAAGTTGGACCCCTTTCCGCTGCAACTCTGTAAAGTCACCAACTTACATGAGTTGGTGAAAAGGTACAAGCTTTTGGTAACTGTACATTGAGGTCTTGAGTTTGTAACTTTCTACTTCATGTACTTTATCCTTTTTGTAATAGATAAGGATGTGAGTTATGGCATGTCATAGTCACTAGTCAAAAGGCAATCTGCCTTTTGACTCTATAATTAATTTTGTTTTATGTTTAGTCAATTGTATCCAGCTGGCTTTCATAGTATAGCCGGTTGTAGGATGTAGTATAAGTATCTCAGGTTATTGTAACTTTCTTTTATGCATTGTAACACTTGTAATATTATATTGCATTCTTGAAAACCATACACTTGCGTATCTTGTTCTCTTGTTTGGTCTCTCACTAAATTACTTGTGTTATTAGTATCATATATTGTGGTTAATCCAGTTCACTATTTGATTAAGTTTTAGTTTATTCTTCTCTTTGTGTTGTTGTGTTGTAAGTGAACCCCTTCACCGGTCCTGTAGTAAGCATTCACGCGCTTTTTGTGTGTGATGGACGGGACAAAAAAGGCTCAGATCTATCATCATAGCTAAATACATAACCAAACTTTTCATTCTTAATAAACACATTGCACAACAACTTAAGTAAAAGGGGCAAAGCCCGCAAATATACCCGTTGTCACAATATAAAAAATCAAGAATGCGTAGCAATGCAATACATGTGATAAGGCTCAGAACTGGTAGTCGGGTGCGGCTGCAAACCATAAACAATCACCAATCCATGCCCACTGACACTATTTCGCTCTACATCATAGCCCCCAATTTACCAACAACCAACCGTCTCAGATGAACAATGGTTCATCATAATCGACACACAGAACCAACAAATTACAATATGCAAACCGACCACAGAACCAGATCTCAGATGAGTTAGTGCTCATCATCACTAAAACATATGTCACAGACAAAAACATGTAAAATGAACCATGAAAAAAGGGGCAAAAAACCGCTTACACCATCACCATAGCAATCGATCCCCCCTCAGTCGTGAAAGTAGGCTGAAGAGTCACCAAAGAAAAAGTTGTAGCTTCCGTGAAAAAACCATCAGATTTGAAGACTCTAAGTCATCCCGTCTTCAGATCTTAAAACCCTAGGTCATAGCGACGGCAGCAACGGCACCACCGCCGCAAGGACTGCCACACGACGGTCGTTGAGGGCCGCACAGCCCAAAAACCAGTGGTAAACCTAACCATCGTAACCATCGAACATCACCTGCAATACCGCCGCCAGGCACACCTCAACCACAAAGGGAGGGGAAAGCGGTAACAAGCCCACACCACCGCCATGAAGAGCGATAAATAGATGTACACGGTGAAATAGTTGCCATCATTGTCGCATTTGTCATCACCAACAACCACCACAACACTCAGAAAAAGAATCAAGTCAGAAATGAGGGCACACTAACCCAACGCCACCACAACCGGCGACGATGAGCATCCACGCGAAGCGCACCATCTCTGCCTTCCCCTCTCCGCCATGTGAGGCCGGAAAAGTAGACTAGTTGGGACCGACGATACCCCCGCCAAAGCTCCACTCCCCAAAAACCCAGTTTCTCTCTCTTTACAAGGCACAAAGACACTAATATTATAAACACAGTGGGGGCAAACTGTAAAACCAAAAAAACCTGGTGGCCAAAACATCAAACCACATATACATACTATTTCTTCACATTGGTTTTTATATATTATGTAATGTAAAGTTTGAGAGACGATAGATGATGAAAGGCATAGTGTGATAAGAATACATCCATAATGCGCATGAAGATGTGATATTGGTGTCCATAACAGGAAAAAAAACTAAGATCCTTTTTTAGCAGACAATGAAGTCTTACTTTGTCAATGAGAAAATGGTGGTATTAAAGTGACGTATTTAAGAGTGAGATTGATGCCGGTGGTTTGCTAATGCAAATGGAATGATCAAATAAGTGGATGTGACCCTTTTATTTATACTTAGGATATCGTAAGCCAAGTGGCTGATCGCATATGGGCCAACCCATTGCTCAATGAGCCATAACTAAACTATGTTAGGCTTATCAAGTAGGCGTTAGCCTACCCACATCATCATTCATTTTCCTAGAAATTCATAGCATGACTACTATCACACCCTAACCTTGACGGCGGAAACGTCGAGATGTGAGGGTTAAGATTGTTCACAACCACATAACGCTATATTTAAATGTAAATATTAAAATTAAAAGTTTCAAAAGGCATAACAAACATAAGTTTCCAACAAGAAATAAGTTTCAAACTAAACAAAACATTACATAAACATTTTACTTATTAAACTAGGTCCAAGTCCTAGTTTTAGTGCAAGCTTCAATAGACCATTTTAAACTTGGGGATTTCCTGAAACATGATAAAAATAAAAGGTCAACTATAAATAGTTGGTAAGTTTCCAAGGTTTTCATACATAATATGATAAAGTTACAAGTAGCAATTCATGTCATAGGTCATAAGCAAGTAAGGTTATAGAACACGTATCGTTACAACCAAACCTCGACTTGATTACAAGTATACAAGATTGGCTAAGTGTATTTGGTTCCCATGATGAACAAGCATACGTCATCGGGAGTCGGCAATACATCGACTTTAGCACCAAATAGGCTTGTCAGGCCCAAAGATCTAAGACGTCGCCAGGCTAGCAATAGTTAATGATTGTAAACAAACTATGTATCTCATATAATGGCTTCTTCCAAAGTGTGAACATGGTGCCTGCTCGTATATGGTTCTCGGTGAGTTGAGCGGTGATAGTAATGGCTTCTTCCAAAGTTGTGGGTCGGCTACCCACCACAACATCTTGAATTTGGGGTGGTACACCCTTGATAAACTTCTTGACGTTGCGGGGGACAGTGTCGACCATATGAGGCAGCAGTATACTCAACTCATGATGCCTAGTTGAGTAGGCCAAATGATCACCATCGTTTTGCTTCAAATTCCAAAATTCCTCCTCCAACTTTTGCAGTTCGTTTCTTGGGCAGAACTTCGCGATGGCGATGTTCTTGAACTCTTCCCAAGTAAGTGCCAGAATAGCATCGGCCCACGATTTCTCTTCTCGCTATTCCACCAGGTGAGAGCCCTTTGTTGGAGCATGCTAGTGGCATAACGAACTTTGAGTGCCTCGGGACACTCACAGTTGACAAAAGTGTTCTCCATGCTCTCGAACCACTCAAGAAGACCAGTGGCTCCTTCCTTGCCACTAAAACTAGTGGGTTTGCAAGAGCTAAAGTGCTTGAAAGTGCAAGTTTGGTTGTTACGCCCTTGGTTAGCACTATTCTCTCCATGACCGTTGTTGCTAGAGTTGGTCATTAAGGTGCTATTGAGTTCAACAACCATGGTTGGGATGACAGCAACCATTTGTCGGGCAATCATGGCGGCTAGCTTACGATCGGAACTTCCACGCTTTCCATGATGACTAGACATGCTGGAATATGCAAAATGAGTTAGATACGAGGAAAAGAATAAAAAGGATTATAATTCAACAAGGATAAGGCAAGAGTTGTAAGGCACATGGAATGGTTCCATTTGGTAATGCATTACCATTTGGAAACGTTGACACGTCAAGGTAAGTTGACCCATTCGCCTTAGGAATTTGTGTATGTTGACCATAGTTTATCACTCATCCCAGAAATCCCCAGGTAAGCATAACTAGTCCCGTAGGATTTATGCGATATGCTTGCCTTAGCCCGAGGGCCTTTTGCCAGGAAATCCAGAATACAGGTGTCTATGTGTCACACAATTTCTTAGGTTCATGAAATCAAAACCTTGATGAGATTTATATAGATTAGTCATAACGTCTAAAGATCCAAATCATAAGCATAAGCATAAGTTTCCACGTGTTGACGAGAATAAGATTAAGAGATTTCATGTTCGGGGAGAGTCAAAGAGTCAAAGCTAAGTTTAGGGAGACATATAACAAAGTTTAAACAATTACAAAGCAAACCTATGCTAAGGCATCAAGTTGCACATAAGTATGGTATAGCATTATGTAGCATGTAAACAATATATATATATTTCCAAGAATATAAATATTATTCTATGGGGTTTATGCATAAGCTATAGTCTAGGTCACCATTTCTAATAACCTAAATCCCTATAGTTATGGGCTCTGATACCAATCTGTCACACCCCAACTTTGACAGCGGAAACGTTGAGATGTGAGGGTTAAGATTGTTCACAACCACATAACGCTATATTTAAATGTAAATATTAAAATTAAAAGTTTCAAAAGGCATAACAAACATAAGTTTCCAACAAGAAATAAGTTTCAAACTAAACAAAACATTACATAAACATTTTACTTATTAAACTAGGTCCAAGTCCTAGTTTTAGTGCAAGCTTCAATAGACCACTTTAAACTTGGAAATTTCCTGAAACATGATAAAAATAAAAGGTCAACTATAAATAGTCGGTGAGTTTCCAAGGTTTTCATACATAATATGATAAAGTTACAAGTAGCAATTCATGTCATAGGTCATAAGCAAGTAAGGTTATAGAACACATATCATTACAACCAAACCTCGACTTGATTACAAGTATAAAAGATTGGCTAAGTGTATTTGGCGCCCATGATGAACAAGCATACGTCATCAGGAGTCGGCAATACATCGACTTTAGCACCAAATAGGCTTGTCAGGCCCAAAGATCTAAGACGTCGCCAGGCTAGCAATAGTTAATGATTGTAAACAAACTATGTATCTCATATAAACACTTACAACACACAAATAACCATGACAAAATACAAAGATGAATTGCAAGTGCTTTACAAGTCTAAACGTTTATAAGTGTGTTATGTATAAGTATCATGGTTCACCCTAAAATAGTGTGAAAAATATAAAAAAAGGGGCAAGGAAACTCACATGGCAATAAGTATATAATGAAGATTATTTAAGAATAGTAAACGTCGTTCCAAGATAAAACGTCACAAGGCACCTAAATATATATATATATATATATATATATATATATATATATATATATATTACAAGATTTAAATTTAATAATAAGTTTTAATGAATTAACGAGGACTAAAGTTCAATTTGGGTATTTGAGAATTTTTATAAATACTTTAAATACAAAAGTATATTATTTATATGTTTAAATATAGAGAAAGTGAAATTGAATCGTCTATAATAATTACAAAAGTTTAAAAATAATATTTGAGTAATTATTTGAAATAATCATAATATAAACATATTATGTAAAAAGAAACGTTTAGACCAACAATAATTTATTAATTATTATTAAAATCCATTTTATAAGAAATTATTCAAACAAGCTTTGCTAAAATGTTTTATAAATAAAATATTTTTATGTAAACTTAGAAAGATTATAGAAAATATTTGGAAGCTTTTGAAAATATTTGAAATTTATAAAAATAATTTTTATACATTTTAAAATTTTCTAGAATTAGTTTATTATGCTAAAACCTTTAAAAATAAAACATGAGGGTGTCCGGGTTCGAACCCGAGACCTCATGCTTAACAAGGCAATGTCTTAACCAGTGAACCAAGGCTTCAGCCACGGTACATCTTGGTTCTGAAAGTTTAAAAACATAAACGAAAAGAAAACCCCAATTCCTTATGAACCCTTATTCCACAATCCCCAAAATTGAACCTGAATTCGTTAATGTAAGAGCCTGTAATCATGGGCTTTTGTTCCCCATGCTTAATCGAGCATATAAATGTATGTAATTTACTCGAATAGGTTCGAATTGAAGGTGGACCCAACGATGAGCAAGTCGCGATCGAAGGAGATGCAAAATCGATGTAAACGTTGATGATAACTCAATTAACCTTGTGTATAGCTTCGTATGACAAACTAGATCCAAAGCCCCTTATCAAATTCAAATCTTGATGTTCAGAAGATAGCGTTCGAGTATGTTGCAGTTCATGATAAACAAAGAGAATCGAATGAGATGTTTATGTTTATCTCAGGTGAAATTGATGATTGCAATCGATTAGAGTTAGATAAACGTTCGATTAGGTTTAGTTAATTGGGTTATGATTGGAGTTTAATGCTCAAACGGTTATGGATCTTAACATGCTTCGGTTATACCTTCGAATGGAGTGGTAACCGATGTTTACCCTCAACTATTGGATGCATTCAAGTTCGAATCACGTATACGAAACGATTCGAAATGGTTTTGGGTTACGAAAACGAATGGTTTTGGTGTTCTAGGGCTCGTCGGAGCCGCGCCGGGCTTGCCGGCCAACGACCGGAAAGACGGGGTGGGGTTTGGGTTAACTTTTTACACTTTGGCCCTCGTGGTTTAGGTTTTGTTATATCATGTTAAAAACTTTTAAAAATTTAATTTTCATAAATTACATATATACCCCCTGAAATTAATTAGGTTTAAAGTTTAACTAACTTATTACTTTTAGCTATTATTATTGTTATTATTATTATTATAGTTATTAGTATTATTATTATAACTTGTATTATGATTACTACTATTAATATTAACATGATTAATATTATTTGATATTTTTATTTTTAACTTTCATAATTAAAAGTTAGTGATGCTAAAAAAGAATAATCATAAATAACACATGAGTTCCATAATTGTCAATAATGACCCTTATAAGAATAAACGAAGATTAACTTTTAATTAACAAAAAAATACGAGATGTTACAACTACTGAAGGGGTACCAACTCGACAAGATCAGATACCCCCACCAAGACTCACTCGAGCGGCAACCGGCCCACCCGAATGACATGTTCTGTCGCGGCCCAAAGCATCCACCGCGACCCAAAGCACCCACTTGAAGGACATGTTCAGCCGTGGCCCAAAGCACCCACCCGAAGGACATGTTTAGCCGCGGCCCAAAGCACCCACCTGAAGGACATGTTCAGTCGCGGCCCAAAGCTTCCACCCGCCATACACGACAAACCAAGCTGCGACTGGGTGAGCAAACCCAGGCCGCGGCAAAAGACCTTGCTCCGAGGCATAGTAATACAACTTTGGTTTTCATATTCAAACACTTAAACCTCACGGAAATACGATAACGAAAGTCATGCGTGGGCTGCAAGGGAATAAAACAGACACATAAAACAACAAAACGAGTAAAGCCACAACATTAACAGAAGGTCAGGGCAGCCTATCAAGTTATCAGGTCAACTACAAAGACAAATGACATTAATTCCAAGTCAGAAACCCATTTGCATCAGAAAGGTATAAAACCTCCAGACTAGGGGATTTTAGGTTCATGTCGTTGACTACAAACTTCCAAAAATAGAACCATATCATGTTTTGTTCCCATCCACAAGCACTATAAATACTTCCTTCACCCCACAGGTAAACACATTCTCAGAACACTCGCACTACCAACTAGCCACTTATTAATCTTTCCTTTCAAGTTTTCTCAATACACATATTTATTCTCACGCCGGAGTGTGATCTCGAGGAGAAACCCTTTCTACCCGAGACGAGGCTTACGGTGTTGTTTTTTGTCTCACAGATACTCCGCTCAGCCGAATCCAAGCCCAGCCGCAGCTTGCTTCCTAACCGTCAAAATCGAGACCAAATTCCAGCCTGATCCTTGGTAAAATCTCATTCTCGCACTGCTCCCAAGCCTTAATCCCTTGATTAAGATTTGTGTAACAACAACTACATGGACGAAGATCACACAAGTGCGTCCCATTACTTTTAAACTTAAGCTAACCTTGTTATATGGTATTGATCATATCAATTTTAATAACTAGAATTCACATAACTATGCGTTACATTGTATCAATTACTCAGAATTTATCTTCTACATCAAACAACTAGCACATTATAATACATATAAGGGAATACAAATTTGTCAAAGACACCGACTTTATAATTTTTCGTCTATTAAAGTAGTATATTGTAAAATGTATAATAACAAAGTTTAAATAGTACTGTCACAATTTAAACCTTCAGGGGTTCAAAATGAAACTAAGAGAGACTACAAATCAGATGATAACTTCCACCGCTCGATATGACATCCAATTGTTCATTTACCCGAATATTATAATAATAATAACTATAGCTTCTTGGTAAACAATAGCGAAAACGATTTATGACATACTTTTTATAATATCATTTCTTGTTTGTAAGCTTGTTATATAAAAATATGAGAAATGAGAAAAAACTACAAAGTTATTATAAAATTCATTTACGGAAAATACATTTTTATTATGTACATACATGGTATTTATATAATTCGAAGTAAAACATGTTTATAAACTAATAAATAGAAGCCATAAGTAATTAAATAACGAGTTTCATAAAGTAAATCAAAGCACACTTACGGTAGAGATTGTCAATGTATAGTCTTCCAATATGCATGCGCATTATAATAAATCTAATTTATTTTTTATTGGTTGTAAATGAAATGGAATTTTAATCTAGACCTTCTCTTATTTGTAAAATGATACCATAATAATCTCTCATTAGTCATTAGAGTTAATTACATAGATAGTCCCTGTGTTTTTTTTAAATAATAGGTTTGTGTATTAAGCAAAAAATAATATTTACTTTTAATTTCATAACAAATTTGTGTATTAATATTAACAGACGTTAGATTTTCTGTTAAGCTTAAGGCATTTTAGTCTTTTCACTTTTTAGGATTATTTATATAAATCAAAGGGACTATGGTGTAATTTAACTACACACACACACACACATATATATATATATTATATAATACATCACAATATAATATACTTTCATCAGCACCACGGCCGCGGACATCATCGCCCGCCACCACTCGCCACCATTGTCGTCATCACCAACGACCATCACTACCCCCAAACCATCGTTATCCGTCTCTATCTCGGTACGCTCATCATCATCACCATCGCTAATATCACCAAACCCTCCTTTCCTTTCCCAGTTAACTACCACCGGCCACCGACCACTAGCCGCTAACACCACCATCGTCGTCCCTTTCCCATGTTATCTTCCAACCAACCACCCACCAGCAGCCACCAACACCACCGTTATCGTCCCAGTTAACTTCCCCCTTCCCATTTCCATGTTAACTTCTATTTGAATGTCCAATGCTTCAAATCAAAGCTCTAATCACATCTAAGTTCATACCCACCATCATTCACACATTAATTTCAGGTGGTGATGGTCGCGGATGATGGTTACCAATGGTGATGGCTTACCCTTTTAATGATTTTAGGGTTTTCAGTTGTGATTTATTATGTATAATGGCGGTGATGGTGCCGAGATGGTGGCGCAAGTGGTTGACGGAGATAGGTGGTGGTGGTGGTGGATAGATGGTTTTGATAGTGGGTAAACGATGATGATGGGGAAAGGGGTTGGGTTTTTTAAGTTATAGTTAATTACAATAATGCTCCCTGAATAAAGGAAGATAACAAAATTACAAAAGTAATCCTTGAAAGGGTATTTTTAGTCTTTTCATTTAAATTTAACAGAATAACTAATGCATGTTAGTCTTAATACCTTAACTCGTTATAAAATTAAAAACAAAATACCCAAACCTGTTACAAATAAACTTTAGTACCCAAACCTGTTAGTTTGAATAAACCATAGGAACTATTTATGTAATTAACTCTAGTCATTATTAGATTCTAAATACGGTTTCAAAATATGATAGTTTTTAAAAAGGATAGTTTTTACTTTTTAGGTATACTGATATAACTCCTTCAATCAAACACATTGACTCAAACATAACATGTTTTACTGTGTAATAATTAATAAGTTAATTCGTACACAACCCATTAGCACGATTACATTTAAGGGGTTTGATCGAAGTAGATGTTTATATATTAGAAGGGGTAATCTTTGTGACACTATTCAACCCTTTAACATATTTAAAGCTTGATACTTTAAACTTTCATTTGTATATGATTATATGTTTATGAATCAAAACTGAAATTAACTTTCCACTCGAATTACTTTCAACAACTTGCTCTCAGTTCTCCATTGTCCAATCATTTTCATCCGGTTCCTCTAACTCTAAGATGAATATATTAGCTTATATATGTTAACCAGCTACGAATATTAGATAAAAAAACAAAGATATTCAAAAAGACATCATACAAAAAATATGTATTCAGTTGGAATCCTTTGATTTTATAAAGTCACAATGTAATACTTGTATTCATAAATAAACTTTAAATGTGGACCTAAAACAAAACACCATATTAAATGCATCTGGCTTAGGGTTGATGGTTTTAACCTGTATAAATATATGAGCTATATTCATATTCATATATTTGACTCATTTTAAGCTAAAAAAACCAGTACGACTGACACGTCATGAGTGACAGAATTTAAACCACACCTTAAGGAGGGGGCGGGGCGGAAGTAACTATTTTAGTGGAGACGAACTCTATATGTATTAAAATATTTACACTACCGGACCTAAAATTTATACTACCAAACCGAAAATTAACACCACTGACAAAAAAAATGAGGGACGAGTGGGAGGCCGGCCCATACAAAGCTTCGCCTATGCACCCCGTACTAGTTACTGGTTAGGGAGTAATACATTTACGAGATATAAGATACCATATATGATTTAGCTTATTATACCCATAAGAGATGATTCCAATAATAGTTATTGTAACACATAAACAATTATACATTTTACTCTTCTATTAATTAACTATCATGTTTTTTTTTACCTTTTTAACGCTATTATACTCTAATCCAACCCAAATTTATGTCAAGTCTCAATTGAGGTTCGAAGCCAACACCTCAATTATATTAAGCGTTGTCGACGGTTACCACTAGCGCATTGTCATTGTGTGTATCATGATATTACTAAGAGATGGTCTTTTTTCATTCTCTTTGTTATCAACGTTACTTGAGAAATATTTGATTTCTTGGTTGAAACAACCTAAAATGACCCAAACTTTGTGGTCCTTGTGGCCAAGCATAAGAAATCATGTTTCAATGCTTGTGGTCCTTTTTATCCCCTTAAGTTTTTGCCATCTAGTGTTTGTGGTTCGTGTGCATATATATATGAAATATATGGGTTCATGCATTGGTCTTTATTAGTCCTTTTATAGTTTTTCCATATTTATTCCTTTTATGTTTTCATATTTAGTCCTTTTATATCAGGTTTAAAAAAAACACAATGAGGCGTTGCTTAAAGCGTGAGGCGTTAGGGGCGCTGGAAAGATCGCCTCACTTTAGTTGAGGCACCAGAATACATGAAACGGGCTGAAGCGACGCTTCAGGCTTAGAGCGCTAGGCAAGACGAGGCGGCACTTCATGTATGATGATCAATTTCCAGTAATAGTTTCCGGTGATTCTCAAGAGAAGAGTTCACTTTGGTTCTTTTTTGTGCACTAGGGCATGTGTTTTTGTGTAAAATTGAACAAGTAGATGAGATGAAGACATGAAGTTGAAATAGAGGTGTAATAGCAAGAGGTCATATCAGATTTACAAGAGATTACATTGAAAGACTTTTAATGAAAAAAATCTGTTGATGAAGGAGAGCTACCAGGAGGAGAGGAGATGATTATGTTGCTTTAAGTCTTAAGGTTGACCCACCTCTTATTTCATTTTTAGAAAATTAAATTGTTCACCCTTAAAATTATAATTGTTGTTGAAGTTTACCCTAAACATTTTCTTATTTGTTTATTTCTTTTTTTTTTTATTTTTTATGAAGTTATAGTTCTTGTACACAAAGTTTGGTTTGTTATACATTAGGCTTAACAATTGATTTTGTGCTTCTTTAGGTTGTATTTATAGTTTTTTTAAGTTTTACATAGATATTATTTTTATTGTTTTTTTTAGTTTAGTGCCTCACATACGTGAAGCCCTCGCTTCACGCTTGAAGCGTGGCACCTCGGATTTTGGTACCGAAACATTTTGCCTCGCCTCGTACTTTTTTAAACCAAGATCCTTAATAATGTTCCTTATGTTTATGTACTTGATATGAAACATTTGGTTTTCTCTCAAATTTGTCACAAAAACAATGATCAGTTTACATTGTAAACCAATGTTAGAATAATACACGGAACTATAAGACATACATGTGTAATAACGAATGTAAACAACTGAAATTAAATAGTAGTTATAGGAACATAATAATGAGGAAAAAAGAACTAACTGTTTTTGAAAGATAAAAACTAATTACTTTATTATTAAATTAAAATACAAAAATAAAATAAGATATAACATTTAAATTAATTTAGAAAACACAGCTAGTGGTCTAAATTGTTGTGATATGCTCCGCAAAATCCGATCAAAGATGTTCGTGAATTTCTTGGGACCGTAACTCTATGTTAGTATCTTCATCCACATATTCTTTATTGAAAGGGCCCTTTATGTGTTCGAGAGTTATTGCTACACAATGAGAGTTATTGTTACATTGTGTTTTTCAAAGTCATATCATAAAAGATAATAAAAACATGAAATTTTTTTCCAACTGGAATGATGCATTGGCGGTCGGTGCTAAACCGGCTAATATTAAATCATATGCCAACGAAACTTTACGACCCCAAAATCTAATCCACATCCTCTCATGCCAGTTCTTGTGTGATCTTGAACCGCTTTTGTTTATCGTCAAGTGGAAATAAAAACAATTTCACCTTAGTTGCTCAACTAGGGTATAATGGTATATCCCATATCCAAGATAATATCTAAATTCATAATGAATTCCATTTATCACTAATGAACACATTAGGATGGATTTATGCACCGTTAAAGATTGTTTATTGCTGGAGAACGTTGAGATCATTATCGCAATCGACGAATCCAAAAACACATAACATAACCATTAATTCTGGTCACACCTCTTCAATTATGATGGTTGGGTGCTTGTGATCACCTCTAGTGCGTTGTCAACTTCATTCCGTTAAGCAATTCCTCCTAGTTGTGTACAATCTATACTTCTTAACATCCGAAAAACCTACCTTTCATCCTGTACTACATGTAAAACCCGAATGTCATTGTAAGCTAGTCTAGAGAGAAATTCTTTTCCATGTAACTTGACCACACCGTCACAAAAGAATTGTAAAGCTGTAAACTTTCATGTGAAGTTATCTCAAACATCACATATACTCATCAAGCCTGTCAGGACATTCTCATTTGCTAGGTGTCGCACAGCTGATGTACATTTTTGTAACGCTATAAAATTCCCCCTCCATGTCGCATCATATTTCGTTTGAAAATTACTCAAATTCTCATTCCATGTCACCGCCTATATGTAAAACTATATGTTTTTTTCCATTTGAAACCTTCTCCGAAACATCTCGTTGTTGAATGTTGGATTGTTATCAACAAAGTAATCTTGAAAGTAATCATGCAATGATTCATGATATATACACACATGAACTCTTCACCTAGTAACTTTAACTTTGTCACATAAAGATAAAGTCACCACCATAGTTAGAGATTTGAAATTATGCCTACTTATTCCACACATGAACTCTTCACCTAGTACCTTTAACTTTGTCACATAAAGATAAAGTCACCACCATAGTTAGAAATTTGAAATTGCGCCTACTCATTCCAGACTCCTCTTTGATAGAACTTGTTGAATTACATGAATTAATTTGTTGAAAGAGATCCATGATAAATACTGGGTGATCTTTGAAAGAGATATAGATAATGTGAGATTATGATGTTAAAAATTGTTTTAAATTTAACACACATATATAAAGGTGAAAAAAAACATGCAACTACTCTTTTTAGCATTTGTCAACGGTCCTAATCAATCAAGCCATCAAGAACTCACCTCGTTCAGTGAGTGGTGTGGTCGAGCCTACAAGGAGGGACGGCATTCTCAATCGAGACCAAGGGGGCCTTTTTATCCCCCAAATTACATGTGTGTAGCTTTACAAAAGGAATAAAATGATGCATATTCAAGAATTCAAAATTGAAACAATGGTTGAATTTATAATTTATATTAACACTAAGAGAATCATAGAAAAGAAATATTCTCGGAAGTAGTTAAAAGTAGTTACAAGAGTTAGAGGAGAAGAACACTAAACAATTTCTGCACACCTTCACTTATTACAATCCTTCTATTTATCCTAATGACTTCTTGTCTATTGACTTTGATTATTTCTAACAACAACACTTAACGACCATAACAACCAATAACTGCCTATTAGGTAATATAGGATATCATAAGATGATAGCATTGATCATTAACTCTCTTCATTTCATTTAAGGAAATGTGATGTGTTAAAAGTTCTTTTATTTTTTCTTTTCTTGAATGTGGGTGTCATCGGTTTATTTTCGAGTTATTTGAATTTGAAATTTTCAATACTGAACTAGGATTAAAATAACATGAATTGTAAGATAAAATACATAAGAATAAACAATAAATATTACATGTATATAATTAGTTTAATAATATATCTAACTTTTTTATTTTAACCTAAAATTATACGATCGAATTTAAATTCTAATATGCATGTAGAAAAATGTATGAAAATCTCAAAATTCAATTTTGATTTGGAAATAGGTTTTAGAATTTTATTCAGACTTTAAGTTGGTTTGAAAATATGGAATTGAAACCGTTTATCAATTATATAAACCTAACACATCATTCAAACCACTTCAATCATTTTGGTTGATTTAAAAACAATAAATGAGTTAATTTTGTGATTTAAGTTCACATTTATTTTTATATTTAACTAATTTATAAGCTTATGAGATTTTATATATCATTTAATTATTATATAAAAAATAATAATTAGACTTTACAATTTATGTAATATCTATAAAAAAATATATAAAGACTATTACAAGGATTTAACTATCTTAATGATTGAATAACAAACATGTAACAAGGTTCATAAATTTTTATAATTTATATTTATTTATAAATAAGTAATTTGGATAATTATTTGAGTTTGGTTTTACAAATTTAGGGTTTAGTTTGCAAATTATAAATAAAAGGTTTCTACATAAAATAACAACTTTCAAAACCACAGGGGTCAAATATGAAACTTTGTTTTAAAACCCAAACCCCCTTCCCGTAATTCCGGTGGTCGCCTCCGGTCACCTCCGGCCGAACGTCGATGAGCCCCGAAACCTAACAATTTTTGACCCATTCGACTCAAATCACTTTGCAAAACCGTTTTCGAACTTGAAGGGGGTGTTTAATTTGATGTAAGGCTGGAAATGAAACTCTTTGGATCACATAACCGAACCTCAATGAAATCGAAATCATTTCCCATTAAAATCTCATTAAACTAACCAAGCATACATGTTCAACTAATCATTTCAGACTTGTTAATGATCTTAATTCCAGAAGAAACGGTGAATTAAACACCGAATTGAACCCTTTTACATTTGTATTCGGTCAAAACCGTTCATGTAGAGTTACATCAAATCGAGACTACTTAACAGAGGGTAAATGTCCCTCGAACCCTTTCAACCCTCTATGAATCCAATTGCTCCAAACACACACTTGCCACCGATTCCTAGCTCTTTGTTCTACGCGAGTGGATCGAGTCAAAAACTAAGCTTAACCACTCTAGTCTGTTCGTAATCAAGTAACTCTAATACACCATTACACTCGATCATACCTAGGGATTAAAAGCCCTAAGGCTAATTGGTTTAACATGCTCGAATTGGGGGTCAATTTGTAGTTACCCGATTCTAGAGTTCTTTATGATTTGAGGGAATTCATCATTTTGTAGATTTAAACCCTTAGAACCAATATCTTAACAGACGTAGGCGCCCAACCTACTGGTTAAAAACATGTTCATATACAGTTGGGGTCTCGGGTTCGAACCCCGACACCCACAAACTCTTTTTAAGGGTGTTTTCTTATTGTTTAAATTACAGAAAATGTATAAATATTTAAAAAAGCATTTTTAATAATTAATATTAGTTTTAAGACACCAAAGTGTTCTTTGAGATTTTTTTAGTTTAAATATTTATATATTCTTTAGAATAAAAAATATAACAAAAACCACTTTAGTTTATTTCTTATAAAGGAGACTTTAAATAATGATTTAAATCACTAAATTATTATTGGTTCAAACGATATGTATAAATTATGTTTAAATCATGATTATTATAAATAATATAAAAGTTTATTTAATATTTATATTTAAACTTTATTAATAATTACAAATGATTTCCTTTTCTTTTCTTTATATTAAAAAATACTCAAATAGTATTTCTTTTAATTCAAAATCTAAGTGAATCCATTTGTTAAATTTAATTGTTTGGCAAAGCCCCAAACTCCACTTGAAATCCTAGATCACGTTTAAACATTAACCCTATTGTTGAACTTAATATTAGAATTAATACGTTTAGGTAACTTGTAAAAGAAATCGTTGGACCCTCGTTCAAATTATTATCATCACCTTATATATATATCATGTAAGTTCTCCACGCTCCCTTTTTACTTTATTTCACACCTTTGGGGTGAAACATGTTAACCTTATAAACTTACACTTATAAATATTTTGATACTTATAAATACACATGCAATTCATCTTTACTTTTTGTCATGGTTATTGATGTTATTGTGAGTGTTATATGAGATACATTATATGTTGACAATCATTAAAAATTGCAAGCCTAATGACGTCATAGATCTATGAGCCTGACAAGCCTGCTTGGTTAATCCAAGTACACTTAGCTAATCGCTTAATTTTGTAATCTTGTAATTTGTCAAGGTTTGATTGTAGCTATATGTATTCTATAAACTTGCATAATTTATAACCATTGGCATGAATTGCTACTTGTAAACCTTATATATATATATGTGTGTGTGTGTGTGTGTGTGTGTGTATGTGTGTGTGTTTAACCCATGGAAACTCACCAACTTTAAAAGTTGACCATTTATTTTTTAACATGTTTTAGGTTTGATACTTAGGATGTTGGATCAAGAAGAAGGCTGGTGCAACCAAAAACCAAATCACTTAATCATATTTTGATGCTACTTACAAAGGCTTCCGAAGCCAAGTGTGGAACTTCCGAAAGAAGTATTCTTCCGAAGACAAAGTGAAAAATCAAATTCCGAAGACAAACTCTACTTCCTAAGTTAAAGCATCTACTTCCGAAGTTCAAGTCTCAGAAGAAAACATCAGAAGACTACTTTGAAGTATGAAGAAAAGAAGAAGTTCTCAAGCCTCGGAAGAAGCAGCCTCTTTCGAAGTATAAGTGGCTTCGGAAGTACTTGTTCTTCCGAAGCCATTTAACCTTTGGAAGACACTACTATGAACCAGTGGACATAAGTATGGTCTCTAACACTCTGCTGCAAACCTCTGATACTGCATGACACTTTCTCAAAGAGCCATGTAGTTGACCATACTTTATTTCACTGTTCACCTTTTATGATAGTACGAGTTACCAACTTTAGTTTGTGACAAAAGGTAAGTCAGGGACATGTCATGACTACCATATCACAGATAAGACTTTATCTGAGATACCTTAAACTATAGCTTTGTAGTATTTGCTTTAGTTATAGGATCCCAGCTAGTATCAAAGTATATCCGGCTGTAGGTAGTATTATATATAGTTTCTCATTATAACTCATAATAATATGCTTGTAAGAGTCTTGTAATATTTGAGTTGAAAAGCAATATATGCAAGTACCTTAAAAATTACTTCTTGTGTTTGATTATTACTTATTATATTATTATCAACTCTTAAAGACTTTGCTTTCATCAAGAGTGTTGTTTAAGTGAGTTTGAGAGAAAACCAAGTGTTTAGTGACATTAACTGATCTTGCAATTGGTATCAGAGCTATTTAGGCTTTTGATTGTGAGATCTTACCATCCAAATCAACCTGTTTTTTAATCCTCCCTACAACTCACTCAAAATGGCTCTTAACAAATCCAAAGTAGAGATGGGAACTATGACCAAAGCTCCCATCATTACTCCTGAAAACTTCAGGTCTTGGAGCAAAAGAATGGAAGGCTTCATCAGATACCAAGACAGCAAAATGTGGAACTCCATTGTCAACAGCCCGTATAAACCCAAGGTGGCAGCACCTGGTGGAAACGGTGCCATGATAGAAAAAGCTATCGAAGATTATTCTGACGAGGATCGAAAGAAGATGGATATCGACAACAATGCTATGACCATTCTTATGACTTCAATACCCAACTCCATCATGGTGGGGTTTGAGCATTGTAAGTCTGCAAAAGAATTGTTTGATGCTCTTGCTCAGATGTATTCAAGCTCCAACGACTCCAAGAAAGACTCACTGAAGCAGCAGTTCAAGAACTTCACTTATATTGCTGGAGAGACCTCAGCCAACGGTATTTCAGGTACATGGATCTTATTTCCTCTTTTCAGTCTGTGAAGATCACTCCTGAACTCAGAGATCTCACAAGAAAGTTCATGAGTGCTTTTCCAAATGAGTGGACATTTTACTATGTCTCTATCAAGAGGACAGAGAACTTGAACACTCTCACTATGACTGAACTCTATGGCATCCTCGATGGATATTGGTTGGAGATGGAGAGTAAGAAGGGCCACCAAACAAGCAGACCTCTGAGTCTTCCTGCTAGCAACACTTTAATGGTTGCTGAAGGCTCAGTACCCTTACAACCTCAGCACTACCTGACTTACCACCAGCCAACCATCCTACTCTTCTAGACCATACATCACTTTCCCTGAGACTCCAAGGTCTTAACAGGCTCAGCACAGTTCCTTTCAGGAAAGCTGTGTCTTTGTCTCAGGAAGTGGACACTTTGGTGATTTTCAATACTATTTTAATGATCTAGAGTGTTTCAGTCCAGACGATGTAGAGTATGTGAACATTATCCAACAGATGGTTCTTTTAACCTACAGAGCGAAGAAGTTCTTTAAGAGAACTGGAAGGCAATTCCCTCAAAACCCAACTACCAGCAAGTTCGGGTTTGACAAAGCCAAGGCAAAATGTTACAACTGTAACCAACTTGGTCATTTTGCAAGGAAATGCAAGGCTCCCAAGACAAATCCGGGAACCCCACAGACCTCCACACATCCCTCCACATCAAAGCCCACTGGGAAGTCAACTGTGTAACATCCGTCGAATTTTAAAATTATGAAACCAAACCCGAACTCACTTTAAACTTTCATATGACGGAAATTTTAATATTTATTTTATTGAATCAAACGTGTTAAATGTGCAATTTAAACAACATTGAAAATTGTTTTATTCATTTTATCACTTAAACAAAGAATAATAATTATTTATTTTATAAATAAATCTTTTTCATAAAAATATAAATCTTTATTTATCATTTTAAAATAAATAACTAAATGAAAAAGACTTCTTAAAACTTATAAAGTTATAAAATGAATTTTAATAAACTTATAAAGTTACAAGTCTTATAAAGTTATAAAGATTTTATAAGAAAATAAATTGTATTCTTTTATCTATTTTTTATTTAATCTTATATTTATTTCAAAATCATAACCCCCTTTTAAAAGACTTATAACTCACCATTAACATCATTCATAACCTACTCCTAATCTCAACTATAAAAGCAAACCTTATGCCTCATTTTTCATTTGCTCATTCTCTAAAAATCTCACTCTTATATCTTTCTTTCATCTATTGGTTATGATCAATTTGAAGAATTTTATTTTACAAGAAATTTCAAGAATTCTTAATACTAAGGTAATCTTTTATTGCTTTTATATTATACATTTTAATCATCCTAACATCTAACTATTATCATGATTTTATGTTTTTACTATTATTCTTTCTTCTACCAAATCTCTTTTTATTTTAATCATTATCATTTGATCATTAAAATTTTAATAATCACTAACCTTATAACAATCACTAACATACCTCAATTAAGCTAACAACACACTAAAATAATCAAAGAATCCCGTTTGCATATAGATGGCTATGCCGCCGCATTCGGTTATTCCACAAGATTATTATTCTAAATGATGGCTATGCCAAAGTCTTAGAATATTTTTATAACTCAAATGAAGACTAATATACCATATATTGATATAAGAAAATGTTCTAACCCGTTTTATGCTTTAACGATTTTAAAAGTGCACATAAGTGCCTTACTACGATTTTGGTAGAATATAATCTTACTTCAACTGACCATAAATTGATCATAAAAAACTAAATTTGAGTAAACTCAGACTCCAATGTTAAGTTCATTGAATTACCTTTTCAACGACAGTTTATACGTCTTCAAACTCAATCGGACGACTCAACAATAGCCTTCACAAGATAAGTGCGCATTTCAGCACCTTCTGTCTTGTGCTGCTTGTTTGACCTATTTAAAGATCTTTTCATAAAATTGTTTCTGAATGAAAGTTGTCTGGGAGACTTTGAACTAATCAAGTATAAATTTTTATAATTTTATGAAACCGTTTTATATTTTTAAAACCTGTTCAAACACATACCAAACATTCTGTCCAAAATCTAAAATTGTTGCAATAATCCTTTTTCAATCTACCTTTCGTTTTTAGCATTCTTTAAACGTTCTAATTTCTTGTAATGAATTACAACCTCAAGTTATTGTTCTTTTTATCATTTAGGACAACACCTTTGGCTCTTGACATTCAAGTTTTCTTATGTACTTTACAACCACCACTAGTGAATTTTCCATGTGAGTATTTCTATACCCCTTTTTCATATTTTCACACTTTGGGGTGAAACATGTTACTTTATAATCATTGCACTTGTAAACGTTTGATTCTTGTAAACTTATGGCAATTTACTCTTATGTTGTGGCTAGTTGAACTTTGTAGCTACCATGTAATGTCGAATATATGTACAAACATTAACTATTGCTAGCCTGGCGACGTCATAGATCTATGGGCCTGACAAGCCTGCTTGATTAATCCAAGTACACTTAGCTAATCGTATATACTTGTAAACGTTTGAGACTTGTAAAACTGTCAAGGTTTGATTGTGCATTCTGTCTTACATTCCTAGTTACTTTGTTCGCTAATTTCATGACATGAATTGCCATCTTTTATATACTTATGTATTGAAAACTATGGAAATCTCACCAACTTTCAAAGTTGACGCTTTATTTTTAACATGTTTCAGGTTTCTACTTGAATATCTATTCGTGCACATATAGGACTTGGACTTAGTTAATTGAAAGTATTATGTTGTTGTTTATATCTTGTTTGTGTTGTATCTATTTAATTGACTTGTATTGTTCAATGAATAATGGTATTTAATATTATTACAACTTATTAGTTCCATGTGCTATGAACAATCGTTTCACATTCGTCTGCCTCGATGATTCCGTCGTCGGTCGGGGTATGACAAACAGAAACAGCTGCTATGGCTCAAGAAGTTGACTGGAGCTTTATGGTATAGGATGTGACTCCTACTCAAGCTCTCATGGCCGGAACAGATGATAACCAGGTATATGAACATTTCTGTACTCCTGCTTGTATAGCTAAAGTTAAATTATATCATGACTATAATATGGAAACTAGATCTGATATTGAGTCTTTAAATATCTTGAAATCTGATTTTAAAAGGGTTGAATCTGAATATCCAAAGAAAATTGAAAAGTTAGAGAAAACTGTTTTCTTATTAAAACATGATCACACCAATTACAAGACTCAAATAAAGGATTTAATATCCAAATTGTCTGAGGTGCAAGCCCAGCTTGTCACTGCTGAGGCTCAAGCCCAAGCCCAGCTTGTCACTGCTGAGGCTCAAGCTAGGAAGTATGCTATTTCTGAGCAGAACTTCCAAGCTATTATTGCATCATCCTCCCACTCCAAGATCTGTTATCAAAACAAAGGAGGGTTGGGGACCAATGAAATTTCTCCACCACACTCTTATGAGTCTATCAGACAACCAAGATGTGGTACTGAAGAGTAAGAGGTCCCAACTGCTGATCCTTCTTCACTAGAGTTGAAGGATGAGGCAATAATAGTGGCCACCACAGGGAAGGAACAGGTAAATCCACCCACCTCTCCCTGTGAAGATCAAACCCTAACCACCAAAGCCCGAATAAGCAGAGCTAAAGCTGCCAGAAGAACTGCTAAGAAAGTGGTTGAGTCTAAGCTGATGATTGACCCAAAACAAAAGGGTGTCTTCATCTCAGCTGGATTCTAGGTGATAGATACTTCTGAGTTAGGAAAGGATTGTAGTACCAACACTCCTGTCCTAGCAAAAGATCAGGAGTTGAGGGGAAAGGTTGCTGACAAAGAGAGAAAGACTAAGAAACAGTAACCTACAAGCTCCCAAAAGACTAACATTACATGCATAATGTGTGGTTTGCAAAACCACATGGCTAAAAATTATTACTACAATCCTGCTAGCACACATTATGCAAATAATGTTAGAAAGGAAGGAGTCAGAGAAGGTTTCTCATTTGGACCTTATCAGATAGTCCAAGTGATGAAAACGGGAAAGCTGATTTCTGAAGCAAGGTTGCTTTCGGAAGAAAACTCTTCTTCCGAAAGGAAAATGGCTTCAGAAGCAAAAGCTATCAAAGTTCGAAAGAACAAGAAAGCTCCCTTGAGACCATCCCAGAAGAAGACTGCTTCGGAAGAAAAGGTGGTGAAGGCTCCTTCCGAAAAGAAAGAAGCTTCGGAAGAATGCCATGCTACAAAAGCTTCAACAAGCTCATCCTCTATGATCAACCAAAGGATGGATTGGAAGATCAAGGAAGATGTTGCAGCCAAAACCTCTTCTTCAAAGACATCCATTGAACCCCCATGCATATCTTTTGGTTCAATTATGTCATTATCATTGGAAGAACCCAAGACCAGCAAGGCTTGGGTTACCAATCAAAACTAACAATCTCATCTTGTGTGCAGGGACATCTATATGACAAGAACAACAATGTCTGGATTGTAGACAGTGGATGCTCCAGGCACATGATAGGGAATAGATCTCTCCTTCAACAGTTTCAACACCATGATGGAGGTCCTGTCCAGTTTGGAGGTGAGGCCGAAGGATATATTTCTGGCAGAGGGAGTATATCCAACGGAAAATTAAAAGTTGACAAAGTCCACTTTGTCAAATAGCTTGAACACAATCTGTTAAGTGTTTATCAGTTTTGTGACCAAAAGCACCAAATGCTTTTCACAGAACATGAGTGCATTATCCTCAAACCAGGGATGGCAATTCCTCCGGAATTGGTGCTTCTTAGATCTCCCAGGAAAGGGGATATGTACAAGCTTGATATGAACAGTGCTTCCCTAATAGAAGAAGTATCATGCTTTCTTTCCAAAGCTGATAGTGATGAGTCAACACTCTAGCATAAACGTATGTGTCATGTAAATTTTAAGACAATGAATAAATTGGCTAAAAATAACTTGGTACATGGTTTGCCTAAAAAGGAATTTTTCTGCAAAGATAACTGTGTTGCATGCCTGAAAGGAAAGCAACATAAGGCCTCTCACAATCCAAAAGTGTTAACTCCATCAATACTCCATTACACTTATTGCACATGGATCTTTTTGGTCCCACAAGTATAATGAGCATTGGAAGGAAATCATACTGCCTTGTGATAGTTGATGATTTTACAAGATTTACATGGGTATTCTTTTTAAGAACTAAAGATGAAACTGCTGAAACATTAAAATCTTTTGTCTTTAAAATAGAAAATCAAATTGATCACAAGGTTAAGATAATTAGAAGTGATCAAGGGACTGAGTTTAAGAACTTCATTCTTGACTCATTCTGTAACTCAAAAGAGATTACCAGACAATATAGTGCTCCCAGAACTCCTTAACAAAATGGTGTTGCTGAGAGGAGGAATAGGACACTTATTGAGGCTGCTCGAACTATGTTAGCTGATTCAAAACTACCTCTAACATTCTGAGCAGAGGTAGTCAGCACTACATGTTATGTGCAGGACAGGGTTCTTGTAGTTAAGCCACATGGAAAAACCCCTTATGAGCTATGGAACAAGAGGCCATCGTTCATTGGCTTTCTAAGGTCTTTTGGCAGCAAGTGTACCATAATTAACACAAAGGACAATTTAGCAAAATTTGTTGAAAAGTCGGATGATGCTATCTCCGTTGGATACTCTTCTAGCTCCAAAGCTTACAGAGTATACAACATTAAGAATCAACAATTTGAGGAGTCATCCAATATAGTTTTTAATGAGCACACTCCTTGTGTTAGGGGGAATGGACCTGATCATATTTTTGATTTAGAATTATTTCCAAACTATTCTAAACCATCTTGTGAGAATGTTTCAGTTGGAACAGGTGCTCAGTATAGGGCAGTTATTGGTTCTTTGATGTATCTCACAGCCACTAGACCTGATATAATGTTTGCCACTTGCATCTGTGCAAGATATCAGGTTGCTCCTAAGGTGTCTTACCTAGCTGGTGCCAACAGAATCCTTAGATACCTCAAAGGAGCACCTAAACTAGGTCTCTGGTATCCTGGAAACAAGGATTTTAATCTTTATGGATAGTCTGACAGTGACTATGGTGGCTGCAACATGACAAGAAATCAACAATAGGAGGATGTCAATTTCTTGGTGGAAGGATCATCTCATGGCAATGCAAGAAACAATCCTGTGTCTCTACATCAACTGCTGAAGCTGAATACATTGCTGCTGCAAGCTGCTATGCTCAACTGCTGTGGATTCAGAATTAGATGATAGACTATGGATTTAACTTATGAGTACTCCTATCCATATTGACAACAATAGTGCTATCTCCATCACTAAAAATCTGGTTAAGCACTCTAAGACAAAGCATATTGATATCAGGTATCATTTCATTAGAGATATTCATGAGACAAATCTGATTAAACTAATCAAAGTTGATTCAAATGAACAATATGCTGATCTGTTCACAAAAGCTTTTGATGAACAAAGATCTAAGTATCTTATAACAGCTATTGGGATGATAAACATTGATTAGATTACCTCTTTTGAAAACCTTTTAATATGTAAAGTCTTATGTCAATACAATTTAAGCCCTATTACAAAATATCTCTCTGAAATTTTCTAAGTATAAATTTCTTCCGAAGAGAAATTAACCCTCGGAAGTTATCTTCATATCTTCCGAAGCAAAATTTCTCCAAGGATAATTTTCTTCTTGGAAGAGTTTTTAGTCTCGGAAGAAGCGATTGATTTAATATCAGATCTACTTCCAAAGCTTATATAAACTCTCCTTTCAGAAAGCAATTCTTTACCTTCGGAAGCAAAGCTTTTGCTTCGGAAGTAAGGATTGCCTTCGGAAGACAAATTACCTCGGAAATGTTTTATATTCGGAAGAGAGATTTTACTGTGTAATGGAAATCTCTTGGGCCCCACACTGTAAAAAGCAAAGATTTTGTTAATGATATCGGATTATTTAACTGAATTAAACCTTACCGCCACTGTCATTTCGTCCACTAAAACATCACATCACCTTATCCTAACCCCCATTACCGCCATTCCACCCTCTTTTAAATAATCCTGACTATTCACTTTCATCTTCTTACCTAAATTTTACTGTCCTAAAAGTTTCCTTCACTCTAACTTTACCCAAGCTCAAATTCATCCTCATTCACCTTTCTCAAATGGCACTCAACCCTCAACATAACCAAGTCGCATTTCTAGACTCTTCAAGAGATGCTGACTTCTCAGAAATCATCTCCTTTCTCACCCAATCATCTTACTACACCGCCCTTACTGTTAATCCCACTATTTACTCCAATCAAATGGTTGAATTTTGGGACAATGGTCAAGTCAAAACCCTAAATGGGATTTGTGTGCTAATATCCCGCATTTGTGGACAAGAGTTGGTCATCACTGAACAACTCATCAGGGAGCATCTCAAGCATCATGATGAGGGTGCTCCTACAGAGTTCCCCAAAACAGATTTAGACATCACATACATCCTCATGGGATATGGTGGAGACGTGAGCAGGTCGACTGTCTACAAATTGAACTTCTCCTACAACTGGAAGTTCCTCCTGCATGTTGTCCTATACTGTCTATCAAACAAATCTGGGGATG
Source organism: Flaveria trinervia (assembly GCA_025506515.1). Classification (NCBI taxonomy): domain Eukaryota; kingdom Viridiplantae; phylum Streptophyta; class Magnoliopsida; order Asterales; family Asteraceae; genus Flaveria; species Flaveria trinervia. The sequence continues at coordinate 80,350,360 of CM046441.1, read as the reverse complement.
GGACCAAATCCCATATGAACTAGGGTGCCTAGTTCATGAATTGGTGAGAGGCTTGCGCTTCAACTACTCAATATTTGTGCTGATCAATCTTATTGGAAATATTCAAAGGGAAACATTCTTTATGTATCCCAAATTTCTTTAGCACATCATCAACTGTGAGCTGGACCAGAGTCAGCTGATCTGTGCAGCTGCTCAGTCTGTCCCTCAAATGAGGCCTACCATCTTCAAGACACTGAAGAGGGTATCCATCAACTTCACCGGAAGGTACACTTCTTTACTTCCAGGTATGATTGAGCATATAGCTCCTGGTGACATCCCTATTCACCCCACAGGTGATGAACCCACACCAGCAACTACCTCCATAATGCCTACACTACCTTCTCACCCCATCACCATCACATACAAGAGATGTTCTAAACGAACCCGTGTTCAATCTACTCTGATTGAACAAGCTTCTCCTGTTCAAACCAAAAGGACTAGAGTGGAACAATGGGCTCCCACTCAGTCTGAGGTCTCACCATCCTTCTTATTTGACCTTAATTTGGGTCTTGAGTTTCCTCAATCTCAAACCCATAAGCCCGAAACCCAAGCCAACAGCCCTTAGGATGAGTATTTATACTCTTCTGAGCAGCTAACAAGGGACAGCCCCACCAAAGGCTCAATTCCTGTAGACATTGACCAAGGTCCCAGGTCAGTAGGTTTAACCTCCTTATCTTTCACTGACCTTCTCTTTAAAACTGATGAAGAGATAACATCTCTCCATGGCAATGATGTTGATTTAGAACACCCTCTCCAAGATCAACAGAGCCTAGAGAGACCTCTTATCTCTAGCCCCCATCAAAAAACCATTACTAAGGTGAGTCCCACTAATGTGGAGGGGACTCATGCAAATTCAGCTGCCACTACAGAAGATACCTCAATGGACCCTATGGATAATGGTAACAATTCTAAGACTGAATCTGCAGCAACCATACCTTTTGATGACTCCGAAAGAGACATCACTAAGCAAGGGAAACCAGGGTGCCAAGAAACCACATTTAGTGGTGAGGCTGAACATACTAGGTATGTTACCTCGTCTCCCCGTGATTCTTCAAAAGAAGATGAAAGAAGCATGCAACTCTTCATTAAAGACCTACTATCTAAAGTCTCAAACCTTGATTCCAAGGTTAGGACTTTAGAAGAAAAGTCTGCCACTCAGCAATTTGAGGTTGACATTCTCAAGGCTCAACTAGCTGAGAAACAGATTGAGAGATCTGTTAGGCATGTACTTGTTCAGGTCTCCTTGACCTCTTCCTCCAGCTCATCTACCTCTCAGGATGATGCTACCAAAAAGGGGGAGAGTGTTCAGAAACAAACACCTGAGGACCCACAGAGCCAATCTTCAACTTCTAAATATTCGGCTCCTATCACAACTTCTTCTGAGGCATCTCAAGTCACTCTAACAATTAATTCAAGGATGCTCAGAGATCTCTATAGCTTTTTCTCTCATTTCTTGTTGAGATCTGCTCGTGATCAGCCAAGTCTTAATGCCACCATGATATACTTTGGAGCTGAAGAACTTCAGAGGCTAACTGCACCTTCTACCACTGTGGAAGAAGTTGGTCAACCTAAGGTCCACATGGAACCTGAGATTCAATTTGAAGGGGAAATGGGGACCGATGGCCGAGCAACTGAAACAATTGGGACAAAATCTACATTCCCTCATACTTCCGAAGCTGAAGTTAAAGCCTCGGAAGAACAAGCTGAATCTTCCGAAGCTGAAATGGAAGCTGCAGAAGGACTGTTCAAAATGTCCACGGAACTAATCATTACAGATGCAATCCTAGAAATGGCATATGAGGTGAACAGTGAGGACTTTATGGATCAGCCTCCTGTTTAGACACCCTCTCTACCTCTCTCACAATCAGAATCCACTCTCCAAGAACCACCAAAGTCAAGCCCTTCAAAAGATAACAAAGGAAAGAAGAAGATGACTGCAGAAGAGCTTCAAGAAGAGGAGAAGATTGAAAAACTAAAAAGAAAATGAAGACTTCCAACTGGGAAGCTGTTGGCTACTAGTACAAAAGCAGTTGCATCCAACCAGGAGGCTGTCAACAACAAAAAGAGAGAAGAGATCATTGACCAGCTCATTCAGCTCGGAGCTACCAATGAAGAAACACTCCTGCTACCATTAAAGGAGTTGGTGGAACTGGAAAAGGCAACCAGGCTACAGTAGGAAGCAGCAAGGTTGGTCTTAGAGGAAGATAAGGAAAAGGAACAGAGGGAAGCTGATATGCAGCTCAGAAGGGAAAGGATAGATTTCCTAACCTCCAGAGGCTTCTCTCTTCAAGAACTTTCTTCACACAATGATGAAACGATCCTTTGGCTCTTCAACAAAGAGCAGGATCAAATGGAGAAAGAAAGAAAAATGGCTGCAAGAGAAAAGTTGAAGGAAAAAAAGAAAAAGGATGAAGAAGCAAGGGCATCTGCAACGAGAAAGATAGGTGACAAAGCCTGGATGAAAGACTATTTCCGGGCTCACGACTTCTCTGGAAGGCAAGTGGGTCCCATGTCTGAATGGACACTCCAACGAATAGTCAATGAGATCAAGGCTGATATTTGTTTGGGGAAAAGAAGAGAATATACAGAAGGGTACAGGGGATGACCTTCACACCAACCACTCAACCCCAACCTGAACCGATTCCCTCTCCCTTCACCATCAAAACTGAACCTTACACTCCTGAACCCACACCTTTACCTTCATCCACTTCCTCACCTGAACCACCAAAACTGCCCATCCCTCAACCCAAACTCTTACCAGAACCACCTCGCCACATCTTACCCAACAGTCTTCCCAACCATCCCCTCAGCCTTCTAAACATCTCTCTCTAGAAGATTTTAAAAGGATCAAGAATAACCTCATCAACTGCACAACCCTGAGCGATATCTCCTGTGAGGAAGACTCCATCAAACTAACCTATGTCGATAGATCTTCACGTTCCCTCACAAGAGATCAATTTCTTGATCTACCCAGAGGAACACTAGACCAGGCTGCAGTACTTCTAGGTATCAACTCATAATCGTTAAATGATGAAGAGAAGAAACTAAGAAGGAAGCTGGTGACTCTACTGGATACAAGAAAAGAGGACAAGATTCCTAGTCAGTCTCTTATGCCTAGAAAGAATATACTCCAGTGGAGGTTCGATGAAGCTACTCACAACTTTGTTGTGGAAAGAGAGAACGGTGAAGTTAACAGGCTGAATGCCACCTCTCTGCTACACTCTAGCAGATTTGATATTGCTGAGTTAGCAGAGAAACCATTCTCTAACCCCTCCAACTCTGAAACTACTGTTCACATCAAGAATCATCTCAGCAGTCTTCATCTGGCTAAGTTGATAGCAAAAGCTAAGATTGAAGAAGAGCTGAGATTGAGAAGAAAGGAAGACAAGGATAGATCTCCACCAAGGGCACAACGTTTCTACAGATGGTGGAAGGTCCTGAATAGAAACCTATAGTTAGATGGGAATATGATTATAGTTCCCATCAACTAACTCTTTTCAGAGGGCCACGACAAAGGGTACATATCATTCAGGGTGACAGACTGGAGTTCCTGTCAACTAAAGATTTGTACAAATTTATCAGCACCATATCAGGGAAGAACAAGGAACTGAATACTTACTTTCTTTGGTGTTGAAAGTTTTGAGGAGTAGAAACAAGTGAGGTTTTGGTAGCATCAGCCTAGGGGGAGTTTGTTGGATCAAGAAGAAGGCTGGTGCAACCAAAACCAAATCACTTAATCATATTTTGGTGCTGCTTACAAAGGCTTCCGAAGCCAAGTGTGGAACTTCCGAAGGAAGTAGAGTTCTTCCGAAGACAAACTCTACTTCCGAAGTTAAAGCATCTACTTTCGAAGTTCAAGTCTCAGAAGAAAACATCAGAAGACTACTTCCGAAGTATGAAGAAAAGAAGAAGTTCTCAAGCCTCGAAGAAGCAACCTCTTTCGAAGTATAAGTGGCTTCGGAAGTACTTGTTCTTCCGAAGCCATTTAACCTTCGGAAGACACTGCTATGAACCAGTGGACATAAGTATGGTCTCTGACACTCCGCTGCAAACCTCTGATACTGCATGACACTTTCTCAAAGAGCCATGTAGTTGACCATACTTTATTTCACTGTTCACCTTTTATGATAGTACGAGTTACCAACTTTAGTTGGTGACAAAATGTAAGTCAGGGACATGTCCTGACTACCATATCTCAGATAAGACTTTATCTGAGATACCTTAAACTATAGCTTTATAGTATTTGCTTTAGTTATAGGATCCCAGCTGGTATCAAAGTATCTCTGGCTGTAGGTAGTATTATATATAGTTTCTCATTGTAACTCATAACAATATGCTTGTAAGAGTCTTGTAATATTTGAGTTGAAAAGCAATATATGCAAGTACCTTGAAAATACTTTTTGTGTTTGATTATTACTTATTATATTGTTATCAACTCTTAAAGATTTTGCTTTCATCAAAAGTGTTGTTTTAGTGAGTTTGAGAGAAAACCAAGTGTTTACTGACATTAACCGATCCTGCAAAGGATCTCTTCTTGCTCATATAGGACTTGGACTTAGTAAACATCTTATGTTGTTATTTATATCTTGTGGTATTGTAATGACTTAATTGTCTAGTATTGTTCAATGAAAAATAGTATTTAATATTATTCCAACTTATTTAGTTCTATGTGCTATAAACAATCGTTTCACATTCGTCCGCCCCGATGATTCCACCGCCGGTCGGGTTGTGACAAAAAACGTGCAACTACTCTTTTTAGCATTTGTCAACAGTCCTAATCAATCAAGCCATCAAGAACTCACCTCGTTCGGTGAGTGGTTTGGTCGAGCCTACAAGGAGGGGACGGCATTCTCAATCGAGACCAAATGGGCCTTTTTATCCCCCAAATTACATGTTGTGTAGCTTAACAAAAGGAATAAAGTGATGCATATTCAAGAATTCAAATTGAAACAATGATTGAATTTATATTAACACTAAGAGAATCATAGAAAAGAAATATTCTTGAAAGTAGTTACAAGAGTTAGAGGAGAAGAACACTAGACAATTTCTACACTCCTTCACTTATTACAATCCTTCTATTTATACTAATGACTTCTTGACTATTGACTTTGATTATTTCTAACAACAACACTTAACGACCATAACAACCAATAACTGCCCATTAGGTAATACGTATCATAAGATGATAGCATTGATCATTAACTTTCTTCATTTCATTTAAGGAAATGTGATGTGTTAAAAGTTCTTTTATTTTTTCTTTTCTTGAATGTGGGTGTCATCGGTTTATTTTCGAGTTTTTCAAATTTAAAATTTTCAATACTGAATTAAGATTAAAATAACATGAATTGTAAGATAAAATACATAAGAATAAACAATAAATAATACGTGTAATAATTAGTTTAATAATATATCTATCTTTTTTATTTTAACCTAAAACTATATGATCGAATTTAAATTCTAATATGCATGTAGAAAAATGTATGAAAATCTCAAAATTCAGTTTTGATTTGGAAATAGGTTTTAGAATTTTATCTACTCTTAAGTTGGTTTGAACTTTTTAAAAGCAAATTCAAATTATTAGTAATTTGGTATGATTCAAATTCAAACTTTTTGAGTGATTAAATTGAAAACAGCTAGGAGGTTGTCCCGTTTCTCTCACATTACTCATTCCGTTGAAATATGCGAAATGAACACAATTCCGACAACAAATCACAAAAACTGAAAAATGAAATTGAAACAAGAATGATCTAAACTTCGATCATAAACAAATGAATATAAAGGGAAAACACCACTAAACTCAGAATGGTTAGTGTAGTAACGAACTGATCACCAGCTTAATAGCCCTAACAACAAAACTTTAGAAATGTCCACAATCAGTCCCTCAATTAAGAAAATTGATATAAAATCCCCTATACTTATTACAACATACAAAACTAACATTGAATACTATTTTCTTTACACCTTCTTCTTTTATTATTATAGTGTAAAAAAAGTATCGTTTATATGTATTAGCAATTAGCAAACGAGGCATACTTTCTTTTCCACTTGAATAATTTTCGGTCAAAAGAGAGCTATCTTTTTTCTTGCAAAAAGACCATCAAGACACTTCTTCATTTATTCTTCTATGATCATATTTTATTTTTAAAAATATAGTTCCCACATACAACAATATATATACTCGCATCTACCTTTTTATATTCAATAAATTTTATACATCAGTATAGAATTCTTAATTATTCTAGTATTTTACATGAAACGAGCTTATCTAACTCGGTATGGATACATATAGAAAGGTTATGTTAACTCCACATTTTTCAAATCATTTATTTTTATTGGGCATACTCTCAACGGGTTTTATTTAAAAATACACTATGTGTATGCTTTCGGTTTCTAAAATGAATGCATGTGTGTATTTGGTAAGATTCTAAAGCTTTTAAAATGCACCAAAAAGGGATTATTAGTGATGACTTTTTATGCGTCCATAAGTTGCGGCATTTTGACAATAGAAAAAGATTGTCGATGGGTTGCAAAGGAAAGGTCGATAAGAGGGTATACGAGATTAAATATAATCTGATCGATAGGGCCGATTCAACATTTTTGGAGCCTCGGTTAAACTTAAAAGATGAGGCCTTTTTTGAAAATTTCTTTTTATTAAAACCCTACAACGCCTAAAAGCTAAACCAACCTAAGGTAGTGAATCAAAAGCTCAAACAACTTAACAACATATTCAAAATTATCAAAAGCAAATAGCAAATAACAAGTAGATTAAACTAATAAACTATCAAAACAAGCTAGATAAAAAGCAATGAACCATTCTATTACCTAATCAAATTTATTAATAAACAATCTAAACTAAAGCGATTAGCAATCTAATTATCTAAACAAAAGCAAAATCTAATTAATTAATTATCTAAACTAACCTTGATTAAAGAGACAAAAGGCATACACTATTACCGGAAAACTAATGAACATAATCCAGTTGCTTATGAAGCACTAATAATAATACCTTATGAAGTACGTTCTCACCTACAAACACCAAAACCCTAACTATCATAAATCTTTGTATACAACTCCAACCCATAACAAGCATATGCCTACATGAGCAACAGTGACGTGTAAATGAGGTAGTGGGTTGATTGTCAAACACTAGAACAACCGATGAGCCAAACAGGGGTTCGTGATTGCCGATTATGCGAACAACCGAGCATGACACAACCTTCGGATATTTTATGGACTAAACCCATAGTAGGCAATTTATGATCTTAAGGAGGCTGCTCTAACTTCACTTTGCAAGTTGTCTTGTACATTTATCACTTCTAATTTTTCTTAGTGTATCTCTTAGGCATTTCTATATGTCTATAGTTGTGACTCCTTCATGTGTTTTGTCTTGATATATGTTGACAACATTATTATTGCGGGTCGTAATATTGATTGGGTGCTTACATTCAAATTCACACTCAAGGACTTGGTAAGGTATTTTATCTTCTAGGAGTCTAGACTATTTTCTAGCATCATGTATCTTTTGTTGTAGAGATGTTTAAATGATTTATTACAACACACCGGTCCCATTAAGTGATGGCCATTTATAGTTCTGGTGTCATCTCGGCAACAACTTTCTTGCCATTTTGGTGACCCTTTGGATTATCTTTTTTTTATCAAAACTTTACACCTATTTGGCTTTAACTCAACTTGATATAACTTGTGTTGTCAACAAAATTTTTAGATTTTCTATAAAAAATTGTTGATTGTCACTGAGTTGTAGTGAAACATACTATACAACATCGTTAAGGGTACCATCTCTTGTGGTTGATCATCTAACAATCTTTTGAATCGACATGCGTGCTAAACATGATGTGAAATGGGCTAGTTTCCCTGATGATTGTCAAAGTACTACATGTTTTAGTGTATTTTTAAGATCTAGTTATATTAGTTGGGCTATGAATAAATAACATAATGTTGCTCGCTCTAGTACAAAGGACTATTATAATAATAATCTATTAATTATTTCTTTAGATCAGTTATTTAAGTTTTCATAAAATGTAAACAAAACTCTAGATTAGTTCTAGCCTGCAGGATGGGAAACTAGTACATACTATAGGTTTTTTACAAAAGACAATTTTGGTTTTAGAAAATGTTTAAATTTTGAAAGTTAATTCCTTAAAATTTAGAGTTCAATTTGTAAAAGCTGACGATTGTTCCTAAATTTATGGATTTACCTAAAAACCAAAACATGTTTGCGAGTTGACTAAAAGATTATTTCTTTTCAAGTTGTTGTATCCCATCTTTTAAATGAAGTAGGAATAATAACGTATTTTCTTTGTGTCAAATATACACAAAATATGTTAAATTTAATTCATATGACCGTTTAACAATCAAATCCTTCTCTTCAAGGGTCATATCCTCCATTGTTCACCATTATCACACGCACGATCTTTCTCCCACTCAGAGTATACCCATTGTATTTGATGATAAGTTTGATATGAAGTTATTATTTTTAGCTTTTCCTAATCATCTTTTGCTTTTCTTAACAACTCTTAATAGATTTCTATTAACAACAGATATCTGTAACATACGAGATTTAAGCGTCGAGCTCATGTCGAGACGAGAGACAACTTACTAGCATGATATCCATTTACTATATTTAGTGTATTCTAATTTCTAAATAGTAAATTTAACTTTAAATATACATTCCTTTTAATGTTTATACCCCCGGCCCACCATTTTCATAAGCTTCTACTACATCATCTTCTTCATTCATGAGAAACAAAAGATTCAGATAAACACTAAAACACACACACACACACACAGAGTACACTCAATCACTTGTTCGATTCTACTTTCACCTTTCAAATTCAGCTTTATCACCACCAAAATCATCACTCACGACCACAAGCCATTCAAAATCCCCAATTAATTCCACTTTTGGCCCTGGGAAGGTGGGATTTAGGGTTTTTAATCGCAAGATATCGAATTTCGCTAGCAACTTCATCTTAATCGCCTTTGTTTTCGATTCTCATACAGTCTGTGAAACACCTGTATTCAATTTGAGTTTTGTTGTTCTGTTGAGGTGAATTCAAGGGGTGAGTTGAGAGATGGACGGGAGGAGGATCACGGCGAGCCCACGGCCGTGCAACGGCCGGAGAGTGGTGGCGAAGAAGCGGCGGCGTGGTGGTGTCGGTGGTGATGGGTTTGTGAATAGCGTTAAGAAGCTTCAGAGGAGGGAGATTTGTTCAAAGAGGGATCGTGGGTTTAGAATGTCTGATGCTCAGGAGAGGTTTAGAAACATCCGTTTGCAGGTTCTTTTTCTTTTCAAGTTAGATTTATGCTTAAAAAGTTTTGTACATAAAGTTATGTTTAGTGTCGCTTGACATAATTAGATATTAGGGTTTTTTGTTCTAGCATATTGTTTTTAAAGATGCATGGATGGAATATTGAAATTCAAGCTTGATTGGTTATGTGGGTGATGAAGAAGAGGATTTTATTGAAGTTGTAATCACTGTGTAATGTGTATGGATAGGATAGTTTATCTTATGAGTAGTAGGTGAAGTGAAGTAATTGTCAAGCCCTTTTAGTTTGATATGATAGATGATAGACGTAATGATATATTAGAGCTGCAACCATTGTAGTTTGATTTCTCAAGAGAGTGTATATTGTTGTGAATTATGCACATCATTGTTAAAGATAAAGTTACCGAGCGAAACTGTAATCACATTGCTCCATTCCTTAGTTGTACTTGATATGTGATGTTTCTTGCACGAATTAGCTAGGGGAATGATTGTTTTCATTATGCTTGTTATATTTTGCAAGATGGAGTGATGGCTTCTCACCTTTCGTGAAAGTCTTATCCTTACTAGAATAAGAATGATAAATTTTCAGCATTTCTTTAATTCTGAATTTTGGCTTTCTATGAATACACATAATGTTATCGCCATTAGTGGTTGATGTTCTTCGTATTATTTCTTGGAGTTGCTTTGGTAGAATTCGATGTTGTTAGTATTATCAGCTCATGCTTAATTTTGCTCATTCATGTTTGTGTGCTGAGCTATGTTGTACTTGATAAAAAACTTTACTTTGTTGGTATTTATTATGCCATTGCATTTTGAGTGGGTACAAATGCACATTGTTTTCCTTATTGATCACCAGAGATGAAATTTTTTATGAATACGTTGATTTGGGCTGCATGTTGTGTTAAACGGGTCAAATTTAAAGCTTTAGCTAAAAGGAGAATGGATCGAATCGGTCAAATGGATTAGCGTATACCACCTCCTAAATCATTTTTATAAAAATAATAGTATTATTGCAATAATATTGATTTTGTAATCATAATTAATGCATTGATTATTTATAAAAAAACCTTAAAAAAGGTGTTATAGGTCAGCCCAACCCGATTTGATCCTACCTAATTTTAGACGCCACCATTTATCCATCTTGTTAACTCTAGTATTCATTAACTGCTTATGATATGATTTAATGGTAAAATTGTTATCAGGAAGAGTATGATACTCATGATCCAAAGGGACATTGCTCTATGGTATTGCCATTTCTTAAGAAACGGTCAAAAATAATTGAGATTGTTGCTGCTTGTGATATAGTCTTTGCTCTGGCACAATCTGGAGTCTGTGCTGCATTCAGCAGAGGTATATCTGTTAAGATAAAAATTGACTTCTTAAATTGTCATTAGTGTTTTAGGGTTTTCACGTGTTATTTATTTGATGCAGAAACTAACAAGAGAATATGCTTTTTAAACGTGAGTCCTGATGAGGTTATAAGAAGCTTGTTTTACAACAAGAATAATGATTCACTCATTACAGTATCAGTTTATGCGTCTGACAGCTTTAGTTCCTTGAAATGCAGAACAACAAGAATTGAGTATGTGAAACTTCAGTATTCATGTGCTTGTTTTTATGTATCAAAATATTAGTTTTACATTTCTTTAGTCTTTTGCTGAAACTATAGCATGCCTTTAACGGTGACAGATACATACGACGAGGACAACCTGATGCTGGTTTTGCTCTTTTTGAGTCAGAATCTTTGAAATGGCCTGGTTTTGTGGAATTTGATGATGTGAATGGAAAGGTGCTGACATTTTCAGCACAAGATTGGTAAGTTTTTTAGATTATGATCTCTGTCTTATTGCATAATGTTTTTATCCTGAGTTTGATGTTACTTTATTGTTTTATGTTTCTCAGCATCTACAAGGTGTTTGATTTGAAAAACTATACGATGTTGTACTCCATAGCAGATAAAAATGTACAAGAGATTAAAATAAGGTAAATTCGTCCCTGGTTAAAATTCTATTCCTGAGTTTCACTGAAATTATTAGTTTTCTCAAAATGACATCATTTATTGATTGCTAAAATTTTAGCCTTGATCTTGATTGAAAATTTACGAGTAAGAAACTTTGAGTATTGAATATTAGAGATTGATAAGGTTCTGGAGAAAGATTCATGTTTTAACACATCAACTTTGTTAAAGGATACCATATATTAAAATATGAGAACTGTTGTCTAGCGTTAAGAGCTTCCTTAGTTTTATAAAATCAATTTTTTTAATAATATGTTTGTTTGCTGACAACAAATTTTATAAAATGTGAGTTACTTTATGACGATAACTTTTGAACAGTAGGTCATTGTCAAGATTGAAGTTTATTTTTCTAAATTTTATTATATTGTATTATTGAATTTACATTTGAACAAAAATAAAAAATTCGTTCAAAAAGCAAATGGACAAGGTAGGGAACGATAGTGGCCGAAACCACAGGGAGTGCGCAATACGCCAGTCGAGAATAAACCCCATCAATGGATAAGGTAGAGGAGCAGAAGTGGCTGGAATAAAAAATTAAATGGTTTGATCTAGGTCATGATCTGTCTCTTTAGATTAATTGAGTCACCACAATCGGACCATGACCCATTCACCAATGGACCATATCTCAATCCAAGACAAATACAACTCAATGCGGGCCTATTTGGCAATATATATGTCATTTATTTGTGTTTATTGCTTTATGCATTGCATTTTTCATCGTGTGGTCGCAAACTCTATTGGACCTAGATTTGGTGCATTATTTAGCAATACAGACCTCTTTAATCTGGAGAATGAGAATTTCTATATTTATTTTCAATATTTTTAACTTTTCATTGTGATAGATTCATAGATACTTCCAACTCACCAATATTTTTTGTTTATTTTATATTCCCTAAACCTGTTTTATTAAATTTTGTAATTCCTCACATTATTCGAAAACAGTCCCGGAATCATGTTGTTGATATATAACAAAGCTAGCAGCCATGTCCCTCTCAAGATTCTCTCTATTGAAGATGGAACCGTTTTAAAATCTTTTAATCATCTCCTTCATCGAAACAAGAAGGTGGATTTCATTGAGCAGTTTAATGAAAAGCTTCTTGTCAAGCAAGAAAATGAGAATCTCCAGATTCTTGATGTAAGTAACTGTCTTGTTTCCCTGCTATATTTATAGAGGTGCAAAATGGTTTGGTCCAGCTGATTGGTTACAAGTTTAGGTCAACTTAAAGTGCATGTTGAAATGGAACAATTCAGGTTGACCCGGAACACTTTCTGCTTGAAATTTTGAATGTAATTTGTGTTTTGTATAAAATGATGTAGGAGTTTATTCATTGAAAAAACTTTTAACTAGTTTGACCCTTTAGAACAATAACATAACCTGAAGCGACCCAGTTATAACTTATAAGCAACTGGGCCAAAAATCAAAACTGCACCTCTACTGAATTATGATTTAAAAGAGTATACTGAAAGTCTGATTTCTTTTTCTATTTAGGTACGCAACTCTGTTCTAACAGAAGTTAGCAGGACGGAATTTATGACACCATCAGCATTCATATTTCTATATGAGAATCAGTTATTTTTGACGTTCAGAAATCGGACAGTAGCTGTGTGGAACTTCCGTGGGGAACTAGTGACTTCATTTGAGGATCATTTATTGTGGCATCCTGACTGCAACACAAATAACATTTACATTACAAGTGATCAGGATCTTATCATTTCGTATTGCAAAACCAAGTCTGATGATTCTCCCACACAAGGAAACGGTAAACTTCCTTATAGATCTTGAAACATTTATATTTTAGGGAAGTTTTTAAGTTGTTTTCTCAATATATCACAACAGAGAATGTGTTGATGTTGATTTTGATTAGCTTGACAAGGTCATATTGGTTTTTCTTTCTTGAAGAGTAATTTAGATAAGTGGACCCATAGTAAAACAATTATATAACTGTTATTTAAAGCATTTTACTGATGTGATTCTGCCTTCTTGAATATGTGACATCTCATTTGCCTTACCAACTATCCATTTATTTATGCAGAAGGATCTATAAATATCAGCAACATATTGACCGGAAAATGTCTTGCCAAAATAAATGCACAAAATGGTGTTCCTTTACATGAATGTAGTTGTTTTGGCATCAACATGAAATCTAACAACAGAATCTGCAAATGCACCTCAAGAAAACGAATCCGAGCTTCTACAATTACGAGTTCTGTTACAGAAGCTCTTGAGGATATTACTGCCCTTTTCTATGATGAAGAGCGCAACGAGATTTACACAGGTAATAGGCTCGGATTAGTTCATGTATGGTCTAACTAAATGTATGCCTAAATTTCAACTTTTTGTTGAAATATTTCATTGGTCGGGGGTAGATATGAATTCCAGTCATAACTGTAACTGTTAGGTTTTTTCTTCAGGTAGACAAGTTCATTGTGTTTTTTGAGTATGCTGTTGTAAAATGTAACCAGAATATGGATTTGTCATCATTTAATTGTTGAAAACGAGTGTAAAAAGTGTACGTTAACTATCGCATGCTCTTGGGTTGTCTTGGTTCTGTTTGGGTTGACTTTTGTTTACCGCAATGGCAACTTCGAGCTTGGGTTTGTGAAAGACCCGCATGTTTCTAGGATCCTGGTTCGGGAATGACCTGATGTTAACACGGCGACCTGGGTTTGAGTTAAACTTGTACGGGCTAAGGACCTCTACGCTGTCTGGCAGTGCATGGTGATACCGCGGGTTTGTATGGGAGTTATAATAGATCTATCATATGAATCTTTGTTTTAATAAATTAACAATGCAGTTAACATAAATTAGAATTAGAACGTTCATTTGTTGTTTAGTATATGAGTCCCTGTTATAATAAATTACTATAAAAAGCTAGCATTACAAAGCTCTATCCCATTTTTAGTATCCAACAGATTTTAATTTTTTTCAATTTACACATATTTTGAAACTTTTAAACGACAATTACCTCCCAAACTTATCAAAATATTATATGATAAGACATTCCAATTTCCAAGCATCTAATAATTATATCTTTTAAGATACATAAGATGATACGTGTCCATGATATAATAGTTTAGTGGTATGTTGTTTGTCACTCATAGCAATAGTGTAAGTTCAAATCGTTGCAAGTGTGATCGTATTTTTCGCTCGGCCCCAAAGACGGTCACAACCACAGGCCCGGAATCCATCGAATAGTTTGATTCGAAACCTTTACACCACCAACTAACCAGTGTTAAAGTGATGATAATTGACTTGTAAGGTAAGCAAAATAAAAGTGAAAATGGAGGGCAACTTTAGCTAGTGTGAAGAAAAGGTGTCATGTCACATTCCTTAGGTAATGGAGCCAACATGACTCAAACAATGTATATGTCGGGCTTAAAACGATGGTCACCGATGGTGACGGCTACAGTGGTCCACCATCCACGCGACACACGACATTATCGTTGATCTTATACTAGACCCGCCTTCCTAATTCCTATCCTCCATTCTCACATCTACTCCACAAGGCTGTTCCTTTTTTCTTTTTGCCATATCTAAGCGTATAAATAACGTTTAAAACAATAAATATAGGTAGGACTTTTCACATGCGGACAAATTTATTTTAGGCCAAATTTAACTAATTAGACAAAGTTTTTTAATATATTTCATGACAAAAAGAAATAAATGTATCCAGTCAAATTTCACGTAATATTTTATGATACAAATTTTCAAAATTGTTAACTACAAAGAAAATCATCAAGTAACCATGTTTTAGTGCTTTATACATGATCAATGGTAATGTGCCCAAATCTTTAAACATGTATTTTCTTTTGCATGGAAGTATTTTCTTTTACATGATCAAGTAACAATACACATGTGATTCTATATGGGATAGTTTGTGGTGTGCCACGTTAGTTTTAAGTCATTATTGATGAGAAAAGTCTAATATGTGAAAGTTAATACACGAGCATCGATAGTATGACAAATATATTATATATACACCCAAATCGTGTATTTTCTTTTGCAACGCAAAGTAGTTTTGAATCTATTTGGAGATGATCTAATTGTATGATATATTATATTAATCATAAATAAATGGATGTATATCTCCAAAACATGATATTAAACCGTAATTTAATTTAAAGTATACGTCCTAGCTTTAATAAAAACCTTAGTACATAGCCAAAATAGCTCATATAAGTGAATAACCATAAAAGTGAAAATAGTAGCAAAATAGTAAATGTAAATCTGGATTAGAATTCTAATAAAAGAGAGTTATTTTATAAGAAATATTTTAACTTATTCTAATGATTAATTAAAGAATATTTACCAGTTCATCCAACAAACTTCTTTATAAAAGTTAGCAAACGCATTATTAAAACTTTTAAATTTTATCCCTCTTTCAATCCAACCCCCATTTATTATTTATTTCTACGGTTTTGTCATTTTTCTAGATTTAAAGTGATGACAAAAATCAAAAGTATAATTGCTTTCACTTTTAAAAATTAAAGATCATTGTGTATATCTCTCTTAATCACGCTTATAACTAACTAATCAAAGTAATAATTTTGTACTTTATATAAAACTTTTAAACTCACGTAAATATTCACATCCATGATCTAATAGTCCTGCGATATCGTATGTTTAATATACCTACCCTGCACTTATGTAAAAAAATCCTTATTTTTATATACATTTCGATATAATATTTATTCGAAACCAACCGAAGTAAAATAAATATATTTTTACTTTTTCTCGTAACTTTTAGACGCTGAAGACGCCTCTATGACACGCGTAAGTCCACGCACAAGTCTATACATTTTGTTTAAAATCAAGTTACTAAAAGCATTCAAAGCCCGTTCCACATATATATATGAGTGGGTGTCCTACATTACGAGGATGGTTGTGAGTAGATGAAACATAAAATGTAATAATAAAAGTATTTTTTATTATTTAATTAAAAAATAGATAAAAATAGTAATTTTTAGTTTAATTACACGGATGAGTATGACGGATAGATTGCGAATACTCTGAAATACCAAATGAAAACCTACTAGTATATCGTTATATTATAATATAATTATAATTAGGGTATTGCTATTTACACCCTACTTTATAACATCATATACTACAATCATTAGTGATTATTCTAATCATTCATTGATTAATACACTAGCACTAAAAACACTATAATCATTCATTAACAGTGACTTTTTTTATTACTAAATTAGACATTTTATTCATCTTTTTCTAAAAATTTAAAATTTTAAAGTCTTCCGCCTTCAAAAAAATTACAACAGCCCAAAGTGCATAAGCTAACACAAGTATATATACAAGTTTCGAAAAAGTTATGCATCTTCTTCGAATGTATGTAAACTAGGAGGTTGCCCTCGCGTTGAGGCGGGGACATGTATATGTATAGCTTCAATAATTGGGTATAATATAATCAAATTTAAACATACAATAGGTTAGTGATATTGAAGTTTTTTAATAGGGGAATGGGAGCCTTTGGTTTAGTTGCACTGCTGTGGTAGGAAATAAATCAACATGCACTATTGCAATCGAGTACAATTACTCAGTTGTGATAAAATTCTACACATGATCTTCACAAGAGTATAAAAAATTATTGTAGAGTTCTACATAAATGCAACTAAATGACTAACCTACAAAATGTTCATTTTTGTATGTTGGGGAACAAAACTACTTCTTAGTAAAACAAAACTGTAGATATTAATGAAGAGGCTGATGCAATCTAAACATCTTTAGTCTTTCCTGCATGCTGCACAAGTGCATTAAAAAAAAAGCTTAGGAAGTTTCACACATGAAACAGAAAATACTCTAAGTGTGAAATCTTCCGAAGCCAAGACCAATATCTTCCGAAGCCAAACATGAAGTCTTCTGAAGCCTCAGAGACAAAGTCTTCCGAAGCTTCAACTCATGAAGACAGATTTCTTCCGAAGACTTTTAGTAACATGCTTTATCTGATGTACTGTTCCATAAAGCTGGACACCTTTCCGTTGTGCCTCTGCAAGTCACCAACTTACATAGGTTGGTGAAAAGGTCCATGCTTTTGGTAACTGTACATTGAGGTCTTGAGTCTGTAACTTTCTACTTTATGTACTTTATCCTTTTTGTAATAGATAAGGATGTGAGCTATGCCATGTCATAGTCATAAGTCAAAAGGCAATCTGCCTTTTGACTCTACAATTGATTTTGTTTGTGTCTAGTCAATTGTATCCAGCTTGCTTTCAAAGTATAGCCGGCTGTAGGATGTAGTATAAGTATCTCGTGTTCTTGTATCTTTCGAATATGCTTTTGTAACACTTGTAATAGAACATATAGAAGGCAATATACTGCATTCTTGAAAACCAAATACTTGTGTTCTTTGTGTTCTGTCTCTTGCATTACTTGTGTTCTTAGTATCTCAACACTTGGTTAATCCAGTTTACTGTTTGATTAAAGTTTAGTTAATCTCCTCTTTGTGTTGTTGTGTTGTAACTAACCCTTTAACGATCCTGCATTTGCTATCAGAGCTTTTTAGGCTCTTGATATAAGATCTCACCATCTTAAGATCCCTCACACACACAAATACTAAAACTTTTCAAATGGCAGCCATTTTCAAAACTGATATGGAAACTGGAACCATAAACAAGTCCCCACTAATCACTCTTGATGAGTTTGATACCTGGTGTTTAAGAATGGAAGGTTTCATCAGGTCTCTTGATTCAAGAATGTGGGAGTCTATTGAGAATGAACCTTTCATACCCAGCATCCCTTCTGTTACTGGTGCTGGTATGATTCCCAAAGATGTGGCTAACTACTCTGGTGAAGATAGAAGAGAGTAGAGATAGACAGAAAAGCCATGATAGCTCTTCAAACTGCCTTCCAAACTCTGTATACAGAGGTTTCAAGAAGTGCAAAACAGCCAAGCAGCTGTGGGATGCACTGAAACTTATGTATGAGGGTTCTTCTGAAGCCAAGGAGAACAAGAAGGATCTCCTGAAGCAGCAGTTTGAAAACTTCACCTTCAAAACAGGTGAAACCATGACTCAGCAGTATTTCAGGTATGTTGAGATTGTGGATACCCTAGTGGATGGAGGAGTTTCTCTTGAAAATAGAGACATTGTAAGGAAGTTAATGTCCTCACTTCCTAGGCAATGGACACACTACTGTGTGGTGATCAAGAGAACTGAAAATCTCAAAACTCTTACTCTGACAGAGTTATATGGGATTCTTAGTGGCTACCAGATGGAGATGAACATGCAAGGTTCATCTGGCAACTCCAACAATCAGATGGGTTCAGCCCTACATGTGATTGAAAGGGATAGCATAGAACCCAAACATCATCTCTTATGCTACCCTGACAACTCACCAAAGGGTCCTTTCATCACCTTCCAGAGACACCAAGGGAGAACTACACTCAAGGAAGCTCATTCCAAAAGACAAGCTCTTCTCAAGCTTTTGTGTCTTCTGATGAAAGCTGTGGCAACTCTCTTTTCACTCTTGAAGACCTGGATTGTATCCATCCAGATGATCTGGAATATATGGAAATAGTCCAGCAGATGGCTCTTCTCACTCATAGAGCCAAGAAATTCTACAAGAGCTGGAAGGAAGTTTCCAAGCAATACAACCAGTGGAAAGTTTGGACTGGACAAAGACAAAGTCAAGTGTTACAACTATAACTTGATGGGCCACTTTGCCAGAGAGTAAGGCACCTAGAACAAATGGTGGCCAAACATAATCTAGACCAAACTACACTGACAAAGCTCTCCATAATGAGAAGTCAAAGCAGCAAGCTGTTGTTGCTGTTGAAGAAGGAGGCTTTGACTGGAGCTTTCAGGTGGAAGATGCTTCTCCAAACCAAGCACTAATGGCTGATCATGATGATGCTAAGGTATTAGAACATCTCTGTACTCCTTAATGCATTGCTAAAGTTAACAGGTACAGGTCCTACAACTTGGAACTGAGATCTGACCTTGAGTCCTTAAAAATTTTAAAATCTGATTTTAGAAAGTCTGAAAATGATTATAAGCTAAAAATAGAGGACTTAGAGAAAACCATTTCAGTTCTAAAACACGAACACACAGATTTTAGGACTCAGATCAAAGATCTCATAACCAAGTTAACTGAGTGCCAGGCTGAGCTTGTGATCAGCAAAGCCAGGGCAGAAAAGAGTGTTCTTGAAGAAGAGACCTTCAAGAACATGATATCCTCATCCCTGCACAACAAAGTGTGCTATCAAAACAGGCAGGGACTAGGATCCAATGAGATAGCTCCTCCACACACAATCTTGTCAGTAAGATCTCCTAGGTGTGGAACTTGTGAAGATGAGCTTCCTCTCATAGATCCTATGAGTGAAGAGGATGAAGAAGAGATAGTGAAGAACCCCTCTAAAAAGAGTGAAGAGGAGGATTCCAAGAAGGGCCACTATCCTTCTGAGGAGAAAGTGAAGACTGTGATGACCAAGTCCATGAGAAAGAACTTGATCAGAAAGAGCAAAAGAAAGGCAAGAAAGGCTTAAGAGATCAAGACTAATTTTGACTCTAAGCAGAAACAAGTTTTTATCTCTACAAGGTTTAAAGTGGTAGGGACTGAAGACATCAACCAAAACTCTTCTGCTAAGAGTTCTGGTTCTTGTTCAACTCATCTCAGCAGCAAGAAGAAGACTGATCTGCTGTATACCGCTGCTGCATAGCCTGGACCATCAAACTCCAAGCACAGTCCTCAGCCCAAGAGGATTGTCTCATCATCTGCAAAGATGAAGGTGGAGAAGGGATGTGACCAAAGACAATCCTATTCCAAAGAAAATGCTTTTGTGAAGAAGAAAATGAATTGTGTCATGTGTGAAAGTACTACTCACATTGCCAAGGATTGTCCCTTCAATCCTAAAGGCACTGTCCATATGACCAAAACAAAGGCTTCAAGAGTTCTAAGAAGATTCAAGCTTCGGAAGGAAAACCTGTTTCTTTCGGAAGCTCAAAATCTAACAAGAAGGCAAGTGGAAAATTACCCGCGGAAGAAAGGAGTTCTTCCGAAGCACTAAAGTCTGTTGTAGTGTCTGCAGAATCTTCCGAAGGTTCAGTCATCAAAACTTCTGAAGTTCCAAAAGCTTCTAAAGTTTTGAAGGTCAAGTCCAAGACTCCAAAGGTGGTGTGGATGTCTAAGAAAGACCAAGTGACTGAGATTTCTCCATCAACAACAGCTCAAGATCCTCTCAGTACAACCATAGGATCTATTACTGTTGAATTACCTTCTGCATATGAGCCCAAGACAAGCAAGGCTTGGGTTTCCAAATGTAACTAATCATTCTCTTTGTGCAGGGACAGCTGAAGACAGACAGAAATGTCTGGATCATTGACAGTGGCTGCTCCAGGCACATGACAAGCAATAGGTCACTACTCCAAAACTTTGAAAGGATTGATGGAGGACCAGTTGCTTTTGGAGGAGATGAAGGTGGCTACATTTCTAGAAGGGGCAAGGTCACAAATGGTAAGCTCAGCATAGAAAAGGTAAACTTTGTTAAGGAGCTAGGATACAATCTTCTGAGTGTATCTCAATTTTGTGATCAGAGTCATAACATGCTCTTTACTGAGCATGAGTGCATTGTTCTTAAGCCTGGTGTGGTCATTCCTCATGAGCATATCCTGCTTAGAGCCCCCAGGAAAGGAAACATGTACAAGATGGATTTGCAAGAAACCTCTCCCTCTGGAGAAGTCTCATGCTTTCTGTCTAAAGCCAATAGTGATGAGTCTTTCCTATGGCATAAAAGAATGTGCCATGTAAACTTTAAGAACATGAATAAATTAATTAAGCATGATTTGGTAACTGGAATGCCAAAGAAAGAGTTTACAAGTGATGACCATTGTGTTGCATGCCTGAAAGGGAAGCAACATAAGGTATCTCACAAGCCTAAGGAAAAGAACTCCATCACTACACCCCTACACTTGTTACATATGGATCTCTTTGGCCCCACCAGTGTAATGAGTTTAGGAAGGACCTTATACTGTCTGGTGATCACAGATGACTTTACGAGATTCACTTGAGTTTTCTTCCTTAGAACTAAGGATGAGAAACTCCTGAGATTCTAAAGAATTTCATCTTAAAGATTGAGAATCAGTCTGATCACAAGGTCAAGATCATAAGATGTGATCAAGGAATTGAATTCAAAAACCAAATCCTTGATACATTTTATGATGAAAAGGATATTACAAGACAATTCAGTGCTCCCAGGACTCCTCAGCAAAATGGTGTTGCTGAGAGGAGAAACATGACACTGATTGAAGCTGCAAGAACTATGTTGTCTGACTCTAAACTGCCCATCACCTTCTGGGTAGAGGCAGACAACACTGCCTGCTATGTGCAAAACAGAGTTTTAGTAGTCAAGACTCATGGTAAGACCCTTATGAACTTTGGCACAAGAGGAAACCTTTCATTGGTTTTCTCAGGTCATTTGGATGTCCTTGCACCATCTTGAATACCAAAGATCAAATTGCCAAGTTTGCTGAGAAATCAGATGATGGACACTTTATTGGATACTCTTCCCAAGCTAAGGCATATAGAGTGTACAATCTCAGAACTAGAATTGTTGAGGAGTCAGCCAATGTGACTTTCAACGAACACACACCCTGTGTTGCCGGTTCTGGTCCGGATTGGTTGTTTGATCTTGATCTGGTTACCAACTATTTTAACAAAACTTGTGAGAATGTTTCAGGATCTGCAAAAAATTTAAATACAAATGATCCTGATCCAATATTTGAGCTAGGAAGATCCTCAAGTCATACATCTTCAGCTTCAATTGGAACCACTTCTGCAAATGAGGTTTCTGTCAGCCCAATAATGACAAACTCAGCTGATACATCTGGTATGCCTTCAAATTCCAGCTCAAAGGCTCTACAACCAGATAAGAACACCTTTACTATGGAAGACAACAATGGTGATGGTGACAGTGCCAAGAATTTCTTGATGCCACTAACCACACCATTGATGAGAACATCAATGATGTCACACACTACTTGGATCAAGTTTCACCTGAAAAGTGTGCTGATGTGTGGGTGAAACATCCATGCCAGATCTAAATTTCTCTAATTTAGATCTTTCTCAACAACTGGTTGTGATCCCTCAGCTTAGGATCCACAAGTCTCACCCTACCACAAACATCATTGGAGATGTTGTCTCAGGGGTAAAGACAAGAGGACAAACCCATGAAGCAAATGTTGTCTTCACTCTTGTTTTCTATCCCAGATAGAGCCAAAGAAAGTTGATGAAGCTCTAAAGGATGGAAGTTGGGTTGAAGCTATGCAACAAGAGCTGCTTTAATTCAAAAGGCAGAAAGTTTGGAACCTTTGTCCTCTTCCTTCTGGGAAGACTACCATTGGAACCAAATAGGTGTTTAGGAACAAGAAAGATGATAGAGGCATCATCATCAAGAACAAAGCTAGACTAGTTGTTCAAGGATACACACAAGAAGAAGGGATTGACTACACTGATGTCTTTGCTCCAGTGGCAAGATTAGAAGCTATTAGGATATTCCTGGCATTTGCAGCATCCAAGAAGTTCAAGGTCTTTCAACTTGATGTGAAGTGTGCCTTTTTGTATGGAGTGATAGATGAAGAGGTTTATGTCAAACAGCCACCTGGTTTCGTAGATCCTGATCATCCTGATTATGTCTGCAAGCTTGACAGAGCTCTCTATGGGCTGCATCAAGCACTCAGGAAATGGTATGAGACACTATCTGAGTATCTTTGTAAACATGGATATAGGAGAGGTACTATAGATGGAACTCTCTTCATCAAAGAACAAGGAAAAGACATATTGCTAGTTCAGGTATATGTGGATGACATCATCTTTGGTTCAACTAATCCAAAGCTCTGCAAAGACTTTGAGAAGCTGATGAAAGATAGATTAGAAATGAGTGCCATGGATGAACTCAATTTCTTTCTAGGAATTCAAGTGAAGCAAGTTGAAGATGGCATCTTTATAAGTCAGTCAAAGTATGTTCAGGACATACTTAAGAGGTTCAATATGACTGACTGTAAGATTGCTAAGACACCCATAGCTAGAAACCACTCTCTTGGTCCTGATCTTGAGGGGGAGTGTGTAGATGGCACTTATATAGGGCTATGATTGGGTCTCTTATGTATCTTACTGCTAGCAGGCCTGATATCATGTTTGCTACATGTATTTATGCGAGATATCAAGCCAACCCTAAGATGTCTCACCTTATCACTATCAAGAGGATTCTAAGATACCTCAAAGGTGCATCAACACTTGGACTATGGTATCCTAAGAATTCTGACTTCAATCCGTATGCCTATACAGATAGTGATTATGGTGGTGGCAACATGACTGCAACGTCTACATCTAGGGGATGTCACTTTCTTGGTGGAAGGGTTGTCTCATGGCAATGCAAGAAACAATCCCGTGTCTCTGCATCAACTGCTGAAGCTGAATACATTGCTGCTGCAAGCTGCTGTGCTCAAGTACTTTGGATTCAAAATCAGATGGTAGACTATGGGTTAAACTTCAAGGAGACTCCTATTCATATAGACAACAACAGTGTTATTTCAATCACAGAGAACCCTGTGCAGCACTCAAGGACAAAGCACATCAATATCAGGTATCATTTAATAAGAGATAACTATAAAAAAGGATTAATTAAACTAGTCAAAGTTCACACAGATGAACAATATGCTGATCTGTTTACAAAGGCCTTTGATGAACATAGATTTAAATATCTAATATCAGCTATTGGGATGATAAACTTTGAGTAAGCTTTTCTTAAAACTAATTCTTATTATTTCTTTAAAATTTATGTGTGTCCTAAGTTGTCTAGTTCATCACTTTCATAAGCTCATATTTTCTTCGGATGAAAATTTCTTTTTGAAGACTTTCCTTAGACTTTTGAAAATTTCTAATACTTCGGAAGTTATGCTTTTAACTTCGGAAGTAAATCATGTCTTCCAAATAAATAACTGTCTAAGAAATTTACCTTCGGAAGTGTCTTCAAATTTATCTTTCGAAGCTTAAATACTTGTCTCAGACACTTACTTATTTTCAAGGACCATTTACTTCCGAAGCAAAATTAACTCTTGGAAGCTTTGTTAGTTTATATACAAAGCACTCAAGTTTTAATTTTTCTTCGAAGCAAAATTCTCAAAACTCCCAGGAAATTCTTCCGAAGTCATTTTAGCTTCGGAAGCTTTTTAATTAAAACTTCCGAAGATAATTAACCTTCGGAAGCTTTTTGACTTCCAAGAATTTTTTAGCAAAAGTAAACTACTTTTTCAGAGGTGGGACCGACATCCGGATTTCAAAGTTTATCCTCTTTCATTAAACTTTATCTGAAATCCTTCTCACATACAAACCCAACGGTTTCCCCCCTCTTTCTATCATCTGTTCTTCCTCCAAACCAAAAACCCCAAATTTCTCTCTGAATCTTTCTTTCTTCTTTCTTCGTCCTTAAGCTACTTCAAGATGGCCAACCTTGCTCACAGAAATGATCCCAACTTTACCATGTAGCTACACAGACAACACAATCAGGTTGTTCTGTTAAGCTCTGAGAAAGATCCTCATTTCTCAGAGGTTTGCCGTTTCCTAACTCTGTCAAACTACTTCACATCCCTAACCATTGATCCTCCACTCTATGAGGATCAGTTGCTTGAATTCTGGAAGACCTACCAAGAGGTCATTATGGATGGGGAGAAGGCACTGTCTGCCACAGTGCAGGGAAGAACAATCTTCATCACTCCGGCTATCATCAACAGACATCTTTAGCTGGATGATGAAGAAGGTGAGGTGTTTTTCCCAAAGGAAGCTGTCAATCATTCTTTTGAGCAGATGGGATATGAAGGAGATTTCTCTGTAAAGACCTTTAGGAAAGGGAATGTCTCCTCCCAATGGAGATTCCTGCTCCATGTGGTCATCCACAGCTTATCAAACAAGCATGGTGGATGGGACCAGATTCCTGAGGATCTCTCCTTCATAATCCATGGAATGGTTCAGGGGGTCAAATTCAGGTATTCTCAGTTTGTTTATACAAATTTACTTGCTAATTTAGACTCCTTAGAGTATTACATGTTTCCTAGATATGTCCAGTACATTCTTAACTGTGAACTGGGCTCACAGTTAAGGGAAACATGTAACATTCTTAAATTGGGACAGATGAAGCCCGGCATCTTTAAAATACTAAGAAAACCCATTGTTGGATTCTCTGGGGTAGAAACAGCCCTAGTCCCAAAAATGTTAGAGCTCAGTGCTCAAGGTGACAACCTAGCAGCACAAGCTAGTGTTGAACCCACACCTGCTACTTTCCAACCACCCACACAGCCTCAAATCTCCATCACCTACCAAAGAAAATCCAAACAAACCCCTGCTCAGACTATTCAGTCTGTGGAGGCCCCCATATACTCAACCATATAGGAAGAAGTGAACATTGGAGCTCCCACTTCTCCTGAGGAGCAGACCATTCCCATCTCTTCAAGAATCAGTGCTGAGGTTCCTCATGCTCAGTCTGATGAGCTCATTAGCCCTACTGCCTTAAGCCATCACTCTGAGTCTCAACACTCAAGTGATCAACCTTCAGGGGACACTTACCATCCCCAGCCTATAGATCTCAACCAACCAATTCCCAACCTTGACTTCTATACTGATGAAGATATAGGTTTCAGTGAGTATAATGAATCTCTCTTCTTTCCACCTACTCAAAGAGAGATGAGTACTCCTGAGTCTCCTACATCTATCCCACACCAGTCACCTAAAACTGAGGCGGACATTCCTGAACCTGTTCAGGATGTCCATATGGAAGAGGCTCTCACTTCTGAAAGTGATTACATCATTAAGACCTCAACCATGGAAACTCAGCCCACTGACATCTCAACTGAGATTGCCAGTGAGCGAAGGAAAACCAGCAGCCAAGAACTCAAGCTGGTGGTGAGAGAGAGGACTCTGGTCCAATCATCTCATCCCCTAATGAATCTTCTGATGAAGATGAGGGGAATCTAAGACTACTGGTGCAAAAATTGTCTAAAACATGCACTTACCTATTCTCAAAGACCAGTCACCTTGAATCTCAGGTGACTACCTACACAACAGGATCAATGATCAGAAATTTGAGATTTCATATCTTAAGGAAAAACTAACTGGGAGACCCTTAAGGAGAGCTCAACAGGATCACAAGAACCTGTGGATGTGATTGACATTTCTTCCAACTCACCTATGCAAGTGGGTGATGCTATCAAAAAGGGGGAGAAAGTCATTACAGCCACGATACCTGGGAGTTCTTCAGAGAGAATGGACATTAAGAACTCGCCATCCTCACTTGAAACTGTGCATTCTCAGCAACCTCCTCTAGTTCACATTGATGTGGACTACACAGACTCCTTCATACAGAGTCTGTTTGAGGATGGGATACCAAGGGCTATGTCACCTTCACCATTTTCCAATCACATCATTGGGTGGAGGTATGACAACAACAAGAAGCCCTAATCATCATAAGAGTTCAAGGACAGCAAGAAGTCTTTAATTTTCAGACCTTGGACTATTATGAAGGTCTAGATCTAGTCAACATGCCACTTGTCAACCCAAGCCAATCAAGACAAGCTGACAGACTGGCTAAAAGAATCCAAGACAGGATCACTGCAGAGTTCAGCTTAAGAAGGAGACTTAGGCAATCAGGCAATGTCATCGGTCAACTAGATGTTGAGGCAGATCCTAAGATTAGCTTCATAGGGGAAACCTTTACTGAAGGCCCAGTGACAGAACCTGAGAGCCCTGTCTCATCATCTCCAACTGCTGCAAAGATCCATATTCCTTCTGAGACACTTGCTGGTGAAGGTGCTTCTCAACCTCTCTCTGGCCTGAGCTCAGATGCTGCAACAAGCAATGAAGGCCAAAGCTCTCTCTACCCTGAGTCACAAAGGTCTGTGAGTGACAA
The DNA here is from genome assembly GCA_025506515.1 of Flaveria trinervia. Lineage (NCBI taxonomy): Eukaryota > Viridiplantae > Streptophyta > Magnoliopsida > Asterales > Asteraceae > Flaveria > Flaveria trinervia. The sequence goes on along the minus strand of CM046441.1, from coordinate 80,323,106 downwards.
AGAGAAAAAAAAGATGACATTTGAGGAGATTGAAGAGGAGGAGAGAGAGAGAGAAAAAGGAGGCTAAGGGGAGAAAGTTCATCTGCTGAGTCTTCAAGACTCATGGAGTCTGCAATCAGGGTTGCCCCCAGACCAGATACTCAGAATGATGAGTTAAGAGCAGTCAGGATTAACTATCTGCAGACTAGAACTATGACATAGATAGTGTCATTTCTCTTCCCTTGGATGAGTTGAATGAACTGGTTGACATGGAAAGGTCAAGAGAGAAGAAGGAGGCAGAAGATGCAGAACTCCTAGTACAAGTCAAAGAAGAGAGAAGAAGAAAAAGACTGTACAAAGGTATGCCTACCCTCTCCCCAGTTCAAGAAAGTCTTGAACAAGAGGATGTGGTTCAACAAGAACCTCAGGTAGATAAAAAAGAAGACAGAATCAAGATGATTAACTACATGAGTGGCACAGGCTTCTATCAGGCAGATGCACTCATTCCCTTGCCTTATGACTATATTGAGTTTGAGTACTTAAAACAACTTGAGCTTGAGTTAGTCAAGGAAAGAAAGACAACAAAGAAGAAGCTAAGGGAAGAAGCTGCAAAATCAAGAGCCATCATCCAAAAGAGCATGAAGAAGTCTGCTGATAGGCAGAGGATGATGAGCTTCTTGAAGTTGTATGGATTCTCCGGAAGGAGACTTGGACCCATGTCTCTATCCACTATGGATGAGCATATCAGGGTAATCAAGCAGAAGATTAAGAGTGGAGAGCTCACTGACTTACACTCCAGCCCAAGTCAGGCTCCACCTGAAGTGAAGGTTAAGGTTGAACAACCAGAGACAACACAACCCGGACAATACTCAGCAAGCTTCATCTTCTGATCCATAGCAGGGTCAACCTCCCTCTCCATCTGAACCTGAGAGAGAGGAAGTCCCAACTGAGAAAGACAGTGAAGATCAATCTGGTGCTGCAGGCTAGTCTTCTCATTTAAAATTTGGAAAGAGAAAGAAGAGAATGGCTTCTAGACCAAAGCCTAAGAAGAAGAAGAAGCCTGCATCCCCTTCTAAACCTTAGGATGAATCAGAACAGCCTGAGGATGTGCAGCCAGAAGAAGCTACACCAACTCCAATTCAAACAGCTCCTCTAGCATCAGGAAGACCCATCTTGTCTTGGACATACACCACAAATCCATAAAGATAGCATGTTATTAGAGATCAAGGCATTGAAGACATTTATATATGACAAGATATGTTTCAGTTGCCTCTGCCTGACCTCTTTGACATGAAAAAACACTTTGACAGCCTGAAGGATCCTCATCATCTTATGAAGAAAGGAATGGTGATCATCCTAATGAGGATTGTTAATATCTGAAGTTTTCAAAGTGTTTTGGTAGCATCAGCCGAGGGGGAGTTTGTAAAGATTAATGAAGAGGCTGATGCAACCTAAACATCTTTAGTTTTTCCTGCATGCTGCACAAGATCATTAAAGAAGAAGCTTAGGAAGTTTTACACATGAAACAGAAAATACTCTAAGTGTGAAATCTTCCGAAGCCAAGACCAATATCTTCTGAAGACAACATGAAGTCTTCCGAAGCCTCAGAGACAAAGTCTTCCGAAGCTTCAACTCATGAAGACAGATTTCTTCTGAAGACTTTTAGTAACATGCTTTATCTGATGTACTGTTCCATAAAGCTGGACACCTTTCCGTTATGCCTCTGAAAGTCACCAACTTACATGGGTTGGTGAAAAGGTCCATGCTTTTGGTAACTATACATTGAAGTCTTGAGTCTGTAACTTTCTACTTTATGTACTTTATCCTTTTTGTAATAGATAAGGATATGAGCTATGGCATGTCATAGTCACAAGTCAAAAGGCAATCTGCCTTTTGACTCTACAATTGATTTTGTTTGTGTCTAGTCAATTGTATCCAGCTGGCTTTCAAAGTATAGCCGGTTGTAGGATGTAGTATAAGTATCTCATGTTCTTGTATCTTTTGAATATGCTTTTGTAACACTTGTAATAGAATATAGAGAAGGCAATATACTGCATTCTTGAAAACCAAATACTTGTGTTCTTTGTGTTCTGTCTCTTGCATTACTTGTGTTCTTAGTATCTCAACACTTGGTTAATCCAATTTACTGTTTGATTAAAGTTTAGTTAATCTCCTCTTTGTGTTGTTGTGTTGTAACTAACCCTTCAACGATCCTGCAAAAACGTATGACACTAACAAATTAGTCGCAATTTTTTTGGTCATTGGTTTGTGATCTTTTTTATTTTAAATAATTATTTAAAATTTGATAACTGTTCTAATATACATGTTGTAGGAAAATAAGTAAGCACAGTCAACCTACAACCAGTAGAACAAAACGATAGATGTAAGTTACGTTTGCTAATCACATTATATTTACAATTTCACAATGATCTACCTAAAAACTCCATAATCACAATGGAAAAGTGAACTTACATGAGGATAGAATTTCTTGATCATAGATAAAGCTTCATCATCAAGTGTTATTGTTTTGTAACAAACACAAATCCTCTCTTCCTATCCTCCCTTTATATAAAAACAAAATTATTATATATTAAACAATTATTAACAATTAAACACTAAAATCATCAAAAACAATTATCGTGTTTTGACCCGTTTGATTTTGATCTCTCCCCAACGCAACTTCTCTCACCCGACTCATTAGAAAACGACATAAATACATCTTAAGAAAAATAAATAGTATCAAAAGGCCGAGAAAGGCTATAGAGAAGCTCATTTTGCCCAAACAACATCCTAAACATCAAGGATCTCCATGATCCGTAACTCATGCTTAATAGTATTTTCTAATAGAATTGAAACAAACCTCTATGTTATCATTCAAGATCAATACAACTACCAAAAAACATAAAGAAAACCAAATCAAACACCATACAAATCTGAATTTTAGCTAAAAAACATATGAATCTTTAGTGGGTTTTCAAGATTTGTATAAACTACATATGCCATAACATAAAATTGAAGTTGAAAAATCTTTTAAAAAAGATGAAATTTTATAAACTACATAAGATAAATGCAGTCTCGTTAAGAAGATACATGTATGAACTACAACTATTATACAAGTAAACCAACTCAAAAGAATAAAAATTAAAATCTAAGAGGATCTAAATATAGAAATATTTACATGAAAAACTAATATTTACTTTCTTTCGGTTGAGGCTATTCCTTACAAACAACCCTAGAACCAAAGCATGAAGCTGCACAAATTAGAGAAGAATACATAAAGATAAACACTATATTTATGGATGTAATCAAGCAAAATCACTAACAACACCAACCTTCTCCTACTTTCATTTGCCAATATCTTCTTCCAAAATTAAACTTCAACATCGTTTCCCAGGACTTTAACAACCCTAATAAATAATCAATGAAACTGATTAGTTCTACACCCAAACTCAAATCACTATATGTTCTTAAATTAAACGAACCAATAAATTTAGCCAGCGGAGATGAACAACAATTACTAAACGCATTACACCCAACCCCTATAGATTTTTAAGGAGATGATTAAAAAAACTCTTTTCTTATAACCGTGAAAAGTGGATGAGTTAACTATGAAAAACTGCAAAAATTAATGACAACTTCACAAAATCGCCTAGGGATATTCATCGTTTTTATTTAAATTTTAAAGGAATGCTCTGCCTCCGGTCATCCTGATATATAACGGTAGCTGAATTCGAAACCTTCACTAATTTAGCACTGCAAACCATCGATTTCCTCTTTGTTTTCACCTTCACCGCAACTTTCTTTGTTGACGTCAACATCGTCTTCGCCTTTGTCTTTGTAGGAGAAAGTGAGAGTAGAGAGAGAGAGAGAGAGAGAGAGAGAGAGTGGGCAGGGGATGTGATAGGTAAGTAATGGTGTAGAGCATGGAACTTTGAAAATGGGAGGTCGGTGACAACCAACACGTCAAATGCAACCATAACGTGCACATCATGTTTGGAAAGTTGTATATGTAATAGGAAAATGTAAATTGTGCTTGAAAAATAGTACTGATGGTAAATCCCTATTCATGTTAGTTTCGAATGTATATAGTATATAATTGGCTATTTACACATCACCGGAAAACATATAAATAGAAAGTTATATCATACAAAAACAAAATTTACTATGAAATTAATAAACTTCATATGTAACTTTAATATTGCTTGACGACCAATGAGTCATGGTTTTCCAAAGTAGAGGTTATGGGTTGGAGTTTTACTAGGTGCAATATACTCCAAGTGAGCCAAATGTTTTACCACAGCTTTGGGTGGTGGGTTTCCCTTGGAATGATGGGCGAGCAAGGTCACTAGCGTTGTCTGTGTTCGCAGACGTGGGTGGTCTTTCGCCAATCGGTTTACCCAGGTAACCGAATTTAAAAATTATTAGCCGTTCAAAAAAAAACGCTCGACAACCATAACATTGCAATTGAAAATTTTGAAATAAATAATAAATTCAAAAACTTGAAGACATAAAAACAAAAATAAGAAGTGTTAAATTTTTTTGAGCGAGTATTAAATAAAAAGTATTAAAAGGCAAACATATGTTGATAGTAAGTACTAGGTTAGAGCTCATGTATTACATAAGTGGAATAAATAAAATATATTAAAATCATTAGTTTTAGAGTAAATTACCGTTTGTATCCCTGACTTTTGTACATTTTAACCGTTTGCATCCCTATAGTTTCAAAACCTTGAATCGCCCCCTATACTTTTAATTTTTTTCTTGTTTGCATCCCTGTGGCTAACGCCATTAATGTGAACGGTTAAATGCGTATCTTTTTCTCTCTCTTGCAGAAACATTTTGGTCATTTCTTATTTTCCTTTTCTTTCTTGTAAAATCATTATAAGGGTTTATTTTACCTCTTACCTCAACTACCCTCCCCAATCTCACCCTCTCACCTCTCCCTCTCTCTCTAACTGTCTCCCCGTCACTCTCTTCTCAAAGGAAAATGATGTTCAAATGTGGTAAATGTGCATCTGAAACTTTTGTTCGAACATCATGGACCGTAAAAAATCCAGGCCACAGATTTAACTGTTGTGCGAGAATGGGGAAAAATTGTGGTTTTGTTAGTTGGGCTGAACCTGCACTATATTCAAGATCTACAGAAATTATTAATGGGATTGTTAAGATCAAGCAACATGATAGAAGAAAGAGCTGAGAGGTTAGAGCATCAAGTGAAAAAATATAGAATGTTGTTAATTTTTAGTTGGTTCTTTTCTATTGTGTACTTGATTTCTTAGTGAAGTAGTAGAAATTATTTTGTACCAATTGAACTAATTTTCTCCTAAATATTGTAAAGGTCAATTAGTAATGGTTGTACAAGTTTAATGGATGCAAATAGACATTTTGTGGTGATAATTACAGAAACAATATCATACATGGCTTTTGATTACATCTAAAAAGCATGAGTGGCAGTAACATTGTTTGAAGCAACAAAGCATGTTCAAAATACATACCCAAAATACATCCAATTAACAGAAAATTCATATGCAAAATACATAAACCAGCTGACTACTGAATATCCAAAGGAGCACCTTGTGAAAGCTGTTGTGATGAACCTTGTCCCTTGCATGACCTTTTGTTGTGTCTATAATTCTTGCACAGACCACACTTAACAAAAAATCATGTTTTCACCAACTTCCTATCTTTGTTAACTTTACTTGCATCCACCTCCTCAATTGATTTCTTCCTCTTCTTTCTTGGTCTACCAACTTGAGTATGATGCTTTGGAGGTATTAGTGTAGTTAGGGAATTTGATGGCATCCACATGGGTCTCCCATTGATAGGCTCAATGGTGTTTTCATATACATCCCTCCAGGTTTCTAACCAATACACTCTGGATACCCAAGCCTCAGGAATTGCATTTTGTTGGTCATAAGTTGCCAAATCCCATATGCAAGCTACTGCATGCTTACAAGGCATGCCTGTAAGCTCCTATTTTCTACACGAGCATGTTTGTTTCTCTAAGTCGACACAAACTTGATCCATCCATGGTCCACTTACTTGGTATTTTTTAACTCTAGCCATGATAACACTATACTCACTTGCTTGTTTCTTAATGAGATCCAAGCTTTTAGCTGCAAAGGGTGTAAAGGGCCCTGGACACTTTGAAATCAACTTGTTAACAACAACAAGCCTCTTTAACATGTATTCCCTAACATACTCAAGACATGAAATTATAGGCTTGTCTCTACCCCCAACCAACTGCTTGTTAAAGACTTCACAAATATTGTTTAATAAAATATCAGATGTTGGCCTACCTGTTTTATAAACAAATATTATGTAAGCTACAAATTCTGGGTTTTGAAAAAACATCAATTGTAAAGACAAGTAACACATACCACTAAAGTGAGACATACTCCAATGCTTTGAAGGGATTTGCTTCAACCAATCATATAGGGATGGATCTTGTTTCCTTATGGTCTCCATGTGTTTTTCAAAATTAGGGATTGTGGTTGAACTTGCACATTTCCATAAAAGATCCTTACACATGTGCCATCTTTATTTTGCTTTCATGTTCTCATGAATGTGTCTTAGGCAAAACCTATGCTCAGCTGCTGGAAACACCTTCTTAACAGCAGGTACAATTCCCTAAACAGGTTAAAACAGATGATATAATTTCACTTTTAAAGGTTTATACATATTGCAATTAATAAAAGTAGGTACAATTACCTTCTGCCTGTCACTTATGAAAGTGAAGTTTGAGTTTATGCCCAGATCTAGATCATCACCAAGAATTTGTAGAAACCATGTCCATGAATCTGTTGTTTCAGCCTCCACCACTACATATGCTACTGGATAAATTCCAATATTGGAGTCAACACCAACCGCAATCAACATTTGTCCTGGGAATGGACCTTTCATAAAGGTCCCATCTAGACCTAAGAGGTCTCTCCCACATGCTTTAAACTCAACTTTCATAGCAGCAAAGCAGATGTAAAGCCTTTTGAACTGTCTAGTTGAACTACTAGGGTTACACTCCCTTTCAACCTCTAACTTAACTGTTGAGCCTAGGTTGGATCTTAACAGCTCTTGACAGTAATCCCTCAATAATCCATACTGAGATACATAATCACCCTCCATTTTCTTCAATGCCATCACTTTTTCCACAAAGGTTTTTTGATAGATCTTTGAATCTGGTTTTTCCTCTGTAAGATGTCTTGTAGGGCCTTTAAGGGTATATTAGGGTTACACTCAAGTAGGGGTTCTGCTTCTTTAGCAATCATTGAAGCTGTGTAAAGCCTAAGCTTTTTTGTTTGCATACAATTATGCTCTTCTACAAAAGTCTTCACAATAAACAACTTATTTGTATTGGGCCTTGATATATGCAGTTTCCATGGGCAAGTGGCAAGTGGGAACCTTTTTTTTCAATTCAGAGTTATTATTTATTGCACCACTAACAACCACTTTGTCCTTAACTGATTCCCTTCTTTTCGACCCATCTGCTTTTGAACATTCCCTATTTTTCCCTTCACTTCAAAAAGAACCAACATTTTGTCCATAACACACCACACGAATTCTTAGTTTGTCATCTTTTACAAATACTAGTTGCCTCCTAGTTTTCACAACAATTGACTTAACAATGTCCTTGACCTCTTCTTTATCCCCAAGGTTTGACCAACATAGAATGATGATGATACAACAACTGACTTCCAGTTTCTATTCTTTTTATTTAGCTTTTTAATTGCCCTTCGAGATGGAGCAGCATCTTCATCACTTGCACTGTTAAAGTTATCTAAGTCAACCTCTATAGTATCATCTTCATCACTTTTATCATCTCCAAACAGATCATCTACATTCATGTTAACAAATGCTTTGTATTCTTCCATGTCAACCTCCACATCCTCTAAAGGATTATCTACATCTACAATAAAATCTTCATCATCAGATGAAGATCCACCACTAACAGATCCACTAGAGGAATTGTTATGCTGATGTTGTGGCTCAGTCTGATCACCAGAAACATTGTTATGCTGATGTTGTGGCTCAGTCTGCTCACCAGAATCATTGTACTGTTGATGTTGTTGCTCAAGTTGTTTTGTACGAAAGGGTTCCATAAAATTAGATAAGAAAACATCATCTTGCAACATGTCAATAGAATCAACCCCTTCTGCTTCTATCATTGAATCAACCCCTTCTGCTTTCATTACTGGTTCTGCCCCTTGATCCAAACCTGGTTCTTCCCCTTGATCCGAACCTGGTTCTTCCCCTTGATCCGAACCTGGTTCTTCCCCTTGATCCGGACTTTTCCCTTCAAATACCTTCTTCTTGGAAACTTCACAAATTCTCCACCATAATGGATTTCAAGTATAAAATAAGTAGGCTCATTAGTTGTAACAATGTATACTATAATATTAGAACATACTGAAACTAATATAAACCCCTAACTTAAGTTGATTTTGAAGAAAACATACCATATACTTCGATCGGATTAAACCCTGGATCATTTGTGTCACGAATGTACCAGGTAGGATAAACCATCTTTCAAATGGGTTTAAGGCCACGATCACTTAATAGTTGAAGATGATGATGGGTTTAAGGCCACGATCACACAATCGGGTTTGAGCTTCAGTGGAAGGTTAGAATGTAAAGTGAAAATGGGATTTACAATATGTAAAATAAACACATACAAGAAAGAAGGGGGAAAAAAGAAATGATCAAAACGTCCCTACAGGAAGATAAAAAGATGCGCATTTAACTGTCCACATTAACAACGTCAGCCATAGGGATGCAAACAAGGAAAAAATTAAAAGTATAGGGGTCAATTCAAGGTTTTGAAACTATAGGGATGCAAACGGTTAAAATAAACAAAAGTCAGGAACACAAATAGTAATTTACTCTTAGTTTTATGAATATTTTATTCTCAATATGTTATTATCCATTGGTGACATAAAAATATAATAAATATCTAAAAATTATAACACATAATAAATTAGAAATTATTATTCTGTATTTAATATGTATTAATAATTATTAAATTAACTACATTTATATTTTAAATGTTTAATAGTTTAGTTTACTTATTTACAATAATTGTCATTTAACATGAGAGAGACAAGAAACATAAATATAGATATATTTGTTTGAACATATTTCTAGTTAAAAATGAAAGTTAAATAAATTGTTTTTATAATTTTCGTATTTATTATGAGAGAGAGACGTGAGAATGATTTTTTTAATATGCTAGAATAATAACACGTGTCATTTGATATGCTTGAATAATAACATGTATCTTAAAAAAACTTATTTTATTATAGGTTATAGATTATATATTTCTAATTTTCAACTATATGTATTATTGGTTGTACATCATGCTTTATAGATTGTATTTTTGTTTTTTCTTTAAAATTTTAACTTTTGACCTTAATAGTTTTTATCTTTTACATTATTTATTACAATTTATATTTACAATGCTTTCCTTAACAATTAACTAACGTTGTAATAATGTTTTACAATTTATCACTTTAAAAGTATTAGAATAACTTTCATTAGTTTATTTTAGTCAAACATATATTTAAGTATAATAATAAATAGAATTGAATGAAATTAGAAAATAGAGCATGATGTATATAGAAAAAGTCTAGAAAAACCCTTATAATTATTATAAAATAATTATAAACTATTTAAACTTGCTCAGAAAACGTTAATGTTGTGAGCATCTACTCATACACACTGCAATCTAATAAAGTAATAATAATAATATTTTAGATGAATTTAAAGTGTTTTTAAACACCCAATGCTCATCGCGCTTTTATTCATTCAAACGACACCTTAACAATCCTCACTTTTTTGCTCATTCAAAACAAGAACCTCACACCACGCGCCACTACACTACTAACACTTTCCCACGCGCCACCGCTAAGCGCCGCTGCGCAACCGCCACAAATCGAACATAACAAACCACATTTTCATCGCATCTCCACAAGTTCCATCATCAGCTTTCAATTATTGCAGCTATAATCACTCACACACACACAGAGTAAGTTACGACTTACGAATGCATTTACAGATTTAGTCATGTTTAAATGTGGTTCAGTTAGCGTATGTGTAATGCGTAACGGTAGAATAGATTGTTACGTTTCGAGATTTGAAATGAGCTGACTAGTGACTATTGATCGGAAACATTGAGCTGAGATTTTTTTCAAAGTTAGAAGATCTAATTTGCATTGGTAGTTTAGTTCGATTGCATGATAAACTTTGAACTTTGAATTTTTTCACTCCTTTTATTTTTTAACGAAATGATTATTGTTGACTGTTGAGGATATTTCAAATATTTTGATACTGTTTGGTTTGTGTGTGTGAATATTTGAATTTTTTTTTAAGTGTGTGTTTGTAATGGTGATGGTATAGCCGTATAGGTGTGTTTTTGTTGTGGATTGGAGTATGAAGGTTTTTATTTAAGGGTTGAGATGTAAATTAGGGTTTTTGATTTGTTGCTTCAGGTTGATGAAGATGGAGGGTGGAATTGATCCTTATGCGCCGCTTGATTATGTTGAACTTCAGATATTTCCAAGCAAGAACAGGTTCTTTCCATTTTGAAATTGTTAATTGAACTTTCCTTGTATGAAATTGGTATTGTAGGATGGTATTGTTGCATTTAGACCATCCTTCATTTTGCAAGTATTGTTCATAAATTTTCATACAAGTATCAGATTGTTGAGTTTGTTGCTTTAGCATGTTGTAGTAAACTGTGGGACTACTTGTACGCTAATCCTCGTGATCTAAAAGGTGTTTGTTTTGGTTTGTTTGGCTGGTTTCTGAAGCATGTTCTGATATAATTCTGTAGGTATGAGGTATATGTGTGTAGTAGCAAAAGGGTGGAAAAGGAAGCATCTGGAGCCTTGAAACAGTTGTTATTGCATTCACCTCAAGTCAAAGATCTGTCCTCCAAAGGCTCAAACATGAATTTCAAGATTTTACCGCCTGACAATGTCAATGGTGCTGAGTGGTTTACGACAACCACATTGAGAAGGTTCATATCATAGTGCATTTCCTTCTATGTAATTATTTTATATATGTTAAAAGGCATGTAATCTCATCTGCTTTCTCTTATGATAATTTGTTAGATTTCTGCACATTCTTGGTTCGCCAGACATCCTTAGCATTGGAAATGAAATCACTCAGTTAGAGGAGACCAGAAAATTCCAACTTTCTTTGTCTTTGAAGGCTGTGGTTGATGTTACATCATCAGTAGATTCAAAGTATGTATTCTTTGTGTTATATATCCATTACCCACTTCATTCTTATGCAATTTCTTAATCAATGTCTTTTGTGGCTTCTGATAGAATGAACTACTGAGAGCAGTTGATTTAAGGCTCACCGAATTAAAAGACGAAGTAGTTGTTGCCTTTGACCAGGCTACTAGAGCTAGATGCTCAACTAAGGACATCTCTGACTTGGAAAATTTTGCTCATCATTTTGGAGCCAAGATATAAGGTATCTTTGCACTAAAACATTAAACACCCTGCATATGCGTAGCAATTCTGGTTTAATTTAAGAGATCAATATATGAGTCAACATCTGGGTTTAAAAATAGGAGGCAAGATAGTTCCACTATGATTAGATGAACTAACAGTTATCATAGTTCTCTTCGTGTAAATGTATCTTTTTTCCTTCCCATGTGTCCTGCGTTCCTAGCGTCACCCCCTTTTTGTTATGAATGGGTTCATCAGGTTATATCCTATCTCTGATGGTTAAATAAAAAAATAGCTCAAAATGAAATTTTTATTTTTAATACATAAAACCTCCTATCATTTTGTTAAAAAGTCAGGTTTATAACTTCTGTGATCAAATTTAGCACACTTATTATTTGTGAAACCGCTTGAATTTTTTTGGACAAGATGTGGTTTGGGCCAACCCATCCTGGCCCATGTCAACTTGTACAAATAAACTACCTGTTTTGAAACTTTACACAATCTGCTCGACCCTTCATTTTGCAACATGTAGTCATGTAGATAATATGGTCACAACTATTACCATACATTTTCAGGGATTTATTACAGAAGTTTGTGGAAATGAGCATATTCCCAACCGTTGAAGACTGTAAGAAAAACATAGGATATGCTGTCTCTCCAAAAGTTGCTCAGACTGAACAACACAACTCAAAAGACAACGATAATTCTTCATCTTCAAGCGAGGAGGACCAACCATCTGTTGACAGACGTTCTGCTGCAAGATCTGCAACACCTCGAAGATCAGCATCTCCAATGCGTCGAATACAAATCGGACGGTCAGGATCACACAGGGCACCTGCACTAACAATTAAGAGCCTCAACCATTTTCCCGCTAGGGGAAAAATATTATTTCAGAGAGATCCAGCTGGCAGCAGTAGTGATGAGGATGACAATGATCCAGATAAACCCGTGAAGAAAAATGTATTAAGAATGAGCGTTCAAGATAAAATCAGTTTATTTGAAAGCAAACAGAGAGATCAAAAGGTGAACATTCCAAAGACTAAGAAATGGTTTAATAGAAGTGTTGGCCCAAACAAAGCTGTACTGAGAAGATGGAGTTCAGGAATGGGTGAAAATGCTACCCAAAATCCTGAGAATTTGCTACTCGGCCCAAACATTATAGCTCCCGACCCTGAACCCAATCCTGTCCCAGAACCTGAACCTGAACCTGAACCCAAACCCGAACCCGAACCCGAACCTGAATCTGATGATTTTATTTTTGAAAGTCAGGTTTCTAAAGTGACTGCAGAAAACATTAAACCACACTCACCTGAAAGAGAAGACAGCTGTGAAAAGCATCCAGACTCAATTGAATGGAATCAACAGAACGAAGCAAAACTGAATGAACTCTTCATGCAAATGATGGAACTAAAAATAAACCTGTTCAACATCGAAAGCCGAACAGTAATATCGCCAAAAGCAAGAAATCTACGGTTCTGAAAGAGGCAAGAGGTGGATCTTGTGATCAGCACAAGCAAAGAAGGGATGAAAAGCTCCCAGTAGAAGCTTCTGCAAAGAAAACTGAGAAAAAGACAGTAATGGCTTCCACCAACATCAATAAACCTCTGAGAGAGAAAACTCAAAAGAACTCAGCTTCATTAATGAATTCAAGAAAGGAACCTTTGAAACCTTCTGTTGTGAAAAAAACTACAACTAAACCATCTTCTTTACCAGCTACACGCAAATCATGGTCATCAACACCATCACCAAGAACTCCAACTGGTCCTGCTTCGGCTACTACCACACCACGAATCGAAAACCTGTTGGCTCAAACACAAAAAGCGAGAAATCACAACCTCGGTTGACTCTAAAGTCAACACCACCAGATGCCAATAGAAATCTTAAAACATCAATCAGAACACACAGGTAACAGTCAGAAAAGGCACAAAGACAACTAAAACAACAGAAGTTCAGACTCCTGAGGTTAAACCAAGCTTTTATAACAAAGTTACTAAGAAAAGTAGTGTGGTTCCGTTAGAAACAAAACCGTTTCTTCGCAAGGGCTCTGGGATTGGACCGGGGGTGGGTCCGGTTGTTGTCAAGTCAAAAGTTGTGGACCCGGACCAGCCTGAGGAAACTTCCAGAACCTCAGGAACTTTGATCCATGCTGAGGACAGTGAGGTAGTCATGGCTATTGATATAAGTGAGAATGAGGAAAAATGTGATCCCCAGGTGGTTAGCCTTAGCCTGAACCCAAGCCCAAGCCCAAGTCCAAGCCCGAGCCCGAGTCCTGGCCCCACAAAGTGTGAGGAATCAGTGAGTTCAAATTTAGATCAGTCAGAAGTTATAAATGAGAAAAAAGAAGAATTTATGATTTCTCCATCTGCCTGGGTGGAAGAAGTAGCAGATGAAACAGATAACAATGAGGAAGAGATGATTCCATGCCTGGTGCTGACTGATTCCCCAGTCCAAGTTGTTGCACCAGCTGGCACTTCTTCGAGTCCACGTGTTCGTCACTCTTTATCTCAAATGCTTCTAGAAGAGAGCAGTGAAGAAGTTGCTGATATTAGTGAATGGGGTAACGCCGAGCACCCACCTTCATTGATCTACCAAAAAGATTCACCAAAAGGGTTCAAACGGCTCTTGAAGTTCACTCGAAAAACTAAAGCTGAGTCGGCATTATCAGCTGACTATGCTGGAGAATTTGCAGGTAATAAGAATAGTTCTGACCATTATTAAAAGAAGCAAAACTCTAAAAAGAGTTAATATATATTACTTATGCTTGTAACGGGTATTATCCATGCAGTTACATCCCAGAATCGTTTGAAGGCACCGGAGGGCCATGTCTCTACTTCCCTGAATATGTCAAAAGGTAGAGTTTCTATGAAATGTTATAAATGGGTCGATCTGGGTCAAAAACATAATGACTGTTAGTTAAAAAGAAAATATGACAAACGGGTCGACCAGGTTATGTTTTTTCTCTAATGGGTCATCGGTTAAAAAGGTAATGATTTTTAGCTAAAAGGGAGAGATGAGAAACGGGTTAAACGGGTCACAATTCTATACCCATGAATTTTTTTATATTTTGTTGTATTTTGTCTTTCAGGAACAAGGTCATTCTTCTCTCTTTCAGCATTTAGGGTGAGCAAGACAAATGAGAGCAAGCTTCCTTAGCACAAAAAAGCTATGAAGTTGTAAAATATACATTTGTAGTTGCCACATGTAAATTGTGCTGATCTATGATACTTTCTTTATTATCTAGAAAAGATGTTAGCTACAACACCTTTAAGCATTTATAATCATATATTGATATATTGATTATTATGCCCCCTTCTTTTTTAGTTAAGGTGGGAAAATTTTGAATTTATAGTTTTATTATTTATTCCCCACTTCATATATAGTAATATTCTTTCAAATTGCCAACTCTTTCCATCTGTACAAAAGTAGATAAAATAACCCACAAATCTAAAATACTCATTTTTAACAACACATCTAATACACCCATCTTATTTCTGGTATTTTAAATTTGGAATGTTTCATGATAACTGTAATGTTAAAGCTTGAATTTAACTCCTAGTATTTTCTACCTCAACATTTTTCATGCTTTTTAGTCATGGTTACATGCGTTTGTGTAATTATATTATTACGCAACATAATAGTTTATATTACATATTATAATTGCACAACATGTATATATAATTACATAAAAAAGTTAATAAAAAAGACTATTTCTTATATTTTTTCAAAACAGAATTTGTTGCATGCTCATATTGACTTAACTTATTATAGCATTATGTAACGGTAACTGTTTAAAACCATTCAAAGTAAGAACAATATTAAAGAAAAGATTTACTACTGAATGATTAACTTGTTATGAAAATGTTAATACGAAAACTATGAGATATGAAAACTATGAGTTCTAAATGGCCACTAATCCTTATATACACGAATCAGGACTTAACAACCATTAACAAACTATTTACAATTTAACCCCTCTATGTTTAGCAAACATATCTTCCGAAGTTAAGAGAACTTCCGAAGCTTACTTCCGAAGTTAAGAGAACTTCGAAGCTTAATCATCCTTCTTCTGAAGAGTAACCTCCACTTCTTCTGAAGCCAAAACTCTTCTTCCGAAGCTAACATGTTTTTCTTCCGAAGCATTGTTAACCATCTATGATCAACTCTAACTTTTCACAATCTTTACCTTTAGAGTATGCATCATAGAACACCGGTAACAATATAAACCAATACCAAGCTTTGTAACACAAAACTCAAACTTAGAACCTGGCACCACCTTTGTAAGAATATCTGCAAGATTCTCATCTGTCCTAACTTGCTTTATCCGAATTTCTTTATTACTAATCACTTCCCGAATAAAATGCAGTCTAACATGAATATGCATAATCCTTTCATGAAAAACACTGTTCTTAGCAAGTTGTGCAGCACCTTGATTGTCACAAAATACAACTGTATTAGACAATCTCATTCCTAACTTAGCAACAAGTTTTTGTAACCACAATGACTCTTTTACAGCCTTAATTAGAGTCATATACTCTGCTTCAGTAATAGATAAAGCAATCACATGTTGTAACTGAGCTTTCCATCTTACCACATTATCTATCACCCTGAACACATAACCAGTGATGGATCTTCCCTTGTCAAGGTCTTTTGCAAAATCAGAGTCTACATACCCTTCAACTCTATCTTGACCATTATCATCCTTCAAACCAAAAATCAACCCCCAATCTTTAGTATATTGAATGTATCTAAGGATCCATTTGACAACATCCCAATGAACCTTCCCAGGTGATGAAATAAACCTGCTAACCAAGTTCACAGCATAAGCCAAATCAGGCCTGGTGCACACCATAAGATACATAAGACTTCCTACTACATTTGCATATGGAACCTTCTCCATATAAGAGAACTCATCTTCAGTACAAAGACTATCTTCCATGGACAACTTGAAATGAGCACCAATAGGAGTTTTAACAGCCTTGCAACCATGCATACCATAAAGTTTCAAGACCTTATTTGCATAAGAAGTTTGTGACAACTTTAACTGTCTAGAACTCCTATCCCTAACAATTTCAATACCCAAAATCTTCCAAGTATTATCAAGTTCCTTCATTTCAAACTCCATCATAAGTAACTTCTTTGTAGCTTCAATCTTTTCTTGCACCTTACATGCTATCAACATATCATCTACATATAGCAACAAGTACAAATAATCCCCACTAGGACACTTTCTATGATACACAAAACTATCACAGTTACTCCTAGTAAAGCCATGATTCACCACAAACTCATCAAACCGCTTGTACCACTGTCTTGGTGACTGTTTCAGACCATATAATGACCTCTTGAATAAACACACTTATCCTCCTTGCCTTTCACCTCAAAACCCATAGGTTGCTTCATATATATCTTTTCATCCAGAACCCATGTAAGAAAGTTGTTTTAACATCCAGTTGTTCAAACTCTAAATCAAGAGCAGCTATGATAGACAAAATTATACGAATAGAAGTATGCTTCACCACTGGTGAAAAAGGTATTATAGTCAATACCTTTCCTCTGAGTAAATCCCTTAGCTATCAACCGAGCTTTAAACCTAGGACCTTCAGCACCAGGAACATCCTCCTTGACTTTATACAACCACTTACAAGCTAAAAGTTTCTGATCTACTATCCTATCCACCAATTCCCATGTTTCATTCTTTTCAAGTGAATTCATCTCTTCAACCATAGCATCATACCACCTAACACTTTCATTTAATGACATAGCCTCATCAAAATTTAGTGGCTCGTAGATACTCTCCTCTTCAGCAGCTGAGAAGGCAACAACTGACACATCATGATCCTGCCTATATCTAATAGGTTCGACAACCTTTCTTCTAGGTCTATCTTTTTCAATGCTATGTGTATTATGAGGCTCATGATTCACCTCACCTTCAGTTCCACTACTTGATCCAGTAGCTCTGTCTAAATCATCCTCATACTCCACCTCAATCTCAACTTTCTTGGAGACTGAGTCCAAATGTCAACACCTACCACATCTTTATACAACAAACCTTCGTGAAAATCTACATCCCTGCTTACTATTACCTGAGGTCTTTCACCTTCTAACCTCCAGATTCTATACCCCTTGACTCCCTCAGGATACCTCAAAAGAACACCTTTTTGAGCCCTTGCATCAAGTTTATCCTGACTAACATGAAAATAGACCATTGACCCAATCACCCACAAATGACTACAATCAGGTTTAACTTCTGTCCAAATCTCCATAGGAGTTTTCATACCCAAAGCTCTGGATGAAGACCGGTTAATCAGATAAGCTGCAGATGTAACCAATTCACCCTAGAAACCTTTTGGAAATCCAGCATTGATCCTCATACATCTAAGCCTTTCCAACAACGTTCTGTTCATTCTCTCAGCCAACCATTTTGTTGGGGAGTACCAGTACAGTACAATGTCTAGCTATCCCATGAGCTCTACAAAACTCATTGAACTCACTATTATAGAATTCTAGCCTATTATCAATTCTCAACTTCTTTACCTTCCTCTCACTTTGAGTTTCTACTAGAGTCTTCCACTCCACAAACTTCTTAAACGCTTCATTCTTGTGCTTAAGAACATACACCCAAACTCTACGTGAGTAATCATCTATAATAGACTGAAAATAACTAGCTCCACCTAGAGTACTAGTTCTAGCAGGCCCCCATAAGTCGGAATGAACATAGTCTAACACATTAGTAGAGACATGTTTACCAGTTTTGAACTGAACCCTTTTACTTTTACCTAAAACACATGTCTCACAGAATCCAACATCATTCACCTTAAACTCACTAATGATGCCTTGTTTTCTCAACTTAATGAGACCCTATTTACTAAGATGACCAAATCTCTTATGCCACACCAAAGATGCTATCATTCTTAGTAATTGCCATACATGCACCCCCATGCACTGTAGATCCCTCTAGTCTATATGTATTTTACGCCTTCTACTACCAGTTAACAATACCAAGGAACCCTTAACAATTCTAGCCTTACCATCTTTCAACCCAACATAATAGCCTGACTTCTCAAAAGTCCCTAGTGATAACAAATTCCTTTTCAAACTAGGAATATACCTGATATCACAAATATCAACCTCAGTACCATTATGCAACTTAAATGTGATAGTACCTTATCCTAGAATTTTACAAGACCGATCATCCCCAAGCTTTACTTCACCAAGATCTTCCATCTTCAACTCCTTAAAGAACTCTTTGACAAGAGTCATATGAAAAGAACACCCAAAATCAAGTATCCATTCAAACAAGTCTTCATCACAAGACATATTAAGAACATCAGAGCTATCATAGCCATCCATAGAACCCTCTGATACACGGCTATTTTGCCCTTTTACCGTACTTGACTCAGTTCCATTCTTCCTCCTCTCTAGACAGTCTTTCTTGAGATGCTTCTCTGAATTGCACACATAGCACCTTCGTTTAGTTCTAGATCTTGATCTAGCTTGACTCTTGCCTTTTGTGAACTTTGTTTGATATCCCGCGCACTAGCAGCCTATCACTTGAGTCTTCTTGTACATCACTCCTTTTCTTCAACTCTTTTGAGTTCATGGCTGCAAGAACCTCTTCCATTGATAATGTCTCTTGACCATACATCAATGTATCAACAAAGTGTTCATACAACTTTGGTAACGAAGTCAAGAAAATGATGGCTTGATCTTCATCTTCCAATTTCGTATCAATGTTCTCAAGATCTAAGATAAGTTTGTTAAACTTATCTTTATGACCTTCCAAGGTCTTGTTAGCTGCCATGTGACACGTATACAACCGTTTCTTCAGGTACAGTCTATTCGCCAAAGACTTGTCATGTACAGACTTTTAAGTTTTGCCCAAATTCCGGCAGCCGAGTCTTCCTTTGATACTTCTTGAAGAACATGGTCTCCCAAGGACAGGATTATTGCAGTGTGCGCCTTCTCCATGATCTCTCGCTTTTCTTTCTCTGTCAAGTCCGCCGACAAATTTGCCTGCCCTGCGAGTGCTCCCACCAAACCCTGATGTACAAGTAGCGCTCGCATCTTGACACTCCATAACTCGAAATCATTCTTTCCGTTGAACTTTTCAAGATCAAACTTTTTCGACACCATCTTCAATTCTTTAATTTCACTCCTGATCACCACCGAGATCACCTTTTTTCTTTAATTGAGCCGAACTTGGCTCTGATACCACTTGTTATAAAACCAATCAAAGTAAAACATATTAAAGAAAAGATTCACTACTGAATGATTAACTTGTTATGAAAATGTTAATACGAAAACTATGAGATATAAAAACTATGAGTTCTAAATGGCCACTGATCCTTATATACACAAATAAGGACTTAACAACCATTAACAAACTATTTACAATTTAATCGATCTATCTTTAGCAAACATATCTTCCGAGAGTAAACTTTATTTCCAAAGTTAAGAGAACTTCCGAAGCTTAATCATCCTTCTTCCGAAGAGTAACCTCCACTTCTTCCGAAGCCAAAAGTCTTCTTCTGAAGCTAGCATGTTTTCTTCGAAGCATTGTTAACCATCTATGATCAACTCTAACTTTTTACAGTAACAAAACAAGAAAATAAGGAAAAGACAAAAAAAAGAGATCAAAAGAATTTGGAAAAAAACAACTCCCCATTACCCGTATTGATGAGTGAGAAAGCACGCGATTTAATTGTTGGGGAAACAAACGCCTTTTGGATCTAACCTTATTACTAATTGCTTTAAGCATGAAACATATCCGGCAAATTAAAAAAATGTCTAGTCACATCACATCAAGTGGTAAGATGGTTTAATAAAGGGGTTATGTTTACCCATACCACCTATTCGGTATTTTTTACCAGATACAGTAAACGTCATTTGTCAACCGGTAAACGGTCTTTTGCATGAAAGTAAACTACTGTTTGCATGATGATAAACCACAGTTTGCAGCGTGACGTACTCTTCTTTAGATAATCTTTTTGCATAAGTATGACCCTTCAAAAATTTTAAAAGTTTATAATTATGTTCGTCACACACATCTATTTTTCAATCTCCATCTTCTTCATGATATTTTGCTATAAGTTGAAATAGACATCCTGTATTATTTGTGCCTGAATACGTGGTTGAATACGATGTTGACTTGTATACACCATCACATTTGCACATAAGAAATGCCTTGTTGACGAAATCGTACACAATCTTCTTCCTTCGTTGTGTGACGATAACGTATCAAAGAGTGCGTGCAGTGTTTTGCACCCAATCCATTAACTCCTCTCTTGTTTGGTACACCCAAACGTTATAAAATATGGACATTATTGACTTGAATCAGAAAGGGATTATGAATGAATAAATGTGAATAATTGTGAATTGTGAATTATGAATTATGAAAATTATGAATTATGAATTATGAATTTATAAACATCTTCTAGTCACTTAATTGACTTATCTTTATTTTGACACAAAACAATTATTGTAAATTGGTACACCTCCTCGTTTATTTCCTTTTCTACAATCTGACACAAAACAATTATTGTGAATTGATACACCTCCTCGTTTATTATCTTCAATCTGGCACAATTACCATAACAATTATTTCCATTATTTTCAAATTTTCTTGTCTACAATAACCCAAACAAAAATAAAATTACAACAAACATAATTTTTTAATATAGTTTTGTTTCATATACAAAGAAAAACTAAATCACAATTTTACATAACTAAAAGACTTACATTATTATACAAATAAAATAAAATTACATTATAACAAATACATTTCTATTTGTTTAAACCTCCACTTAACTTGTGGATAATCTGCAATCATGTCCATCCATATAACATTTTCACGATCAACAAATCCAGACATAAGAACCAGCCTGTTTAACATTGCCATGGTCTTAGAGGTGAGAATGTGTAAAGACTTAGCGAGTCGAGTAACATATACCACCACAAATATGCCTGCTTTTCTTTATACCCGTGAAATAATAAAATAATCAACAAACATATATGCTAGATTATAAGGCCTTCTTTTAATCAAAAAAATTAAAAAGCAAATCCTTTTTAGTCACCCCACCACTGGTCATTTGCGTCCAGCTATAGTATGACCAATAACGCGATGAAGATATCTATACAACGGATCATTCATTCTTGTAGCTTTCGTTGTATTGTTAGGCATATATTGACCATCACCAATTTCTTGTCAAAATATCTCGTCATTATAAACTACAAGAAATTGTGTAAGACCGTTTAAAAATTAGATTGATGGGTCCCTTGAACTGTATATAAACCCATCAAAACACCAAACTCGGCCACAAAAAATTACGTGGCACCCCCCGAGCACGAAACTGATAGCATCGTTATCACTGTTAAAAAAATATAAGTTCAGTGACATTAATAATATAATCCAATTAGATTAGTATACATATAGTTATGGTTGTTCAAGTCGAAATTAAATGTGGAGAAAAACTCCAAACAAAGCTTCTTATATTGCAGGCTACTAATGGCAAAAAAATTTCTCCACAACTCGTTCATCATGTTACGAGCACGAGTAAATTCCCCCACGTCCCGTAACAAGCTTCAAGATATCAAACATAAAGGCTCAAATTCTTTATTTAAAAGCTTTTGAAGCCTTTTATATTCATCTGATCCTTGACGAAACTGAAGCCAAGGATGATTCGAAGCAAGAACCGACGCTGTATCTTGACGTGAGCTTGAACCATTACCTAAAATAATAACAATCAGTAACAAAATAGAATATATATTAAACTAAATTTTTTATTATAATAATAAACTAACTTATATTTTAAAAAGAAAAATAATGAGATGATGAATGTGTTGATGAAGATTAATATGTTGATGAAGGTGAAATTGGTGGATGTAGTAAAGAAGATAAAAAAGGTGAATGAAGATATTGCGGGTATAAATGGGTGGATTGGTTTTGTTTCAAAAGCAATAAAACAAAGTTTAAAAACTTGTCAAATCGGAGACTAAAGCTGGGCGCATGCAGGATGAATAGTAAACAACCGTTTACAGCATTATAAATGACCGTTTATTTTTGAGTAAACGACCGTTTAGCTAGGGACAAACGACTGTTTGCAGGTCTCTTGTCAAATCAATAGTGTTAGGAAATAAAGAACCCTTAATAAGAGCACGTTATATGACGAGGTGTGCATCAATATTTATGATCGTTTGTAAATCATACACTTAATCAATGCTAAAACTTGTTAGCATAATAATATAAGGACTACAATTATCATATAAAAAACTATAATATATCATAAATAAAAAGTTTAAACCAAATATGTTATTTAACGGATACAACAAGGATAATTTGTGCAATTTATCCAAATTGCAAAACCCCTGTCTCCTATCGATGTAGTTTAGATACAAAGAATTACAAAAACAGTACTTCAACCCTACATTATTGCAATTGTTTTCGTTAGGGTTTCTCTTTACGTTTATCAGATTGTTGCTAACAACAAGGTAAAATCCAAAACCCATGTTCTTCTTAGGTTCCTGTGATTGAATCCTGTGTACATTTACTCCCTTCATCCCGTAAAGCTGACAATTGATGATAGTACCAGTTTAATTATGTGTGAAATTTGAAGATACAAGATTTTGTTTGAAACAAAAGAAGGTATCTTCAAAAATGTTGTAGTTATGTTGGTGGAATTTACATGGAATTACTTACTTTAACATGTTAGGGTGAGTAATTTGATTATGTTTCTGTATTTTAGCTCTGTTTCCATGGTTCGAAATTGGTTGAATTGTAATCTAGTTGCTTCTGTTTGATGGAATGTACATGGGATTGGTTGTTTATTATGTTACTCATGTGGTGAGAAACGTGAATGTGTTTGTGAATTATAGTTTCATTCTCATGGATATTAATTGGGTTGGATTATAGTTTAGTTGTGTTTGTTTAGGTTTGATGGCGCGTGAATGGACTGGGATTCAGCAGTTTCCTCTTGCCACCCAAACCAAGTTGCTGGAATTACTGGGAACACTAAAGCAGAAGGTTATCTTCCTAATTGTTCTCTTTATTCCTGTGTTATATTCATTATAAAAACTTTTTTAGTGTTTAAGTAGATTCTTTACCGTGATGGTTCTTTTAAATTTCTGAACTTTCACAAGAAACCTAGTTAGTTTGCGGTGAAAATTGAAAAACCAAGTTCTAGTGCTCAAAAGTCGAGCACCCAGTTGAATTGTCAACTTTTCTTTTTCTTGATATATTCAGTTTTGATTAGTAAAGGTGGCAATTCGAACCAGTTTTCTTATAGTGAGTTGGATTGGGTTATATTTTCTCTATTGGGTCAAAAAAGATTAATCTAAAAAATTTAACGAAAAAATATTGTGGGTTGCCCCAACCCATTTTGACCTATTTCTTATCCCACTTGAACATGTTGCCACCTATTATCAATTACTGAAGAACATTTTAGACATCTACAACCTTAAGTGATATGAAAAGAAACATTGCAATTTCATATAAGTTTACAGCTTTACAACTTGTTTACCTGTATGGTTTTGGGATATCGCAGTCAAGGGACAGTTTGACAATTCTTGTGATGGGGAAGGGTGGTGTTGGGAAATCTTCGACAGTGAACTCTATTCTAGGGGAGCGAGCAGTTACAGTCAGTGCATTTCAGGTATTTATTAGAACTTCATAGTTGTAGAATGATGCTCAATTGAGTTCCAATTCATGAGTTGATTTCATATGTATGTATTGGATTTTGCAGTCAGATGTACCACGACCCGTGATGGTTTCCCGTGAGCGGTCAGGGTTCACATTGAACATCATTGACACACCTGGCATTGTTGAAGGAGGATATGTCAATGATCAAGCCTTGGAACTCATTAAACGGTTTGTTATTGAGTTTTGTACTTATATATGTAAAATAAGAGTAGCATATCTTCTTACTTGCAATGTGTGTGTGGAGTGCCAAATGTAGTCCAGAGGTGTCAAGATTTGTAGGTCAGGTGGGTTAGGTAACATATAAAAAGGAATCATTGTCAGCTTGGGTTGAAACATGCTGGGTTAGATTGACAAATGGATTTTCCAAATAATTAGTTGATGCTTTAATTATTAGTTTAAAAAAATATTGTTATAATAAAAATAAGCTTAATGTTTGAATAAACAAGTTAGGAGGTTGTATACGTTAACAATACACTTCGAGTGCCTTTCAACATGTTGGACACATGTGACCACTCTCCCTTGTAGCTATTTTTTTATTTGAACCCATTTGAAGTAAAGCCAATCTGATATACCAATCTATAGGTCCTTTTATTCATTCTATATCTTTGTAATTCTAAGTTTAAATGCTTAATGCTCCTGCTGTCCCTATATACTTATCACGTTTTCAATTTCAGGATGTCAATTGAAAATGAGCATTACCCTTCTTTCAAAACTTTAATCTAATATGACCTCACAGTGGCTTAAAAATTTTGGTTGATAAGACTTCAGTAATGTCATTGCCAACTTCCAAGCATATTTCATATACCAATAGTCACAGAGTTCCAGCAAACTATTTGCATAACCAAACATTGCCTTATATTTGGGGGCTACAGAGTACCTTGTTTCAACAAAAAAGTCTGTCTCTATGTTGATAAAATGTAGCTTTTGGAAATGAACTTTCTTTTCATCTATTATAAGTTAAGGTTTTACTTTATCACTTCTCTATCACAAGCTTGGATAGTTGGATTATAAAGTTTAATGCTCACTTTTTTTACACTGATTATTGCTTATGCCAACAGTATATACTAAAGATTTGTGATTTTGAGGTTGTTTGAACAGGTTTCTTTTGAACAAAACAATCGATGTTTTGCTATACGTTGACCGACTGGATTCCTATAGAGTGGATAATTTGGACAGACAAATTGTTAAGGCAATTACTGAGAGTTTTGGCAAAGAAATATGGCGTAAAGGAGTTGTAGTGTTAACACATGCTCAACTTACACCACCAGATTGTCTTACTTATGACGATTTTTTTGCAAGAAGATCAAATGCTGTCCTTAAAGTTGTAGATTCTGGAGCCCGATTCAAGAAACATGAAGCTCTGGTACTAATTCTTTATGAATCCTGTCAAATTTATCAGTTCTTTGTCTATATGTCAATGTGTATATTTTTGATGAAATTGATATCAAATACAAGTTGGTGATCTGTCATTTTTTGCAAATGGACTTATTTATGAACCTTCTAATGGATAAAGACATGGGATCTGAGTGCACTGTAGGAAAATTTTGGGGTTTTATTTATTTGTGATTCATGGCTTATTGCTTAAAACCTTTTTTTCAATCCTAAAGTTTTACGTTTGATGTAAAGGTAGCAAAATGGGCAGGCTGGGTGATGGGGGTTCAGGAAATGGGTAATTTTTGGTATGTATCCAAACATTCTGGTTCGACCTATTAAAATGACTGTTTTGTCAAGATAATAATCCGATTTTTCTATGTAAAACGATTTAGGAGGTCTTAAGCAGTTAAGAGACTTTGGCTGACTTTTGACCTGTTTGACCGAGTTGATCAATTTGAATTGTCCTTTTTCTAGCTTCATTATGGATATGAGATGGGGTTATCTGTGTAAACTACCAGATGTGGATATTTTGGTGTTCAATTGTTGATGCGACCCTAAAATCATTTTTGTAATCCAAAAGTCATAGGAATGACCAACACTAGTTTGCAACCCTTAAATTGTTTTCTTTCTGAGTTTTAAGTACTCTGTGGAATATCAAATAACCCTGGTTAAAAGGCTCATCTTTACCAAAGGGCATTTAGCGGATGGTATCTTGGAGTGTACTTGGTGTCCCCTTCCTTAGAGGTCGCGGGTTCAAGTCCTGCTGTGGTCAGTGGAGTAAATTTAGGACTAGATTAGATGGGTGTGTGAGTCGCCATTCAAAAATAAGTCTCGTCTTTATAAAATTCTTGACTACAAGAATTCGAAAAACTTGAAATTTATTACTAAGTTGGTCATAGGATTAAAAAAAACATGATCGTATGTGCATTCTCAGTGTTGTGGCTGCTTCTTGTAGGATCAGGCAATTCCTGTTGTCTTGGTTGAGAACAGCAACAGGTGCAATAAAAACGACAGCGGAGAAAAGGTTAGTTATCATGTTTTACTCAAGCAACATGCTGTTATGTTATATTTTATTTTTTGTTGTTATTTATTTTGTGCTGCATTAGATTCTCCCGAATGGAACTGTTTGGATTCCTCATATAGTTGAAACCATCACAATCGTAGCTACAAATGACAGCAAAAGCATTTTGGTTGACCAAAAGCTGATAGATGGTCCGAATGCAAATGAAAGAGGGAAAGCATTCATTCCCCTCATCTTAGCATTCCAGGTAAGCTATCAAATATGTTTCTGGTTTTTCTGAAAGTCTCATATAGACATCACTGGCAGGTTAGGCGGGTTGGGCAATGGGCTGGTCAAAATGAGTAATTTTTGTTATGGGCCGAGTTGGGTTGACTTGAAACATTTTTTTCCTTCAAAATTGTAATTCGTTTATCCTCAATTAGTGTTGAACATGATTACAAAAAGTATAATATTTCAGTCATAACCTAATTATATTAATACGTATCAGTTTCGTCTATGCAAAATATTACCAAATACATATTGGATGATGGAAGCTTTCTTCAGTTTTTTGGTTGTTCCTTTTTACAATACTAAATAATAATAAAAAAAGTAGTCGATGGGATTATTTCTTTTTCAAACTTTAAGGTTATGTTCATCATACAACCACTTTGTTGCCAGATTTGGTATGAATAAACTTAAATACATATTTTGATGGCCTATAAAGTAGTTTCAATAGTTGGTCGACGTTGAACAGTATATCTCTTATCTAAGTTCAATGATTTAGGATATTTTATGTAGCTTTTACCCACATGACATGTTCAGCCCATTCTTTAGCTAATCTTATGGTTTTATTCGCTTGAGACTAGTGCTTCCTTTCTCTGTTATTGTTTGATAGAGGTTATTCCAGTGGGATTTTCGCCTGTGTAAAATTTTCTTGTAGTTCTCTCATTTGATTGTTGTTCATCATGTGCAGTACTTCTTTGTTATCAAGCAACTTCAAAAATGGATCAAGGATGATATTGCTAAAGAACCCAAGTCTTCTTGGGAATGAGATCTTGTTTATGTGGCACTTGTATCTTGGTTAAACCTTGTTTTTGTCTGTGAGTTGAGAGACAGTGGCGGTTTTAACTTGGAGATAACCCGTGTGTCGATTTATGCAATTATGTCATATATCTTTTGAGTTGAAAGATGGTACTGGTAACTAGTAGTTTCTGTGGAGGTATTAACTTCTTAACAGCCATAATAAACTTTAAATCATACATGTGAAGGGAGTTAAACAGTGCAGCTTTATAACCACAGTTTTATAACTTCGCATAGCCTTTAAACGGCCAAAAACAAATGACGCTAAAAATGGAGTCGCTGATAGTGAAACCGAACCTGGGGAGGAACCAATTGAGAAAATTAAATAGAAACCAGGTAGGAATCATTGGGATATTTTCCGGCCCAAACCATTTCCACTCTAGACTGGGTAGGAACCACTTCTGGGTCGGGTCTTTGGGTTCGGTATGGAATCGGTTTTTTTGTGCATCATATAATAATAATAATATTTTCTTAGAATGGTTACTGATACATCTACCAACCTTACTTTTAAATCTATATCTCTGTTTCGAGTGACATCATATAACACACATTAATACCGTCACGGTTGGTGATTAGACTTTTATAAAAGGACAACTCAACTAAACTTATAGTGGTTTCTAAGCCAGCTAGGTTTACTATGTTCTGGTATGACATATAATGAGTAAACAAAATTGGTTTTGTGAATGAGTTGAACTATGACTTTGTAAGTTATTAAACATCGGCTTACTAAATATTTACATGGAAGAGAGCTTAAATAAGCTTCTTAATTTAGAATGATGCTCGTCTTATAATACAAAACCTCGAGTTTCATACTAGGTTTGTTTAAGTATAATAGTTTTGTTCTATTATATGCTTATAATTAGATAATTATTATGATTTATAATTACTATAAAAAAACTAAGTAATATATATCATGTTGTATAAATAAAGTTATAATTATAATGCATATAAAAACGGTATATGTCTAGATTAAATTGTTAAATATCAAGAAATGATAGACAATTCATGGATTTAAACTTTAATCATAGAACTTGAAATTATCGAACTCAAACTTCAAACATGTTCAAGGTTAGACGAGCTTAACTTAGCTTCGGTTATTTACAACCCTACTTTTAACCAAGTGAATCCACACCAAAAACTAACTTCTTAAAAGTCGAAAATTGAGAACCAAATCAAATACAGCCAATGCCGGTTCCATCCGTGTTGGTTCAATTTTTGTTTCCACTAGACCGGACCATAGTTTGTGTCCACCCCATGTAAGGAAGTTGAATCAGATCTTCTTATATATATCTCTATACTTAATAAATGATCGGTTTTATGTCCATAAATTCTAATCACTTTTAGTGATTTACTATAGAAATACATAAAATACGTGTCAATGTTTTTTTTTGGGTAGGGGCGCGTCATGTGTGATTAATTATAACATGCAAATTTTCTCCTGCATCGCACGGGGAAGTTACTAATGACAAACATATTACCAATCTGGCACAAGTTTATGTACTTGATACAAAAATGCACTTGCGTAACACTAAAATATAATCTACCATCCTGAAACTCACCAGCATCACTTCGGATACCTGTATCCTCATGTTTTATTGTGTCATTTGCAGCAATGCTACTAACACTTGGCTGCTTGGAGTCTGGAACTCACCGCCTCCCATGATACAAGCTTATCGAGGAAAGTGGATATATAATCGGCCCTAAGGTTCTGTAACACACAGTAAATTTTCAAATACCATTTGTGTGACTCTAATCAAGCATTAGATAGGCTGAAGGGTCAGTTTGTTTATATCATATAGTGAATGAGGGTGTTTGGACATGCATTCTGAAACTGACTATTTGATGCCCAATAATCACCATCATAGTTATTGCTGGATGTGCTTCAGACTGTTTGAAGTACTGATAGTGTTTCACAAATGAAGTAATAGATAATATGACCATTTTGGACCTTTTTTATATGTTGTTGAGGTATTCAAACTTATAACATCACAATTTATTTGAGTCTTTTATTAGAGATTACTTTGTTAATGAAGTTCCGAAAATAAATTTTAGCTTATATAGTTCTAATATTATGTTTCAAAGTATTATCAACAATGAAAATTTGAATAAATAAAGATCTTAATATTTCTTAAACAATGATTTTTTTCTAGCAAATATGAAATCGATAATCCACATTGTTTAGTTAGGCATCACAATCAGAAAAAGTAATGTCAAGATGACCAGTGTGATTTTACTAGATATGTTTGTTTATTTGGAATTAAAATCCTGTTATCCGCTACAACCGATCATTTGCACTCGTAGTTGTAAAGTCAGATAATCAGTTTTATAGCGCAAATCCAAACACCCTCAATATATGTGTGTGTGTCGAATTAGCAAGTTCTTGCCTTAAAATCCAGGTAGTATGCATGCTGCAATTACAATTAAGATTCAAATAGAAGTTAGTGAATATGTCATGTACATTCCTTATTTAGTTTAATAAAATCAAGTGAAGAAGTGATACCTCCCAAACATCTATGGTGAGGAGTGGCTGCAAATTCAAAGAAAAAGAAACCAATTGTTAAATTATCTAAGTAACCCCTACATGATGTTAATACACACAAGAAATAAGTGACAGTTGCACAGTTTAATACAAAGAATAACAAAGTATTAAGTATTTATTCAAACCCAAAGATAAAAAGAATGTAATACTATTGTCTACTCACATGGTCCTCCCATACAAGAGGATTAACTGCATTTGAGCTATTCACCACATCAAGCTTCTTGTCCTCCTTTTTATCTACACATAAATAAGGATTTCAGAAAATGGGTCGATCTTATTTCCAATCTTTGGTTATGGATCTGATGGAACAAACACTTACATACAAGCCAAGCCCAACCAGATCCAAACTGCGTAGCGGCAGCTACTGTAAACTTGTTAATTAGGCCTTCAAACGAACCAAAATCTCTTTTTATTAAGTCTAAAAGTTCTCCAGAAGGCTTTCCGCCACCACCAGGCTTCATAGATTCCCAGAAAAACTCATGGTTCCAAACCTGGGCAGCATTGTTGAAGGTGGGACGAATATCGCCTTTATTGTATGAAGCTAATATTATGCTTTCTAATGACATTTTATCTAGTTCAGTTCCCTCAATTTGCTTGTTTAGGTTGTTGACATAACCTCTGTGGTGTTTTCCCCAATGATATTCCAATGTCTCTTTGCTCATATGTGGTTCTAGAGCATCCTAACATACATGTAAAAGGAATAGAATATATATCACAGAAGTGATTAAACCATTTAACTTACAGTATGGTTTCGGCTAGATATTACTCGTACCAATGCATAAGGAGGTGGCTTCAATTCGATGCTGGCTGATATCATCCCAGGAACAGATTTTCTAGCACACCGTCTCTGAACCACAAGTTTAGCATCTTCAAAACAACAGTAAACCAAGATAACAAAATTTATGCAGAATCAAAGAGGGGATTTTTAAGACAATATCTCCATTCGCACTTACAAAACAAGGATAACCATAGCCATAACCATAACGATTACCATAACCAAACATAGTAAATTCCATCCACAGTGAGTTAGTGACGCCATTGATAGGCTCTGGCGAGGGTGAGATGTAGGCAAACCTTACCTCTATCCGAGGGATAAAAAGGTTGCTTTCAACGAGACCCCAGCTCCGATGATTATAACTTACAACACAAGGATATCATAACATTAAGTTGTGTATCTCATGAGCTATCTTTTAGAAAATTGGATATGCTTTTTCTTTAAATCTACTCCTAAACCTAAACCTTGCACGACTGGACTTGAACCCTCACCAATTGAGAGATATATCATCCCTTTGATAAAATTTGGATATACTTCTTAATTATAATCTGAGGTTATGAAATGAAAATTCTTATGAGATAGCATCTAACAGAACTTCATTTTCTGCAATGGAAACTTCACCCTTTCGTAATCAACGGGAAAATTTGCTTGATGCTATCACTATTAATTTGAAAACATGGGAACAAGCTTGTGAATATTCATCTACGACACGAAAAATTGCATCTTTTTGACAATTAAACTCATTTAATCACACGGGGACTCGTCGAACATAGAACAAACACGCGCTAAATACCTAAAAATCAGTTAGTAATGAAGGACTAACTTCTCTCAATCCTGAATACATCAAGATTAAAACTTCACTATATATGCTTTTAGCAATCAAAGCAACCAACTTAATTTATCCACCATGAATTCTTTCATCAGAGGCAGCTGACCTGCTTATGTGACGAGTGTAAGCTCTGAGATAATCTACAAACTTCTGCAATCGATTCAAACTTCAATGATGATCGAACAGAAACAATAAACGATCATATATACATGAATTAAACGGTGGTAGAATTAACCTTGGGTTGAAACAAAGGCAGAGGTTAATTGGGTTGTGACAGACGCCATGATCGTCTCTCTATGTGAAGTGGAGCTTGTGAAAAGATGAGGATCGTTGGGTTTGAGAGGCCTGTAATTGATGGTACAACCATGCACGTTGATACTTGATGATAGTACATGTTAAAGGTTGATAGTACAACTATATATTGTTGTATGTTGTCATAATGTCAACATGTATTCTCATGTAGATGTGTACAAATCATATATGTTTGAAGCCGGTTTGCGGTTGAGTCAATAAAAGTTAAAAATCGGTTCGGGTTAAAACTGGTTTTAGTGAGACCAGTTCAGTTTTAGGACTTGACCAGGTTTAAATTAGGTTGAATTGATTGAAACTGGTTCGGTTCGGGTGGATCTTAAAAGGAGTTGAAAATGGTTCTGTCGAATTGGGGTTAAGAACCGATCTCCAACCTACGCGTTGGATCAGGTTGGAATGATAGGTCTGGCTGTCACTTTTGGTTTTTCGATCTGCTTTTTTTGCATGCCTCTCTCTTTTTTTAATGATAACTTTGTCTAATATTAATGGGTTTAGTCTAACGGTATCTAGATGATTGATTTGTGCTCTTTTCTTTAAGATTGAGGTTTCAAATTTTGTTTTGTGTGATTAGTAGCTATTAAAAAAGAAAAGAAAAACAAAACTTTTTCTAATAAAAATATATTGGAGTTTTATTAAAACTTTATTCGTTAATTTTTTAACAATTGATCGTACAACTATATAAATATTAGGGAAAATAATTAAACTATTATCATTATATTTATACCAAAAATCTTTGTCATAAATTCTGTGATTCTGTCCAATATAGCCTTTTACGGCGCGTGGTTTCCTTATGCCAATATGAACTCTAAACAAAAACTTACACATACACCCTTATACATTTAACTCTTCTTTCTAGTCCTTATGAGTTTTTGTTCGAAAAATATTAAACATTTTAAACAATGTTTTCAGAATCGAATCGGACAGTGAACCAGACGTCATACTGATTCACTGGTCGGACTGGCTCAATCGGTCGAACCGGATATAAAAACCGGATAAAATTATAATTATTGTATAAATATATAAAAAAATACTAAAAAAAATAAAAGAATATATACGAAAAACCGGTTCGACCGGTCCAACCCCGGTTCATCCGTTTCGACCCCCCTGGTTCAGCCGGTTTGGTTCCCGGTTTGACCGGTCTGACAACCGGTTCAATGCCAAAACGACTTTAAGCACCAAATTAAACCAGATTGGAGTCTGCTTCCCGGTCTAACCCGTCAAACTGACTGGTCCGATCCAGTTCTCTAAACAATGATTTTAAAAGGTTTGGTTTTATAATTATTAATAAAGATTAGCAATTAAGTTTTATAATTTTTTTAATAGCTTTGTGACCAGTGTGTATTTGGCAACCCATATTCTGATCTCAAGTTGTATGGTTAATTTGTGATAGGATTTTTCCCACATGTTTGCGACCAAAATTTTTTGTTTCTAAATT
Organism: Flaveria trinervia; assembly: GCA_025506515.1. Lineage (NCBI taxonomy): Eukaryota > Viridiplantae > Streptophyta > Magnoliopsida > Asterales > Asteraceae > Flaveria > Flaveria trinervia. The sequence goes on along the minus strand of CM046441.1, from coordinate 80,289,639 downwards.
CATTTATTTATTTATTTTACATTTTTGAGGTAAAACTATTAGACCATGATGAAATAAAAAAAACTAAAAACATGTCTAATCAACAGACACATAAGAAAAACATTCGTTTTTCAAAAACTCAAAAAACATTTTCAATGATAAAACTTAAAAACATCTAAAAATATTGTCATATCATTATCATTTTTTACATTTAATTTTTAAACTAAATAAATATAAAAGGTGATATTTTATTAATATAAATATATTATTTTTTTCTTTTAATATTAAAATTCAACCTTAATCCATCTCCAAAAATGTCAGATGTTTGTGAGTGTTCATCTCTATGAACTTTTACATTAAAAAACAAACCCCAATGGTTTTTGGTCTAAAACGAATAATGTGACCTTTTTAAAGACTAAAAATGCTCTATTGGAGATGCTTTTATTGTTCACATTATTGCGACCCGTTTGTGATTGTTTTTCTGACCAAGTTCAGATTGAAGTTTTACGACTGTTTTGTGGCCGATTTATTTTATTTATTATACCTTTAACTTTTTATATTTTTAAGACCGGTTCGCTACCGTTAATTCAAATTTTAAAGTGAGGTTGCGAACATTTTTTGGCAATAGTTTTACATGTGATATTTAGTTTTGTTAACCGAATAATGTTTTTATTTTATTATTTTGCGACCAAAGCATTGCTGTTTGATAAGAGGTTTTAAGCACTTTCTAGTTTTAAAAATCGTACACTTTCTATCACGTCTTAAAATCTGTAAATAGATTACAACTATCATGGCTTTGTTGTGGTTAACGTTTTTTAATTCTCAGTTCATACAACATATGACCAACGCTTAAAAAGATTCCAAATGATTAAGACAGATTTCAACTTGAAAGAGTTTGTTGCACGATAAATCTATAGAATTGGGTAGTGAATGAATAATAATGGGACATGAAGCAAAACATCAACTTTCACACTTGAAAGTTGAAACTGCACTTAGAACATTTCTTTTGCCTAGAGCAATCATTTATGTGAACAAACTTACAAAATCTATGACAACTTAATTAGATCTTTGAAGCTCAATGTATTGCTGCATTATCAAGATTTGAAGCTTCACAAGACACCATGGTTAATTTCTTTGAGGGGCTTGACTTGAACTAACAACCCTTTATCAAAAGGATTCATCTTTCTTAAGTAACTCCCATGTGAACGTCGTCACCGAACGATGCACCATGACCAAAGTTTCAATTTTCGCAAGCTCAATACCAGGGCACATCCTCGGCCCACCTCCAAACGCCGTGTAACTAAAAGGTGGTGGCGCTATTGGTGCGTGTTTCTCAAAACGACTAGGGTCGAACATGGTTGGATTTTGGAAAATGCTATCATCCATGTGTGTTAAGGACATAGATAACAACACCTGAAAACACATATATGGTTATTGTATCTGGTATTCTGTTTGTAACACTTTATTGATTAATCAGTTTTGTGCCGTACTTGCCATCCTTTCGGAATTACGAATCCTCCATACTCAATATATTGTTTAGCTCTTTGGAAGCTAAACGCCACAGGAGGGTTTATCCGCATGATCAATCTCAGTTGCTACCCACAGGAGGGTTTATCCGCATGATCAATCTCAGTTGCTACCCGCCATGCGTACTTCATCTTCGTTAAGTCTTCCCATGTTAAAGCTTCTTCGGGTGCTTTATTACGATAAATCTCTTGTTGTTCTGCGATGTTAAACATATAGCCTTAATTTGATGGACAGATCATAAACCGAAAGGTATATGACTTGAACGCACAAATAATGTTAATGTATGTTTGCATTAATACAACATAAATGGGGCCAAATTTATATTACCTCGAACTATAGTAGAGTAGATAAAATTGTTGTTAGCAAAAAGCCTAACATAGAAAGTAATAAGGACCGAGGTCGTGTCATATCCTGCAACCATAACCATAATGACGTTGTCGATGATTTCCTCTTCGGATATCATTGTTGAGCCATCATCACGACGAATACGAAGTGATTAGATCTTTATGAGGACCGCTCTGTTGATTTTGTCCCTTAAGTGCCTCCTTTTTCTCGTGTATAACATGTATGATCATCGGCACAAGTTTCTTCCTTGCTATGATCCCGCTGTTGTATTTAGTGAAAGGCAAATTGATTGGAATTGATAACAAACCTTCCATTATATCGCGGAAAAGTGGCAACAATTTCTCTCTTTGTGGTCCTCTTTCAATCCCGAAAAGAAGCGAGTAGGTTTGTGATCTCTGTCGGACAACTCGAGTATGTTTTTGGTACCCAAGTTCCTGCCGACTGATGGTGGTTGTGTGTTGGAGAGTAGGTTTCCGTCACAAGTGTATACAAACTTATTCGCGGATGGACCGTGCAAAACAACTGTCGGGTATCCAAAAAGACTTGCTTTCCAAACATGACCATAGTTTGTAATTCTTTCTTGAAACCATTTATCAACCTCGTCGGCCTTCAACGTGTTTAAAAGGCCTTCAACCGGCATTCCCAACGAACCGGGTGGTAGTTTACCGTTATACTTCTTATGACGGCAAAGGAAATAAACTATGTGAACCAATTGAAGTCATTAAAACCATGAACTCCATTGCTGCAAAACACAATTAATTAACGTAGTATAACAACAGACTCATGTTGCTTTAATGTTGGTGTACTTGTTGTCATTTTATGTGATTAGCATCGATGAACAAATCAAATTCCGAGAGGATAAGAGAATTAAATCATTGTCATTGTAAAACAAAACATTGGCACGGAACCATCGTCATAACCCCCGTCAACAGAATCGTTATCACCATAAGCACAACCTCAGCAGACAGAAGAAAGAAAGCGTAACTCAGATCCACATTCATCATCATCGTTGCATAAGAAAGAGGCTCAAAGGTTATCATGGCTGCAACCAGAGTTACCACGCCAAGTAGTGTCGTACCAACTAACATTTGTTCAGCTATAAAGACCATGCACGTTCCCAGAAGAAAAATGGAAATACCAAAAAAGATCCAAAAGCACTGTTTATCGCATTACTTTTTTCATATATAGGGTAATAGGTTTATTACCGACGCGCGTTGCGGCGGGAATGTCAGAAGTTTGCGGAATCAAAAGATAATAATTGAATATGTTGATTTACCGAGAATACATGTAACAACTTTTTAATTATCGTTGATTCACAAAGAATACCGATAATCAGAGTTTCACATACTAACACACTGTGATAGAGAGAAAAAAGTATTTTTTTATAAACTTTAAAACTAAACTTCTCAGCTTACATGCATATAAAAAACAAACCAAAAGTCGAATGATCCATAAAACATAAACAACCCAAAATCTGGGCAAAAAATAAAGTTCATCAAAATATAGAAATAATACAAAAAGTAAGATAACTCATCAAATAAGTCGTCTTTGGTATATTATTCTACTCTTTTTTAAAAACTATGTTAAAAATATGATTATTTCAGGTGTGCTTTTGGTTTGTGATCATCCACAGCAAAGTTTCAAGTAGCAGCAGGGAGGTCTAATCGCAATCCATTAAGTTAAAGATATTGCAATTACTTGACAACCCAAACGTGACCTGTATTTAAAAAAAACAGTTCATGTGATCATAATTGAAAAAATAGTATAAAATACTGATTATATTGTGTAAGCAGGTTGTGATCACAAAAAAGATTGAACCACATAACCTGTGTAAAAATCAATAAGACACATACTTTACTTATTTCAAGACTTTTAGTGCATTTCAAATACCTAAACCAAGTTTTATACTTTAAAGCCTCAGTTACTGGTATTCTTTTATATTACAGAGGCTTTTAATGTATTATTGACTTACTGGCTTAGGCATGAAAGAACTGACCCTTTTCGTCTGCACAACAATGAATGCAAACTGATGAAGCACATGCAATAGAGGCCGGAGACGAAATCAGAAAATCCTTTGCTTTCTGGCGAACCTCGCAGGTAAAATCGAATGAGAGCGGTGGCCGGTAATGAATGTTTCAGTGTCTGGTGATGATGAGTGATCTTCTACATGTATGTTTTGCAAATAGCAGCATGTATCATAGCTATTTATCATTTTTTTACTTGTTTTTTTCATTTTGTTTTTTTTCATTTGAGTAAACGATCCTATTGTACTCATGTGTACTGTACATGATTCGACTTAAGAGACAAGTTAACGTCCGTTAAGAGTAAATAATGAAACATGTCAAAATTTTCATGTGAGACAAATTATAACTACTAAGATTTTAAGTCGTTTATCTTTTGATTGTGATACATATTAAGATGTCTCATTAGTGACAATAGCCACCAGTAATGAACTTGTGTGATCCATGTTCAATAACCAACAAATGTCTATTGTATTTCCACAAGTTTTCATGAACTTACAATTATTAGTAAAGATAAGTTCGTGATTATCTTTGTAAAGATCGTTGTAAATGTTGATGTCAAATCCTCTCCTTTTCTAATCTTAAGCTTCTAACAACTGTTAAATATCATACCATCTAACTATAAGCATTACAAACATAATACTATTTTGACACAAGTTACTAAAAATACAATTACAATTAACGTGGTCATTCACCGCCTGACCAATCTGATAACCTCCCGTGTTGACCGAGATTCTCATTCATCCTCGACACAAAACTACACTTGTGTAACACCAAAATCAATCATTCATCTTCATCCGCAAAATCATCAGCATCACTTCCAAAGTACATGTCTGCATCCTCAGGTTCTATTGAGTCCATGTCATCAATTGCATCGATCTCCTCCATTTCTCTTTCCCTCTCTGCTACTAAAACCTTGGCTGCTTCGAGCCTAGAACTCACTGTCTCCCATGATACAAGCTTATTGAGGAAAGTTGATATATAATCGGTCCTACGGTTCTGTAATAGAAATTAAAATTTTAATCATCATTAGTATGACATTAATCAAGCATTAGATAGGGTGAAGGGTCATTAGATGTTTGGACATGCATTTTGAAACTATGTGATGCTGAATAATCACAATCATAGTGTTTGCCTGTTTGGATGTGCTTCAGCTGTTTGATGCTGTGACAATTAGTTGTTGAAGAGTATCACACATTCCAATAATTTCAGTAACTAAAACTGATTAATTAGGCATCACATTCAGAATCACATAATCCATTAAAACTGATTATTAGCATTCTTAGTTGTAAAAATCAGATAAACAGTTTTATATCCCATGTCCAAACACCCCAACACAGACACATGATGAAATGAGCTAAAGCTTGAATATTTGCTTCCTATGTTGAATTAGCAAGTTCTTACCTCGTAATCTAGGTAGTACGCATGCTGCAATCACAATTAAGATTCAAAGTGAAGTTAGTGAATATGTCATGGGTATACTTTATTTATTGTCAAAACTGGAAAATGTAAGTGTAGAAATGTTACCTCCCAAACATCTAAGGTGAGGAGCGGCTGGAAATTCAGGGAAAAAAAAGAAACCAGTTACAGAATAATAAAAAGAGAAACAACATACTAAGGATTCATTAGAAATCAAGATAATGAAAATAACATAACATTATTGTCTACTCACATGGTACTCCCACACAAGAGGGTTAATTGCATTCGGGCTCTTCACCACAACAAGCTTCTTGTCCTCCTCTGAGGGACGTGGATTCCTAGCATTTGGTATGTCAAGTTTATGTTCTTTATCTACAAATAAAACACATAAACAAGATTTCAAAAGAACAGGTCAATATTTTTTTCAAATTTTGGTTATGGATATGATGTTGCAAACACTTACACGCAAGCCAAGCCCAACCAGAACCAAACTGAGTAGTGGCCGCTAGCTTAAACTCGTGAATTAGGCCTTCAAATGAACCAAAATCTCTATTTATTAATTCTAAGAGTTCTCCAGAAGGCTTTCCACCACCACCAGGTTTCATAGATTCCCAGAAAAATTCATGGTTCCAAACCTGTGCAGCATTGTTGAAGGCGGGAAGGATATCACCTTTATTATATGAAGCTGATATTATGCTTTCTAATGACATTTCATCTAATTCAGTTCCCTCAATTTGCTTGTTTAAATTGTTCACATAACCTCTGTGGTGTGCTCCCCAATGATATTCCAAGGTCTCTTTGCTCATATGCGGTTCTAACGCATTCTACCATACAAGTAACAGGGAATAAAATATATATAATAATATATTATAGAAAATAATTTAATTATTTAACTTAGAAAACAGTTTCCAACTCTACATTACTCATACCAATTCATAAGGAAGTGGCTTCAAATCAATGCTGGCTGATATTGTCCCAGGAACAGATTTTCTAGTGCACCGTCTCTGTACCATAAATATAGTTTCTTCAAACAATGCAAACGAAGATAACAAAATCTATATAAATCAAAGAGTCATTTTTTGGGCCAATAGCATCTTTTGCACTTACAGTACAAGTTTATCAAAACAATAAACCATGGGTCTCATGAGCTATCTTCTCGAATATGGATACACTTTATAATTACAATTTGAAGTTATCCAAATGAGAATTCTTTTGGGACACCATCTAACCTAACTTCATTTTCTGTAATTGACACTTCACCCATTTGTAATCAAACAGGAAAATCTCTTTAACGGCATAACTGTTAATATAAAACATAGGGACAATCTTCAATCTTGTAAAAAATCAGTAAAAATTGCATCTTTCTTGTAGAACAAACACGCCTTAATACCTAAAAACTGGTTACCAGATATGACTAATATCTCTCAACCCCAAATACAAAAGATTAAAACTTCACTTAGTGAAAGACATTTCGTCGAGCACCATGCCTGCATACCCAAAACCCCTTTCACCGAAAGCAAGCAACTTTATCCATAATCCACCATGAATTCTTTTACAAAAATTGAATGAAAAGATTGACTAGAGCCAACATACCGGGTGCCTCTGTGACGAGTGTAAACTCTGAGACAATCTACAAATTCTGCAATCGATTCAAACTTCAATTATCGAACAAAGGCAGTTAACAGTTATAAAAAAGATAGAGCTAATGGTGGTAGAACCTGGGGATGAAAGAAAGGCGGAGGTTAGATGGGGTGGGGTTGTGGTGAGAGAGACCATGATCATCTCTCTGCAGCAGATTGCAGAGGTTGTAAGAGGATGAGGATAGTTGAGTTTTGGATGGGGTTTAAGAGGGTTTTTGAATTTTGGGTTTCAAAGACCTTCGTATGTAGTGTGTATGTTATCAATCAACATATCATCTTCGTTGTTCATTTCAGGTTTCACAATTTTATCCAGAGTTATTATGTTTTTTTATTTGATTCGTAACGTCGTTGGTTATAAATACACATCTATTTGGGTTATTAGTGGACTTTCTATTATGTCTTTTTCGATATATATTTGGTATGTGTATGGTGTAAAATTGCCGTTGTCAGGTTGGTGAGTTGGAATTTACGAGTACTCAATCTAGACAGATAGTATTCAGGAAGTAGTCGGCTGTGGTAATTATAGTGATTAATTTTTGGGTAATTATAAATATATAAAAGATTATAAGTTTATTATATTTATAAAAATACATGAATATCAATATAGATCAAAGTGACATATGTTCATGTACTAAAGTATTTAAAAGGTAATATTCATTTTTTTAATATTATAGACGTAATAAGAATTTAATTCTTATCTTTCAAGGTATCTTCGTGATAAAAAATCTAAAGGGGTGAACGTAAATGGTTAACAAAATATTAAATAAAACCATGAATTAAAAAACAATTCAAACCACTCAATTTTAATCATGTCCGTTAAATGTTCTTATTCTTATTATTATGTTTAATACATGTTTACATTTAACTAATCATATTATTAGACTGTTACTTAATATGGCTATAAAACTATGCTACGGATCTTAGTTCAAACCTCGACTCGCAAAGCCTTTTGGTCTAGTGGTAGCTCCATGACTTTTAAATGGAAGGTCGTGGGTTCAAGTTTTGCTCAGGAATATTAAGTTTTTAGTTGTGAATTTCCTCTTGCAATGATGGGGTGTGGTACAGATTGAAAAACAGATAGGTGGATCCGATTAATATGACACCTATCATTCGAATGAGAGTTGTACAATTGCCGATAAGAAAAGAGATCTTAGTTAAAGACAATAAACCTAATAATTGGAAAACGAAAGTATCATCCACAACGACATCACTATGGACATCTTTTAACTATGATTTAAACGATGCACATAAGCCCGCTTCAGCAACAATACAGTTACAAATGCAAAACCTTGTTTTATAAAATTAAGTTAATTTTTTATAATAAAGGAAACTTTTATAACTAGATCCTAACGTACTTTGTAGTTTTGAAGTTAGAATGGACTAATTGGTGCAAGAATTAACCTTTCCGGAGGATAACACTTGATGAATGGTTGTTTCAAGATGCTTGAATATTAAGTCAGTCTATTTCTTTAGATGCCTTAAAACATAGTATTTCATCAAGAACCCATGGAAGTTGAAGTCTTTGAGCAAAAACATCAGAAGGCAAATTCTGCAAAAAATGTTGGCTGGTTTCACGGGAGGCCGTGGACCATAGATCGTCTCAACAAACACACATGTGGCCCAACCCGACTTGGCTTGTTTCTGACTGCACTAAACAATGGCTTGTCTCATGTCTCAACCCATACTTGTGCTAATCAATTCTCAAATGTTGCGAATCAAGAGAACAATATATAATATATATTGTTGGAGGAAATGCATATTCACTTTACTATTGGTGTTTACTTTAGTTGTGATTCAACTAATAAGGTTATTGCTTTATGACCTTAAAATGATGGATTCAAACCATAGGAAACATCCTCATGCACAAAGTGTAAGGTAAGAATGTGTACATTAGATAATGAGGCAATTCAACCCCTGCATGAACCCTACCCAAAATGGGAGCTAGGTTAAACACCGACTACACCACTTTTAAGGATTCAAAGATTTTATATATGATTAATGGGACAATAATTTAGAGTAGAAAACAATTTCAAGCTCTTTTGTTGGACTATGGTTCTAAGTTCAAAAGTATGTTAAAAGTTCATACAATCCTGAAAGATAAAGCTGAAATGGAAAGTTGGGCATTTAGCAAATGGAAGCAATAGTACATAATGATACATGATCTAAGACTATAGAGAATTGGCTCCTTAAAATGGCTTGATTAATATGGCCGGTACCGCATCGGCCTCCTGGCTCTTGGAATCCTTCTGCAAAATCACAAGAACATGTGTCAACTTTGAATGTAACATGCACTTGATTGAATCAGGTAAACACCATAGTTGACACTACATTTTTTATATAAATATTGACAAATTCAGTCACTAAAAGATTGAGTAAATGGTGCAATTTCTAAGTTCCTAATGAACATCTTTATCATATATGAAACTAATGACTAACTCACGTTGCAATCAAGGTGCCTCAGTGTTATAACTAACCTCCTTAGCATGGTTGTTATGTTTCTAAACCACATCATATTCGTTGTTTTCTTTTTTATGTATTATTTTTCTTCTTTGAACAACAATCATAGTTGTTAAGGCACAAGGTGCACTCTAAGCGATTATTTGGGACTACGGCCTAGGCGAGAAATGCAAAAAAAAGCGTGGGACTTGGAAAAAAAACTCACCAAAATAAAAAACAATTTAAAATTCATAATGTAATGAAAACTAACACTTATTTCAAATACAAAGAAATTTCAAGACCATAATTCTCAACATAAAATACTAAAGTCATCTCAAATACCAAAAAACTCCCAAAACATGTTCATACTTCAAAACAAGTAGTTTGTAAAGTAATAAATAGTAAACTAGAATAACCAAAGGTTCTTTATTATTTAAAATCTTCATCTTCCTCCATTTCATCATAATCTTCATCATAATTCCTAAATTGATGATCTAATGATCTGTTACCCAGCCCACCTGTTTTGCCATAATACCAAAATCATATTTATAAATAAAAAAACTAAAGTAGCATAGGGATGCTTTAGCTTTTCCATCAAATGAATTAGGAAATTGGAAACAGGAGGCTTCACATTTTAATCACTACAGCAAGTAGTAGCTTCAAACCAACACAGTATGCTAGATCATTCTAGTGCACCCAAAACAGCAGAGAATGTTGTGTGAGAGTGATCCTAGGTTTGCAAGGACAATAAATTCACTTAATCTGCAGTAACAGGTGCTGAAGTCATGGCTATAAGCCTAGACATCTTCATGTTGGAAAACATAAGTATCCACTAAAAATTTCCCTGAAACATGATTACTAAATACTAATTTACTATTTTTAAATGATCATGTCACACTCTTATACTTTATACACACTATACCATGTGACGATCTAAACCTAGAATGAAAATACACAACAAGTAAGAATATATTCAGATACATACCCGTATCCATATGGAGAGTACATTGGTGGGCCAGACATGAAAGGTCTTCGTGGATAGAATCCAAAATATGGGTTGGGCCGCCTCCCTCTAAATTGCTTCATCCCAGGAACATTGGTTCGTTTAGCAGCAACCTGCACCGCCCAGGAATCCACTAATAAGTGTTAGGTATCTTTACGCAACGGAAATAAACACACTGTTAAACGCACGCACACGAAAGCAATAAAGAACAAGATTACAATACAATGACATGAACTATATATAGAGATAATTAGGGTTTTAAGAATCTTCAATGGGCCAGCCCATAACTCTATCCAAAAGCCCAAAGGCCTTCACACCTCAACAATAAGAAGTTGAAGCCCAGATATGTTAATATCGCAAAAGTGAATGAAGTAATAAAATCAGGACCTTGAGTTGACGACCATGTAACTCTGATTCATTCAAAAGTATAGCGTTCTGAACAGCTTCAAGTTCCACAAATTCCACATAAGCAAAACCTTTCGGTTGACCAAATTTGTCTGTTAATATTGTCACCCTGTTTACAGTTCCACAAGATTGAAAATGCTGTTGAACCTCCTCAGGCGTACAGGCATAGTCTACCTGAAATTTAGAATGCATAAAAAATAGTTAATGTTCTTCCAAGTATATAATAAAGATCAAAAGGCATCAGAGTCTATTAATATCATTGTGTAATACTACGTTAAACTTTAATAATCTGGCAGGAAAATCTATGTAGGTAACTACGCAGATCGCCAGGGTGTCTAAACAGCTTTAACAATCTTGCAGCCGACAAAAAATACAAAAGTATTATTGATCTTAATCTAACCAAATATATAATAGCAAGAAAATACAAACAATCTGATGGTTAAAAATGTAACCATGTCAGTCTTCATATTTTAAAAGAATTTTAGATTGCATCAGCACATGTATTGCTCTTATAGTGAAATAACAAGTATTGATCAAGCAATCTCAAAGCATAGTAATGACGATATTGAATAATACAATATTATATATTGACGGGCATCCGCACAATATCAACTGTAACTTACATAGAATAAAACAAGGTTAAAGGTCTAAGAATCTCACATTACCGACATATATTGAACGGGCATCCGCCTCCTCTTTTTCAGCCAGAGTAGCAGAAGCGCCAGAAGCATCATCTAATCATGTCATAATCAAAAGAACAACACGTTAGGTAGAAAAGAGACTCTAACTAAGACATTGATTATGGTTTTAATTTTACAATAAGTTCTTGTAAAGTGCAAAGATAGAGAAAAAAGTAGTGCAGGACTTTTGACAAATTTTAGAATAAAGGTTACTAAAATAATATATGAAGCAAATGTAAAGCCCCTTTGTGGCATGTACATGTAAGTCTTGAATATTGTGAGTTGTAACTGCTACAATAAAGCACGAGCTAGGACTATTTGTGTATTTCCGACGATTGGCTAAACCACTTATTAATGAGCTTAAACCTCTCATTAACAACAGCTTTTATAACAATCTTCAAACAATGTAAGCGAGTGGGGAAATATAGAGTAATCTGCATCAAAATTATTTTATAAAAACACCTATACTAATGTACAAGCCTCCCCTTTGTCATTATATTTGCCATTCCCTCTTTTGTAATCAATAAAGAGATCCACAAACAGAAGGATAATTAAACTGTTAATTACTTAATTCCAGGATCTGCCTATAGTTAACATATAACTGATAGTAAACAACTTTCTTCATTTTTCCTCTCTCAAAAAAGACCTGCTTGTTACTTTGTTAGTTGTCTAATACACAGTCCATAACACCAGGCTAAACCCTAAACCCTAAAATTAAAATTTTAAAAAAGCATAGGGCTCTGATAAAAGAAAACAATTGTATAGTCTCCTGTGTACTTGAGGCTTTTAGCTTGAAATCAGGTCAAATATTTCTTATCTTGCTTAACTTGACATTCCTGTATTGACCTAACATGCACAAACAGTTGTGGCACTCGCAACAACAAAGTAAACAGACTAGAAATATTTCCTAAATCTTATGTTTATCCTATAAACTTTAAACCAATAACAATATCACTACTGAGATGATGATATTGATGAAGATCTTAATCCACCATAGCAAGTGCTTGAATTGTGATTACAACTAGCAATGACATAACATTTGTAGGCTTAGAGAGAAAAGCAACATAACAAGTTCACCACCAAGGCACCAACAACAATATAAAAATACTCAAAAATTTTATGTCAACAATATTTGGAATCTTGTACCGGCATGCATTCATCCTATTCGTATAATTGAAGTCTACGCTCAACCTACATGTTCCCTGATCAACCCAGGCATACAAAAACAAGAAATACAGTCACGATTCAAAGTTATATATCAGATACAATAAGTAAGCATTTAGAAGATACTCAATGTTGTTATATACTTCAAGCAAGCTAATCTCTATTTCAAAGACTCTAATGATTAGTTCAAACACCCCCAAATAATAATCGAACTTTGAACAGTCTTCCTACACGTTTGTTCTTTAAACCTAATATCAATTTCCCAACTTCAAGAATTTGAAATCAAGAAAATTATAACCAGTCACCAAAGCAGAGAAACTGCCAAAAGATCAGTACTTCTCGCAATCAATAACCATAACAAAGTACTAACCTGAACTACAACCATACATGGTTCTATGATCCATCTAACTGTAACAAAACTGGTATAGGTCCGAAACTCGAATTCTAACACAACAAAGCTACTCTAAACACTTGGACAATGTATATACCATGAAAGCAAATGAAACAAAGATAGTATAACAAAATCATCTCAAAAGACACAACATTTTTATGCATATGCAAAAATAACCAAATTAAAACAAAGACCTTGAACAGGGCCCATCTCCTTCTCGACTTTCGCCTGCATTTCGCGAAGCGCGCCCGCTTCTTCTTCAATCTCCTTCAGTCTCTTCTTCATATCCTCTAAATCCTGAACTCACAAACAACAAAAAACACAAATACAGATTAGAAATCAACTTAGGGCTTTAACTCACTTCACACGAATGCACTCAATCCCCAAACAACAAACATCAAAACACTTTAGAATCAAACAAACACAACACAAACCTTGCTGTTACTGTTTTCATCTCCTTCCGTTTCGTTCCTCGACATCTCCATCTCGGCGTCCATTTCAACGTCATCTGGAATATCTCCGCCGTACACTTCGTGCTCTTGATCTTGCTCCGCCGTGTGATCCATAGCTTTAAGCTCCGATCTGCTGCAGTCGTTTGATTTAAGGGTTGATCGAGACACCAGATGATGATGAAGGGTAACACTGTTATTCTTCCTAATACTAGGGGTATTGTTGGAGTTTGAATACGGGCTTGGGCTATGTTGGGCTAAAGCCCAATTCTTGTTGACAAAATCTTTCACAATTCACAGTTGACGGAGAGACTGACGACGTTGATCGGTGGTGTAATTCTCCGGCGACGGTGACTTTACCGGCGGTGACTACCGTTTTCTCGATCGGTGAGTATCAAGTGGTGTATTTTGACTCTGAAATTTGTGAGTATTTGTAGTTCTTGATCTCTGTTACGTTAATTTGTGTTAAAGGTTGTTTGTTCGTTACTTGGAGAACTTGCGAATGAATTGGAGGAATAATTTATGTTATTTGTTTAGTTTGATCTTGTTTTTGTGTTCTTGAAGGGTTATTTAAGATCAATTTAGAAGTTGGATGCTGAAAGATTAGTTTCGAGTTATAACCCTAAATTAGAATCGTAAATTGTGTTGCATATTTGTATTTGGAGGGTGTATTATTGTTGTTTTGTGATCCTGACGTCATGATTGGAAAATGAAATTGTGGATCATGATTGGGATTTTGAATGTAGTAATCTTAGGTTTATCAGTAATAAATAACCATTTTTGCTCTATCGAATTTTGTTTTAGGGATGTTAGTATAGTCACAAGAGAATATGATATGCTTTCATCTTCAGATTTGATGTGGAAATTTATGAAAGAACATTTGCTCACCGCATCAGATTTCATGATAATCATCTTATAATTTTGTTCTGTAAAAATTGGAATAAAGGTCATTATCCTGGTGCAGTTAGCCAGTAATGGTTGTTTTTATTATTTACTGCAGATACTTTTGAAATCCTAGGAGTGTGACTGCATGGCTTCAGGTCAAGAAATTGATGATTCTTCAAATAAGAACGGCTCGTAAGCTTCTACCTCTCATGTCTTTTTGATATAGTGTGGCCCTGTGTGGGTATAAGTTATGATAATATGTGTCTGATCTCAAATATGTTTCAGGCCCAAAAAGGTATACAAGGATCCTGATGATGGGCGACAAAGATTCTTGCTTGAACTTGAATTTGTCCAATGCCTTGCCAATCCAACTTATATTCACTGTAAGTTTAACTTGCAATGTAGAATCATTATTGTGAAGGACTGCACTTTAAACGATGGTAAATTTTTGCAATAATGATATGGTTTCCACATTTGAAATTGGAATTCCTTTATTATATGAAAATTTTTAGTCACCAGTTAAGAAATAATATATGATCTTTTTCTCTTTGTTCTTGTACCTTTTATGAAGCTTTAAATTTTTTGATTGGGCATAATTAACACGTAAAAACTTTGATGTAGATTTAGCACAGAACCGTTATTTTGAAGATGAAGCTTTCATAGGCTACTTGAAGTACCTTCAGTACTGGCAACGACCAGAATACATAAAATATATTATGTGAGTTGTGATGTGCCTCTTATTTTGTTACATTTTAATGACTTGTTTTTTTCTTCATTTATTTTGACAGTTTGTTGAAAATTGCTTATTTTTTTGAGGATTACAGGTATCCACATTGTCTCTACTTTCTGGAACTTCTTCAAAATGCAAGTTTTCGGAATGCTATGGCACATCCGGCCAATAAGGTTGCACTGTTTGAAATTACGTGCCTTTTACCTTGTATTTTTCTTGTGTATTTGTTCTGTTATCATGAATGTTTCTCTAAGCTTCAGTGCACTCTTAACTTTTAATGAGAGTTCTTTATTTATACTTACATATCATATAAAGTTCGAATCTTTAATCTTATAGATCTTTTAAGTACTTACTGTCTTACTGTGACATGACAATGTATAAACCAAAGACCACCGCTCTTTTTTTCTTCTATCTGTTTGTAGTTTTGGCGTCTTGTGTATTTGTTTTAGGAATCCTCGGTATTCATGGGCCTTTTTTCGCAATTTAATCATGTCTAAATGCTGGTACTTGTGGCTCTTTGCTTTACTTGCATGATAGTGTTTGCTCATAATTTGGATGGTATCTTGGAGTAAGGTTTGTTGCAATCATGTGTTGGCGACAAAACATTTTTCCTTTCACTTCAATTAGTGACGAGTCTTTGTATTATCATGATTCATCACACTTCTGGCTTCTGCTAGATGTGACTATTGGTTTTTCTTTCATTTTGTAGTGTCTTTAGCCTAGTCATAACTATAGGTGGAAAAAAGGACGGGTTGGTTAATGGTTTAAAATGGTTCCTTTTCAGAACAGGTTACTTTTAGGCACAGCTCAAACGGGTCAATTGACCCACCTCAAAAATTTTCTCTAACTTCTCTAGCATGAGATAGATTACTAGTATATGTAATGATAATACGCTAGAGTCAAATATACTTTTTGAACGAATTATGAGGTTGCAAGCTTTGATTGCTGTTTAAGAGACTTTCAACGTGGCTGACCTATTTCCTTTATACCTAGGTTAAACTATCTATTCACTTGACCCATTACCGTAAGCATCAACCCAAATTGACCTGTTTCATATGAATGAGATTAATAGGCCACCTCTAGTTATAACATCCAACTTCTACATGGTCAAATAACTAGGATCATTGCATGCTAAACATATGACATTTCTTTTATTTTTTCTATGGTATTAATTTATTAGTGTTTTCTAGTCTGAAAACGTTTGTGCATATTCAAATCTTTCTCATGATATCATCCTCTGATTTGTTTTAAACCAGTATGTTAAATAATTTATCTATTCTGGTTCTAATTTGCTTATCTTTGCAATGGATATTTAGGAGTTGACACACCGGCAGCAGTTCTATTTCTGGAAGAACTACAGGAATAATCGGCTGAAGCATATATTGCCTAGGCCCCTTCCTGAGCCTACTGCTGCACCACCGTCTAACGCGCTTCCACCACCTTTACCACCTACGGCTACCACTATGACTGCTTCATCCGCTCCTGTGACTGCACCACCAGTACCCTCACCCATGCAGTACGGTGTACCTTCTGGTCCACCTCTAGCAAAAAATGACCCAAGAAGTGCAATTGACAGAAGAAAGAGAAAGTAAAACTTTCCTCTGTATGTTCCGTCTGTCCGCATGAACAATCTTTAGTAATTATTCTTTATTAAGGGTTGCAAAATGCACCCGAACGCGCGCAGGGTAATGAGTCATGTCGAGTAGCCTTCTTATAACGTTTTATCAGAAGAAGTCAAATTGGGTTGGTCAGAAATGAATAAGTTTTGGTCCAAAAGATTTAACAAATATTTAGTGTCATATATGTTGAAAAAGTTCATCTATTTCAATAATAATTTAATGTTTTTAATTAAAAACATACTTGACCCATTTCCTTTTTATGTCAATTTTATCAACTCTTATGGATAAAAAGCTTACCAGAATAAGTTCATTCACATGTAAATTAGTCGAGACTGACATCTATAATATTTCATTATCCAGTTCTTACATATGTGAACGTGTTACATCTTTGATCCATTTTACAGGAAAGACGGATAACACGACGTGAGATTCAGCCTGCAATATGCCGAATGCATTCAAATTATCAGAGGTTTATTTGTATGTTTACAAACTGATAAGTCATCAAATTGTTATTACAGTAGACCAGTAGTGTAACTATTGTATGCCTTATTTTTTTCTAGAATTCAAAGATTGAATTGTAATGCTTAAATTTATCAAAGATGAACAAGAAAATTACATAGATTACTTCAAGGAAAACTTGAATTCACATTGTGAATTTGTGATTACCACAGACATTGCTAACTCCAATATTATCATTACATAAATTAATACTACAATTTTCTAATATACGGGTTACGGGGATTTACACAGCGTTTAGGAACAAGAAATATATTGAAAAGAACTATAGTATTTGTTAACTCTAGAAAGTACATAGAGCCAAATTGAGCCGAGAAGATCCGTGTTCATGCTTGACTCGTTTACAAACTGAACAGAACCAATTGGCTGGTTTACAAACAAGATGAAAATCAATCGAGCATTTTTCAAGAGAGTGTTGGTCGAACAACGAGCGATTGACAACTCTAACATAACAAATTCATAATTAGATCCATTCCTCGTAAATCAGGTCAAAAAGAAAAAAATGAAAAGCAATACTCAACTTAGGGGGGTTGTTTGACAGTTTTTAATCAGCTTTTTAATGGTTCAAATGTCTGAATAGTTCAGCATTTAATAGTTTAGATTGTTTGTTTCGCGAGCAAATGTTTGAATATTTCAGACATTTGATTCTGAATGATTAAACATTATACTAGTGCTGAATGGTAAGAAGTCTAATGTTGAATGGTTAAGACATTTTATCTGATTTGGTCAAACGTTTACATTTGAATAGTTAAATGATATAATAGCTCTTAATGGTTTAAACCTCTTAATGATTTAACACTTAATAGTTCAGACATTTTATTGGTTCAACATTTAATCATTTAGAAGTTGCCAAACAACTCCTTAATAGGTTACCGTTCTGCACAACAATGAAAGCGACAACTAAGATTTGATGAAGTCCATGATGTGCGAATCATTTTTTTAAAAAGAAACGTAAAAACAAAAAAAAATGCCCCTCCCGTGAGGAGCACGTGTAGTGAGGTTTGACTAAATAGTTAGACAACGTTACTCAAAGAGATAAAAACTGTTACAAAATGAAACCATTGCGGTTGATACGACAAAGTATCTCATGTTGGACACAAAACCGGTTAAAATTTTCAAATCAAAAAGCAAACTTAATCAAACCCATTGTGTGAATCTTTATCCAGACACCACATCACTAAGAAGTAGGAGTGTTAAAAAATATCTGAATCCAAAAATCCAAAATATCCGAATTTTCGAATATCCGAAATTCGGATCCAGATTAGGATAATAATTTTCAAAAGTTTTGGATATTCGGATCTGATTATCTGAAAACTACTTTTTTTTTGAATTTTAGATATATTTTTACTTTAGATTGAGATTTTTTAGTATATATTATGACTTTTATAATATGAGTTTGTTTTTTATATTATTTTTATAATATTATATGTCTAATTATTGTAAAAAAACTAAAAAATAAAAAATAAATTTCGGATAGCCAAATCACTATCCGAATCTGTATCCGAAATTTCGGATACGGTTTCGGATAATGATTTTCACTATCCGAAATTCGGATATCCGACTTTGAACACCCCAACTAAGAAGTAATTTTTAAGTGACAATTTCATTTTTTATCTTTTATATTTTTAACAATGATAGACTTACAGAAGTCTGACCCATCGCAAACGCCTATATATCGTCACAACTTTTGGTCCATATGGCTTAATCATTTTAACTTTTCAATCCAAAAAGTAATATTTGATCATATCATGTTCGTGGTTTCATTTTTATAACGGTTTTGATCTTTGATATTAACTCTGTTAATTTTTTCTGTTAAATGTAAATGTATTTTGGTCAGGGACTATTTTGTAAACATATAAGATTCCTCTATGTAAAATAATCAAAATACATCTACATATAACAGGAAGTATTAACAGAGTTAGGATCATGAACCAAAATCGTTACAAAAATAAAACAACAGAGCATGATATGACAATTTTTTTTTACTGAAATAACTAAAATGGTTAAACCACATGGACCAAAAATGAAATTTACTCTAAAATATATATCCCAAAACCTTAATTTAAATAACGAAAAGGTTGGAATTTGGAAAAAAGTGAAAAAGACTTTTTTTCCTCACGAAGATCCAAGGATCAAGGAGATAAGCTAGGAGTACAGATTGAGGAATTCAATAGGAGATACAAATTTAACATTTATTTACTTCAATATTCGATATTCTAGGAGGTTGTTAAGAACGAATTTATCATTATACTTTTTATAATGAGTCACAAAATATGTTATACTAGATATTTGATCTTCTGAATTAGTCGTCAGAAAACTTTTGTTTGTCGTCCTCTAATACTGAATTACGCATTACTTCAAGCCATTTTGTAACTGTGTTTCAAATTATAATAGTTGTTCAATCATCATGAATGCTCTTGCTTCGACGAATCGAAACTTTCGTCTTGCAGCTCGTCTTCTAAGCTTAGATTCTAAGTTCGAGAAGAGTTTGTTAATGCCTTATAGAGAAATCAAGGTAAGAAGTAATGATTTGTTAGTAGTTGAGAGTTTGTGTTATTGATGATATGCGTATTTTTTGGTGTAATGTTTGGATTTTTCGTTTAGTTTGAGTGTACGATCCCGAAGGATGATGGAACTTTGGTGTCTTATGTTGGATTTAGAGTTCAACATGACAACTCTCGTGGTCCGATGAAAGGAGGAATTCGCTATCATCCTAAGGTAATTTCATTCATCTTTTGATCTTTTATGTGTAGTATGTATGGTTTATGATAAATGAGATTTTGGGTTTATGGGTTTGTAGTTAAAAGAAGAATAAAGTTTTCTTTATGGGGGACTAGATACTTTTCCTATTAGACCTAGTAATTTTCAAGGTCTGAGGTGGGTGAGCTGTAGGTAAATCTTACGGTGAAGCCTAAAAATAGGGTGAGCTGTAGGTAAACCTTACGGTGAAGCCTAAACTTTTAGGATAAAGATAATGAAGTAAACCTAAATTTTGTTTTTTTAAGGTTGAACATGACGAAGTAAACGCCTTGGCTCAACTAATGACTTGGAAGACAGCTGTGGTCAACGTTCCTTATGGTGGAGCCAAGGGTGGAATCGGGTGTTCACCAAAGGACTTTTCCGTGAGTGAGCTTGAACGCCTTACTCGTGTCTTCACACAAAAAATTCATGATGTTATTGGAGTAAACATCGACGTTCCAGCACCAGATATGGGCACCAATGCGCAGGTTTGTACTTCTGTTATTGATCACACAAAGTAACTATAGCAATAAACAAACAACCTATGTTAATAACACTTTGCGATATCGACAGACTATGGCTTGGATTTCAGATGAGTACTCTAAATTTCATGGTTACTCGCCAGCTATTGTCACCGGAAAACCAATAGTGAGTGTATATCAATATATTTGACGCACTAGAATCAGACACAAACCTTAGTTTTTGTAAAACCGTGAGAACGAAATTACTATATTAAACTAACTCAGTGTTAACATGAAAATTTGTGTTTATATACAAACGTAACACTGTAATATTATAATAGCATTGTGTTATTTATAATAGCCATTTGGTTCTTACAATTTAAGGTTTATATCTACACCATCCCTTATATTTGACTGCGTACTAATTTATAGCATCTTTCTGATTATCAGGAGCTTGGTGGATCACTAGGAAGAGAGGCTGCAACTGGTCGCGGTGTTGTATTCGCCACGGAAGCCTTGCTAGCTGAACATGGAAAGTCAGTCAAAGGTTTGACTTTTGTTATTCAGGTGCGGTTCATCATCTCGCGTTGACTTTATTTTTCCTGATGTTTTATTGAGATAATATTTTTCCAGGGTTTTGGCAATGTGGGATCATGGGTGGCGAGGCTGTTACACGAAAGAGGTGGTAAGATCATTGCAGTTAATGACATCACTGGAGCCATAAAGAATCCGAAAGGTATGATATACCAGCATTGCTCGAGCATAAAGAAAGAACAGGAAGCTTAAGTGGTTTTGATGGCGGAGACATGATGAATGCAGAAGAATTGCTAGTTCATGAATGTGATGTACTCATACCATGCGCGTTAAGTGGTGTTCTCACCAGGTATATAGAGTTATTACATCACTCAAAATCCAACTTGATCTGATTATTTACTTCGATTATCCCATGGAAGAGAGAACGCAGGAGATGTTAAAGCAAAGTTCATCATAGAAGCTGCAAATAATCCTACTGATCCTGAAGCAGACGAGGTGTGTACCATTTTCGTTTAGATTCTTTGATACGTTGAAAGTCCTATTCTCTTAAATAATTAAATTTTTTAATGAAGTATGTTTTATTTTTATAGATTTTGTCAAAGAAAGGAGTTTTAATACTTCCTGATATATATGCAAATGCTGGAGGTGTGACTGTTAGTTATTTCGAGTTGGTTCAGGTATTAAAAGGAGTAAATACTTTCATCTTTATATGGACCATTAAGAAGTGAACATCTAATTCTGCATCAACATATAAGTACTCTGAATGAACTTTATCTGATGAATAAAAGAAGTGTAAGTTTCAATCTTTATATACATTTGTAGTCGAGATTGAACAAATTCTTTTTTTCTGAACTTTAAATTACAGAACAATCAGCATATTATGTGGGATGAAGAGAGAGTGAATGCTGAACTCAAGAAATACATGAGGGGAGCTTTCAATAGCATCAAAAACATGTGTCGAACGTATGAATGCAACCTTCGGATGGGAGCCTTCACGTTAGGAGTCAGTCGTGTTGCACAATGTACTCTTTTAAGAGGATGGGGATCTTAAATACTATTGCTTTACTTTTAATCATTTCTTCACGTACTGTGATTCATAACATCATATTATTCCTTTCAATACCGAGTGAATCAAAACAACCTTGCTGTTGGAAGTATTTATTCGACTAGTAGTAACATTTCATGGTATTTACTCAGTCATAATAGTTTGATAAAACCCTGCTTGATACCATGGCCGATGCCAAACCTGAATCCAGGGCCAAAAACACCCTTCATCGTGGTCGAGCCAACCTTACTCGTTGTAACTTCAACGTCACTTTAATCACACAACACTACTTTCTTTTGATGTGGTTTATGAATTTTTATGGTGATGTTTGCTATGATCAACAACTCTACTAATTCTCTTGCAGGACAACTAAATAACTAAAATTTTACAACATACGAGACAAGAAACAAGATCAAAGAATGTTTAGGTTTTTAAGTTTTTTATTAGTAGTTTCTTTTACGGTTTCTTGTTTTCTAGTCTGAGATTCTGAGCGTCTGATTTTCTATCGCTCTAACTATAGATAAATATATGAATAGATTATTAGAATTCATTATTGATTATTATTAGGCTTGAACTCCCTTGGTCGTACTATGAATGATTTTATTATACACTCTATATTTCTTAACCATCCTTTCCATGAATGGCCAATCAACTATTTTACCATACACCACACTAACATGTCAAGTGTAATACATAATCCCACTAACATAGCTAAGCAACTTCTAAACGAACTATTAAAGAGTAAACACAATACATAAGCCACTCTAATACATAAACATAACATATATTACACTACTAGAAAACTCTGTTTTTTGCAACAAAAAAAATTGTCGCAAATAGAGACAAATTTGTGTCAAATTTGCTACAAGGGTTTGTGCGACAAAACAGTTTCTGACGTAAATTGCGAAAAATTTGAAACAACCATGTGTGTCCCTTTTTTTTTATTGTTTTCTAGTAGGGTTGCAGCTACGTTGATTTAAGCTTTCTCTCAATAATCTACGTCGTTGAGATGTATTTGTAATATCAATATCAGGAATAGCCACATGTCATGATGTTTTCTTTAGTCTTTATTTTGAGACCTGCAAGTAAATATATTGTATTCATTGGGAAACAATAGTTAAAACTCGAAGTCTAAGCACTTACACGATATATACGTGTATTAATTGATTTATTAAATGTGTAATTGTTTTTTCATTTTATTCACCATACAAACATCTAAACATATAAAAATCTTAGACTCAGTTTTTTTTCTTTTGTTTGTTGTGTGATTAAAGTGATGATAATGGATTGATCTCTAGATATAAATGCACTTAGGAGCTATTTGGTAATCTCTGAATAATTAAGTGCTAAACCAATAAGAGGTCTGCATCATTAAGTGTTGAACCATTAAAAGGTCTAAACCATTAAGAGCTAGTATATCGTTTAACTATTCAAAGACAAATGTTTAACCAATTCAGATAGGAGGTCTTAACCATTCAGCATTAGTATAATGCTTAACCATTCAGAGACAAATGTCTAAACCATTCAGACATTTACTCGCAAAACAAACAGTCTGAACCATTAAGTGTTGAATCATTCAGACAACTGAATCATTACGTGTTGAATCATTCAAACAACTGAATCATTAAGAGGCTGACAAATAACCCCTTAGAAAAGGATTTTATTTTACATATATAGTTATAAGTTTTGAAAATTTTGAACTTTGTTGTTTTCATATTTTCAAAACTAGTCAAAGGCAACAATTGTATACATCGAATTTATTTTGTAGTAGTATATTGATCATTGCAAAAGTAAGGCGGTGACCTTCTTGCTAATCATCAATCAGATTGTTGAATTTCGCTAGTCGAGCTTTGAGTTTGATAAGACGACTCATGTTGAAATCCGCTTTGAGTTTGATAAGACGACTCTTGCTGAAATCCTACAAGTTACAATGAAAACCAAAAGGCAAGATTTGTCATCCCTAACTATATAATCAGTTAGCAGGAAGGTTATACAAATTCTTTAATTTTGAATACTGATCTATGGGTTTATCGTAGATATATTGTGAGACATCAAAATGTTGAACTTGATCCATTGAGCCGAGAAAATCACAACCCGGCTTACGCCTTTTAAAACCTACAAGTCTCAATCTACAAGATTAAACGATGAACTTGTATACAGAAAACTCAACAAAGGTGAAGACTTACATGGGAATACCATAAGAATGGAATTTTGAAGCTTCATCCAAAGATCGTCAAGAAAGTGATAATACACATCTCTCCATCGTTTACTAATAATCAACGGGGTAATGATGACCCAAAAACCAATAATCAAACCAAAGAGTGTAAAAATCACTAGGATCCAGTCAATGCCATGAGATTTATCGTGTTCGTCATTAGTTCCTCTGGTATTGTCAGTATGTTGTGAACACTTAGGAAGAGGATCCCCACAAAGTGCATTACCAATGAAACTCGACTCCTTAAAGGTTTGAAGTTGAGGACCTGTCGGAATTCTTCCTACAAGATTGTTGTAGGATATGTTCAGAGAACTCAAAGCACTTAATGTCGATAAACTTGAAGGAAATTTTCCATCAAGATGGTTTCTTGATAGATCTAATGATTCAAGCACTCCTTTTCTGCTAAATAAGTTGGGAATTCGTCCGGTTAGATTATTTTATGATAGATTAAGGTAACGTAAGCCCAGAAGTGAAACAAGTTCATTAGGAATTAAGCTTGAAAACTTGTTATTAGAAAAGCCTAATGTAGTCACCAGATAATGAATGTTTTCATATGTAGAAACTCGACCCTTTGTCACCAACGATGCACTGCCTAGAACTTGATTTTGGAAAAGAGCATCGTAAAGAAGAAACGGACTTGATGTCGCACTTCCAAAAATGACCGTGAAGTTTGTAAAGCATGCATGTCGGAAGGTTCCCAGAAAGATCATTATAAGCAAGATCCATGATTTGTACATAACTAAGATGACATATTTCAACTGGGATTTCACCTTTCAATTTATTAGAACAAAGACTTTGAAGTTTTAGACTTGTGTTGTATCTCCTTATTGATGTTGGTATTTTTCCAACCAAGTCAATTTCTGCTAGCTCAATGATTATCAAACTCTTGGAGTTCAATAATGACACAGGTGAGTTCCCAAATAATTTGTTATCTTGCATATCTAATGATATAATAAGTTTGAAAGCTTTCCTAGAAAGGATGGTATCACACCTGAAAATTTGTTCTTCTCAAGGTTTAAAATGGCAAGTGATTCCCAATTCATTCAACAATCTGAGATAACACTTGAGAGATTATTGCTCGCTAGATTTAGAACTCTTAACTATCATGATTCTTGAATGCCATAACACAAAAGCTGCTCTACGGACCCCGAGAGTTCATTGTTCGAAAGATCTAGGAAATCTAAGTCAGGTCTATTAAAATGGCTAGGTAACATACCATGGAAATGGTTGTCACTTAGATCAAGAATTGCTCCTGGTGCAAGAAAACTAACATTTCCCAACTTCCATTGAATGTTGTTGTGAGATATGTTCAAGAATGTTACACTAGAGAATGTAGTCCAAATCCAATTGGGGATGTTGTTTGATATGTTTGTGTTGGATAAATCTATTTCCATTAAGCTTGTTTGTGACCGAATCCATAACGGAAAATTAGGGCCTAAACTACAAGAACCTATTCTCAACACTTCGAGCTGAAAAGGCAGTATACATGTGTCAACGTTTAACTTAAACTCTAACGTGTTGTTGCCAATCCAGAAAGTTTTCAACGATGTTAGATTAGCTAAGTGGCTTTCGGTCATAGTACTGGTTAATACATTGTGATGAACACTTAGAAAAACTAGACCCCCAAGTCACCCGATACTTTCAGGAAGACTTCCATTCAACTTGTTAAATGATAGATCCAAGAAATTCAATGATGACAAAAAACCAATGATACCAGGAATAAAACCTGTGAGTTGATTCATATTCATCTGAAATATTTTCAAGAGAGATAAAGTTCCAACAGAATCCGGAATGGTTTTTGTTAATTGATTGTAAGCAAGATCAATGCTTCTCAGATTCTTCAATCTTCCTAGTTTTTCTGGTAGTCGACCTGTCACACCCCGACCGACGGGGGAATCATCAGAGCGGACGATGGGAGACGATTGCTCATAGCACATGGAACTAATTAAGTTGAAATAATATCAAATGTCATTATTCATTAAACATTACAAGACAAATAAGTAATTACAAAACAAACAAAATACAACCAATAACATAAGACTTTCAATTAATCTAGGTCCAAGTCCAATATGAGCACAAGAGGATCTTCAAGTAGGAAACCTAAAACATGTTAAAAATTAAGTGTCAACTATAAAGTTGATGAGTTCCCATGGTTTAAACACACTCATATATATATATATATATATATATATATATATATATATATATAAGGGTTACAAGTAGCAATTCATGTCCATGGTTACGAGTTAGCAAGCTTATAGAACACATACAGTTACAACCAAACCTCGACTTGATTACAAGTATATATGATTGGCTAAGTGTACTTGGTTCCCATGATTACGTCATCAGAAGTTGGCAATACATCAGCTTTAGCACCAAATAGGCTTGTCAGGCCCAAGATCTAAGACGTCGTCAGGCTAGCAATAGTTAATGATTGTAAACAAAATATGTATCTCATATAAGACTTACAATAACACAAATAACCATGACAAAAAGGTAAAGATGAATTGCATGTGCATATACAAGTATCAATATGTTTACAAGTGTAAGTTTATAAGATTAACATGTTTCACCTTAAAATGTGTGAAATAAAATAAAAAGGGGCATATAGAACTCACATAGAAAACTCACGTGCTAAAGTGCACTTAAGATAACAGTACGAAAATAAAAGTATCCCAACGTTTTATTCATGATTCAACCTAAGATTTAGTGTCTCATGATTAAAATAAGGATATAGTTCAAGAGTAAACATAATATAGGGTTTCATTTGGAATTTGGGGGTCTTAATATTTAAGTTAAATAAAATATAGTAACGCAATCAATTATGTTTTGATTCAATAAAGATGGTATGAACCAATAAAAAAGTATAGTGAAAGATACAATAGTTTAATTTATTGATTTAATAAAGATTAAATATGATACGTGAAAAGAAATAAATAATAATTAATTATTTAAAATTTGGTTAAGGTTCTTGAATACTTATTTTAAATAACTTGTAAGATAACTTAAAATTATTTAAATCATTTTATAAGTTTTTAAACCTTTGAATGATTTTTATAATATCCAAAACCTTAAAATAAGAATAAAGAACAATAGCAGATTATATTGTTTTATTAGTTTCAAGAGTTTAAATAAAAGTTAAATAATAAATTTATTAACTAATTATATATAACAAGGTTAAATGAAAAGG
Organism: Flaveria trinervia; assembly: GCA_025506515.1. Classification (NCBI taxonomy): domain Eukaryota; kingdom Viridiplantae; phylum Streptophyta; class Magnoliopsida; order Asterales; family Asteraceae; genus Flaveria; species Flaveria trinervia. The sequence goes on along the minus strand of CM046441.1, from coordinate 80,262,246 downwards.
TGAATAACTAATTATTTAAATAAATATTTAAATAATTATTCATTTAACATATTGATTTATAATGTTTCAAGTAATCTCCATTAAAATAAAGTGATTTAAACGATGAATGTTTAAAGAAAATATTTGGACCACTAATGATTTATTAATTATTAAAATCCATTTTAATATTAATTACCCAAGAATAATCTTTAAAATATTTTATTAAAAAGATTTTTAGTTATTTAAATTTAGAAAAAATTACAGAAAATTATTTGGTGTCTTTAAAAAATATTTAAAGTTTACAAAACAATTTTTTTTATTTATTAGACATTTTCTATAATTAATTTAAGGGCTAAAAAGCCTTAAAAATGTTTGAGGGTGCCCGGGTTTGAACCCGAGACCTCAAGGTGGAGGTGCACGTAACTAACCAGTGAACCAGGGCCGTGGTTTAACTTGGTTTTGAAATCTTAAAACATGAATAGAAAGAAAACCCCAAATTCTTTATGAACCCTAATTCGACAATTCTAAAATTGAACCTTAATTCGAATATGTAAGAGCCTGTAATCATGGGGCTCTTGTTCCCCGTGTAATTTTGAGTGTATGAAGGTGTTTAATTTATCAGTTTTGAAGCGAAACCGACGTGCACGAATGGAGAACAAGTCACGACTGTGGTGGAAGTGGTTCGAGTTGCAATCGTTGATATTAACCAAATTCCTTGCACAGGAAGCGTCCAAGGATCTTGATGGACGAAAACCCTTTGTCAATTGAAGTTAAGAGAGCTCGGAATAGGGTCTACAAGTGGATTGCAGGTTGCGATGAAGGGGGAATCGAATGAGAAGTTTTGTATGTTTTCAGGTGAAATTGGTAATGGTAATCGATTAGAGGTAGTTAAAAGATTGTTTAGGTTCAATTAATTGGGTTATTATTGAGGTTTAATGCCCGAAAGGCTATGGGGTTTAATGCCCGAAAGGCTATGGGGTTTAAAGCTACGGTTATCCTCTCGATTAGACTTTGTAACCGGCGTTTAAATGTGATTAATTGATGTATACAAGTTCGAAATACGTGCTAGGAAGGATGGGGAGCGATTTGGGATCACGAATCGATCAAAAATCAGTGGTTTGGTGTCGCCGGAGTCCGGCCGAAGAGTGGCCGGAAATTTGTCCGGAAACACGGGGTAAATGAGGGAGGGTTGGTTTGGGTTTTCGAACTTTACACATTTAGTCCCTGTGGTCTTTAATTAATATTTTATGCACAAAACTTCATAATTTAAGTTTCTAGATTTACAAATAAGCCCCTGAACTTAATTTAACTTTAAAATTTAACCATTTTTAAACTTATCAATTATTTATGAGTTATTACTCTTCTTCTTCTTCTTCTTATTATTATTATTATTATTATTATTATTATATTATTATTATTATTATTATTATTATAAATTTATAAAAAAAATTAACTTCCAAAAAGACAAAAACTAAGAAATAAACATAAATAATCCAAAAGTTTCATAAACGCCAACAATGACTCTTACAAGAATAAACGATGTTAACTTTTAATTAACGTAAAAATACAGGATGTTACACGACCCGTAAGATAATTTCCACAAAAGGGTAACAATTCTATTTTAGGTGACTCACATTCGCAAAATCTTTCAAGAAGCTCCGAAATATTTCCGAAGAAGTTGTTAGATTGAAGATCAAGGGTAATCAAATTGCAAAGATTACTTAAAGATTTAGGTATGTCCTCAACAATCCGATTATTCGATAAGTCAAGATGAACAACCGAGGACAAATTATGCAAGTTACCAACAACTGGAGCAGAAATATTACAGTTACTTACATCAAGAAAACGAAGATTACTTAAGCTAGACAATCTGTTCAACAATGAGGAAGAATTCACAAAAGTGTTACTTGAAACACGAAGAGTTCTTAAAGACGTCATGCTATGAAAACCACCGCGAGTTCTTCCAGGATCTAGACCACTAATAAAGCAGCTAGTGAGATCTAATAGAGCTAGATTGTTTAGACCGAATATCCACCGAGGCAACAAACCGTTGAAGATGTTAAATGAAAGATCTAGAACGATAAGGGACGTAAAACCAATTGTAGTTGTAGTATTACTATAAAACTGAGTTAACCCGCATGACGAAAGGTGCGCTTCTAGCAAAGAAGGAAGCGCGTTAATCACCTGTAACCAATCTGAAGCACTTGTAAGGTTGATGCCACCCATATCTACGTATTGCAACTCTTTAAGATCTTTCAACCAATTCAAACTTTTAGACTCAAGATTACTAAATATCGGATTGCCACGAAGATCTAGAACATGTAGTGTTGATAGATTTCCAATTGGTGAGGGATTTCCCCACTGAATTGTGACTTTGAGATGTTAATATATCTTAGATTCTTGAAAGAACCGAAGAACTTTGGAATTGGGCTGAATCCAAAATCATTTTAGCTTAAGTCGAAATACATGAATTGCGATAATTTGGTCACTAAAGGACTTGTGGTTCCTCCTAACATTTGTTTTGATGCTTCTTCTAGTTCATCTTCAGTGTCATAAGATCCATGACAATGGCCGCGAATTCCTTTGTCTGGTCCTCGAAGATGAATCTCTTTGACATGACTAGTGACGTTGTTGCACGCCACACCGGACCATGTGCAACAGTCTTTGCCTACCCAAGATGATAGACGGTTTACACGGTCGATGAGATTGGTCGATGAGATTGGTCTTGAGCTGAATGAGCACCGATCGCTCGGTGGCAATACATAGTACATGATCTGAGTTTTTATCAGAGAGACTGATGACACAAAGTGATGAAACAAATAGAAACCAAAGACATCATGAAAAAGATAACGTAACAAGTGTTGGAGCCTTCATTGTAGACTGCAAAAAGGTTTACGTTGTTAGTTTCTATTTTTATAGTGTGAATATTGCAAGGCTTCACATAATATCTAGGGTGTTAGTATATAGACACCCACTCAGATAAATCGACACCCTCTATGTGTTGTGTATGGATCCATACGTCGCATATAGGGTCGAATACATTGAAACCGAGGAAAAATTCAAGGGGGTTGTCAGAGAACTATATGCCTCATATAGCTCTACACGACTCCTCCTATACAACACATGTAGGGCTATATGACACGTATAACAAATTTCGACACTGATTACGAGAATAATTCAGGGGCTTGTCAGAGGGTTATACGTCCCGTATAGAGCTATATACAACCCTCCAATAGGACACGTATGAGACTATACGACTCATACAAAAATTTGAGATGTTAATTTATAATTTTAAAGTGTTTTTGTAACCGCACCTATTATCTAACGTTCACATCACACATTTTATGCTGGTATGAATGATTCAAACCTCCGTGCAGTTATGAAATACATTGGTCTGAAATGAAGAATAAGTCATAACATTGTCATCACCTTTTCTTATCTTAAGAGATTTTAATATTTTTAATTAACTGAGAAAAATAGAAACTGTGCAACTTATGGGTCTATTCAGTAGTTATTTTTTCAGTTTAACTTAAATTTAACAAATTTTATATTATTTTTTAATAATCTTTTACTTAACTATAATTACCTTCTTCAAATTAGATGTGATAAAATAATCTTTTAGCATTAACCAATATGAACGAAAATGGTTTTCTATAACCAATTATCTTTTGGGTAAGGTTATACTAAACATAATGTTTAATGTAAAAAGTTAAGATAAGGGTATAACCAATGTCCTTTTATTATTTTAAAGATAAGAGTATTTTGATCATTTAATCAAATATATCAACTCATTGTGTTTTATACGTTCATTGTTCCTTATACGTTCATTGTGTCATATATTTTACATCATTTGTTATGTGTACTAATCATTTGTGTTTTACGTTTTAGATCATTTTGTTTTATATTTGTCATTGTTTTTATAGATTATAAACTTGTTATCTACTACTATGTTTTACAATTAGAAAATAAACAATAACATATTTTCATCAATGTATTTTTCAAAACTTATAGTGTTGTACATAACACAATATATTATTTTTTGTTATTTATTTTTTAGTAGATTATATAAACTTGTTATATATCATTGTATTCTACTATTAGAAGTATATAATGATATTATTTCATCCATGTATTTTTCAAAACTCATTGAAGATAACACAATAATTGTCAAAAGACACAATGATACATTGTGTTATTTGGTCATTATTTTTATTGTTTAGATTAATTAGTTGTTAATTTATTATTGTGTTTTATATATTAGAGATACATAACAATGTTATTCTATCATTATATTTTTTAAAATTCATCATTTTAGAAAAACATGATTGTATAAAGAAAAACATGATTGTATAAAGAAAAACACAATGAACTACACTAAAGACACAATGACGAGATAAAAGCTTAATAACGTAAAAAAATGTATATTTTTATATAACAATATTGTACGCGTTTTAAAGATAAAAACGTTCGTTTTTTTGGTGTAATTTTTATATAGAAACTAATATCGTACATAAAAGTTATGAAAGTTTTAAAAAATCGGAAAACTTGCAAAAGTAACAAAAGTGATTATTTATAAAATACTCCTCTAACAAGTTTTTATTTACAATTTTGATCTCAACCACTGATTTATGAGATGGATGGTTGAGATTAGTTATTATGTTTTTTAGTTTTAGAAGATTTTGTATTTAAAACATTTCCTAAAATAACAACTTGATGTATTAGAAAAAACAAATCAATATTCAATTAAACAACAATTTAGATACACAAACCATAAAATTTCCCTGCCACCATTGCATTCTCATAGTTTTTCGGTCAATAAGCGTTGTTCTTCAACTTTATTTTTGGTCAGGATTGTTTCTTTTGATTTGTGTAGGTTTGGAAATAAATGTTTTATTAGAGTGTAAGTAGAAGATACGATAAGACGTCTTTTAGATTAAAGATTTGTAAGTCTTGGTTTAAAAATAAATTATTATTTTATTAGAATTCAAACTTCTCATAGGCTATCGGTTTTTATGTACATACCCGGGTTCGGAACCGGAACCGAACCGGGAACCGTATACTCATATTATAGGAACCGGGAACCGAACCTATATTAGTACAACCGGTTCTAAACGGTTCGGTCCAACCGGTTATGTCGGTTCCGGTAAAAAAGAACCAGTTTTTGCTCACCCCTAGCTACACCTTATTTATTTTTATTCTCTCTGTTTTTTTCTATACAAAGAGAGAGATACAGATAAAAGGATGTTTAATAACAAAAATAAGTGTTTGTATAACCTAAAACTTTTTTAATGATCTAGAGTTTGTAAGTTATATCGACATTGTTACAAATTTAGTTGAAATATATATATATATATATATATTATATATATATATATATATATATAGATATATATATATATATATATATATATATATGTATGTATATATATTTCAACACATAAGAAATGGAACAAAAAGAGTTTGACGAATTGAATCCTTCGCATGTCATATTTGTCCTTGGTGTGCTGGGACAACACGATTACAAATGTTACAACTTGTATCGCTTTTCTCTTAATTGCTCTAATAAATTGAACCAACAACTACATAATTCACCGATACTATTTGAAGCCTGAAACATGTATTCTGAATTTCGTTTATTTTTAATTTATAAATCCATGTTTCTAGGTGATCAGTTGTTAGCTTTAGCTTCTTGTAAATCCATGTTTCTCTGTCGTTGTATTTTCCTAACGCGTGATTACACGTGTTTTCTTTACAACCACGTTCTTCCTCATGAACCGATGCAATTAATCCGTTATGATGAAAATATATTTTTTTTTAAATTGTTTAATTGGAGGGGTCGTTTACATAAGTCTCATGAATGACTCCCATGTCGATGATTCTATTGTATAGATGGTAATGTGTTTTATGGTTTCACATGAATTCAAACTATGTGCACATGTGAAAACTTATGATGTACGTACATGAATGTATGCTGGTTTAAACGTCTTTGGTGAGTGTGTTGGTCGATTAATCTTGTAATGCATGGTCTTGTAACATTGGGTCTACATGTGTCCTATAATTGTTTCCCCTTGTGTGCTCAAACAAGTAAATCTATCGGACATATATTTAACATTTTTGGGGTGACAGAAAACACTATCTAGTTTTTAGTCGCTAACTAAATTTTTTTGTCATAGCTAACAAAGAAAAAAGAATAAAGCGTTTGTTTTTTTAAGAGGTATGTTATTGATACATCTAATTTATTTTATGTTCTCTATATCTTTCTATATTTACATATAGATACATGAAGAAAGATAGAGACAATAAGATGTCTCAATAACTATGTGTAGCCCAACTCTTTTTTAAACATGAACCAACCCTATATATCCCAATGTTGTGGTGGTGTCATTTCAAGATATTTTCGTAACGCAATGCATGTCATAAAGAATATTTTTTCATCAACACAAATAGAAGTTTCAAATGTATACCAACTAGTAATTGATCTCGCGCTACACGGCGAGGTCATGTTAGTTACCGAGTTTATTAATGAGATAACCAAAAGTGTATAATCGTTAACTACCATTATATATACATGAAAAAAGTTTGGTCAACTATTTACAGCAAGAGAGTAGTGTTTAGGTCAAAAGATTAACATCATACTAACGGATGATACCATACTTGATTAATATTATAGTAGCATGTGACATCTTAACAAACCTAATATATGTTCTTGATCAATTCTGTCTAATAGGTGTTGTCCAAAAACCATTCATTAGCAAAAGGGAGTCATTTGTGATGTACTGCGCCTAATGAGGTAATTCTAAACTGAAGGACGTCCATTCTTGTTTGGGGTGTTAATTATCAGGTATACGGAAACCATTTATTAGTAAATAAATACATCCTCATTTAGTGATTGTGCTTTATAAATTTTAATTTTAACCGGAGCTCTTCATCAAATCAACTATGTCAATGTTCAGGGATCATTGAGCTCTATTCATCAACAATCTTGTCTTCAATCTCTACCTGCACTCTGTGATCTAGTAAACCTTGCAAGCATCACAAAAGTCATTCCACCAACATTCACTTAATTGGTGTAAAATAAGGACATTACTATTTTTAATATAATATAAAAGTGATAATTTTAGCTGATAAATATTTAAAAGCTGATGTGTTAAGACTTGAACAATAACTGGATTTGAATACTACCCATTTTTTCTTTGGCTATATAAACATGGCCAAATCTTCTCCTTCCAAGTGGTTTCCAATTAAATTCAAACTCATTAAGCATCAATCTCATATTTTTAGTTGCTACTCCTGTAAGAGCCTGCATAAAACAACATAGCCAAAAGAATCAATTAATAAACATCGCATGACAATAAATGTCAACCGCACATAGTAAACCATCTTTCTCATTTCATGAAATGGCCTCTTGATCAATTTTCACCACCAACTTCACCCATAATTATAAGAATCAAAACTGAACAACATATGCTAATCATCATATAGGCTGTTTTCTAGTTAACCTATAATATAATATTTATCTCAAGCTTAAATTAGAAAAACTTAAAACTCTCGCTAAACAAAACTCTCCTTTAAATTACCAAAACTTCAAAAGTAAACTTGTGAAATGGTGAGCAATGAAACAAAAAAGAAATCTAACATGTACAAAGTGTGTTAACGTAAAATTAATCCAACAATGCATCTCACAGTTCAAAAAACATGAGGTTATAGGAGGTTGTTACACTGATCAAATGGTTCAACTAAATATTCGTCAACTTCCTACTGCAACCAGTTCCTTGATCTGGGCAAAAATGAACTTTCGATAAAAAAATTAGAGATGCATATAATTAATTTGTGCATAAGTTATCAAATGTGTTAGCAATGTTTAACTTACTTTAGCGATTGTTTAGGATATAACTCGAAGGAATACGCCCGCATGGTGTAACCAACATGCTGCAATATTGTTACAGCAAGCTGTACCTGTATCAAATGAAAAATAATCATTTTTATTTTCATCTTTACGGTCTACTTATGCCGAATACACGATCGAAGTTAAAGAGTAAGCAATAAAAAATTGTAAAATGTAATCCTAAAACATACAAATACACATTAGAAAACAAATGTTTTCCAAACGCGTCTTTCATAGCTACATAAGAACAAAAGCCACTAATAAATCCAAACATTAGATCCTACATAAATAATCGCTCATTCGAAAGTCAATTTAACAACACAATGACAATACCCCAGATCGATCATATAAGGTAAAATAGGTACACAAAGCGCACACAAAAAGATTGTGTTTTATGCATAAAAGCAGGTGCGGTGGCATGAAACGGATCTAGCCATGGAACTCCACATAACCAATTAAAGTATTAAACTTTTGGTTGTCTTTTTTCATTAACTTGTATTATTTACGTTAACAGAAAAGTTAAATAGAGGACTTTAAAATACTATAAATAACTAAAAGCATAAAATGCTTTTCTAACAATTAAGCATTGCAGTAATGTTTTGAATACTTATAAACCATAACCATTTTAGTTATGTTTTAAATGTAATCAGCTTAATTAATGCTAGCGTTGTACAAATAAGTGGTATACATATAAAGGTTTGAAGCATCAAGGTACATCAGCAGTTTTCGAGTCAAAAACTATTACAGACTTCTGCTTCTACAGCTTCTTCAGCCTGCAGCAATGGAAGGTGCAACTTGTATACTATCTTGATTATTCAAATAAATACGGCAGCTATAGGTGACAATTTTGATGTATATACTTATACCTAAGTCAATTCAGGTTATGTTTTAGCTTTAAAAAGTCATTCCGGGTTACAAAAAAATTTATAGCTCATAGGAAGTTGGTCGTCAAATGGGTCAAACTCGTTGAAAGGCACCAAAAGTGTACCTTTTTCTACATACACCTCCTAAACCATATTATTCAGATATCTTAGACCATTACAAAAAACAATATAATTAACAAAATCACACGTGACACGTTAATTGTCAATAAGATACTAAAATCTAGCAAAAAAGTGTTTCTGGTCAATCGATACGAATATGAACCTGCACAAACCTTTGAGATTGCCATTGCCGTTGTACAATCAGTAACAAATTCTGCATTGTCAAAGTGATGATGGAGCCTTCGAAAACTTTTAGAAATAAGTTGGTTTTCAAGCCTGGAAGAATAGACAAATAGATGATAATAGTCTTATGTGCAAAGGCATTCCCATTAATAAGAAGTGTATAAACATAAATGAAAAAGAAAAATTATGTAATGGAACATCTAAAAGAAAAGGGAATAACAAAGTAAACTAAAGGATTAATATTAGCAATTGTTTTCACACTATCACTTTTTGTAGAAATGCATCTTCAAATTATACTTTCAACCTCATTTAGTTCTAACAGTAGTTTGTTTTAAATTTTGTAAAAATGGTATCAAGCGAATCAGATGACAAATGTAACTCATTCAATAAGAGTGTAACAACAACCAAATCTGATTACACCATAGAAGAACTCAAAATTTTGATAACCAAAACAATAGAACTATAAACGAGTCAATGTTTACAAGACTAATGAATCTGCATAAAGGTTATGCAGATTCAGAACTATGAACATCAACGAAGAAGATAAACAGAGAAATCATAGACGAATGTGAGAGCGTAGAGACTTCGAGCGATTAGATGATGCTGTTAGAATGAACCCTAGAGGAACACCCACATATATACACAGCATATATACAAAACAGCCCTTGGACTTTAGCCAAACAGCAACCAACACCCTACACTCGTATAAACCTGACAAATATAATAAATGAGAACAAGGAATTAACCAAGGAATGCTAATAAATTGAGAATATCTATTAGATATTTTAACACCCCCCTCAATTTAATTAACAAACATATAAAACAACCCAAGTTGATCACACAACAGAGTATGTTGTGTAATGGGTAAACCTTTAGTAAAAATGTTAGCCTTTTGAAGTTTAGACCCAATTTGAATTGTTTTTATGACACCAGCTGAAACTTTTTCACGAAGAAAATGCAGATCAAGTTCAAAGTGTTTGGTTCGTTCATGATAAACGGGTTAGCAGCAATAGAAATGGCTGCAGAGTTATCACAATGCAGACTAATAGGAAGAGAATAAGAAACAGCCAGTTCTTCTAACAAATTTAACACCCATAAAATTTCACAAGTAGCAGAGCACATAGCACGATACTCTGCTTCAGCAGATGAACGGGAAACAGTTTCCTGTTTTTTACTTTTCCACGAAATTAAAGAATTTCCCAAAAACAAACAGTAACCGATCACTGATCTTCTGGAGGATAGACATTTCCCCCGGTCAGAATCAACATAAGCTGTAACATTAAACGAGTTAGATTTTGAAAATAACAGCCCCTTTCCCGGAGAAGACTTTAGATATCTTAACAGCCGAAAGGCAATTTGTAAGTGAGAGTTAGAAGGGGCATGCATAAATTGACTCAAGACCTGAACAGTATATGAGATATCTGGCCTAAAGATAAATAGATCAGTTTACCAATTAATTTTTGATAAAAAGAGACATTAGACAGAAGTGGTTCTTCTTGTTTAAGTTTAGACGACACAAGAAAACTTTGCTCAATTGGGGTACTAACAGGCTTACAACCAAGATATACAAATTCAGATAAAAGATCCATGCAGTATTTTCGTTGAGACAAACAAACCCCTTTCTCTGAGTATGATACTTCAATACCAAGAAAGTACTTTAAAATGCCCAAGTCTTTAATCATAAAATGAGACCCAAGAGTTTGTTTAATAGAGTTTATATCATCATGATTATTGCCTGTAATAATTATATCATCAACATAAACTAATAGAGCAACAAACACAGAATCATGTTGTTTAATATACAAAGAAGGATCACACAGACTCTGGGTAAAACCCATTTCAAGAAGAACACTTATAAGTTTTTCATTCCATTTCCTAGGGGCTTGTTTAAGGCCATATAGAGACTTGATTAACTTACACACTTTGTTATCTGATTTGGAATAGTATCCTTCGGGCAAAGACATATAAACATCCTCAGAAATGTTACCGTATAGGAAAGCATTATTAATGTCTAATTAAAACATAGTCCAATTATTTTGAACAGCTAGACTGATAATGCATCGAATGGTTACCATCTTAACAACAGGGGAGAATGTCTCATCAAAATCGATCCCCTCTTGTTGGCTGTAGCCTTTGGCAACCAACCTGGCTTTATACCGCTCGATTTCACCATTATTCAGAACAGTTGAAAAAAAGAAGTTGTCATAAGACAAATGAGAATATTAACAACTTTCTCAATACCATATTTGACTTTTCCCTCTACTATGTACTCAGAAAACTTTCTGGGAAAAGAGGAGGTCCTTGTGGACCGTCTGGGTTCGGGACCACTATTATGATGCCCCTCTGATGGGTTATACTCTTCATTGGTGCCTGTGGTTTCTTCTACCATGCCAGTGTTATGACCAACTATGCATTCTGGCTACTGATTACCAGATGCAGCCTCGCCAGTGGCGCCATCTGGCTGCTGATCACATGGGTCAGCCATGCCAGAAGCACTGTTAGGAACAACAGGCTGCTAAATAGAACCAACAGGATCTGGAGTTGATTTCCTCTTGTCATCATTGGGGAATTTATCATTTTGAAAAACATTTGGCTCAAAGGAATCAAAAAAATTTAAGTTTGTAATTTCAGAGTTAGAAGAATCAGTCACAGTGTTTTTATACTCAGATTTAAAAGGGTAGACATGTTCATAAAACTGAACATCTCTTGAGAAAAATACTGACTTTGTTTTAAGGTTCCACAATTTGTATCCTTTTCTTATATGAGAATAACCAATTAAAACACATTTCTCAAATCTACTTGAAAACTTATTTGAATTGTTTAAGACAGTACTAAACGCAAGACAGCCAAAGTTTTTCAAATGATTAAGAGAGGGCTTGAACCCAAACATAACCTCATAGGGACTTTTTCCAAGTAACACAGACGAGGGAATCTTGTTAATTAAGTAGGTAGCAGTTAGAATGCACTCAGACCAGAAGTTCAAAGGGACACCCCCTTGAAATAACAAAGCTCTAGCAACATTTAGAAGATGTCTATGTTTGCGTTCAACTATTCCATTTTACTGTGGGGTGTAGGTACATGTAGTTTGGTGGAGAATTCCATTTGACTCAAAAAACTTCATGGTTTGGTTATTTATAAATTCTGTACCATTGTCGCTTCGAAAGATTTTTATCGATTTATTAAATTGATTTTTGATGAGCTCAAAAAACTTGACTAGACACGAGAAAGCTTCATCCTTAGACTTAAGAAGATAACACCAAAAAGCCCTTGAGAAATCATCAACAATGGTAAGAAAATACTTGAAACCTTCTTTACTTGTTATTTTATATGGCCCCCACACATCTAAATGGACAAGATCACCAACAGTTTTAGACACATGATCACTTAAAGGGAAGGGCACCCTAGACTGTTTTGCCTTATGGCAGATTTCACATAAATCATTTGATTTAAAGATATTAAGTTTGAGAGATTGTTTTAAAATATTTAAAACAGTATCTGAGGGATGCCCTAACCTAGAGTGCCAAAGATTTGCAGAATCAGTCATACTAGAACACACCTTAGCAAAAATTTCAAACAGATACAAACCATCACACTGACTACCAGTCACCAAGATTTTCTTTGACTTGGAATCTTGAATGTAGCAATTTTGGGAGTTAAATATAACTTCAAGATTGTTGTCCTGTGCAAGTTTATGCACAAACAGAAGATTGACACAATAGTCAGGAACAAAGAACATATCTTTTAGAACAATTTCTTTTGTAATATTAATGTTGCCAATTTTAGAGACTTTTGCATACGTACCATTTGGGTGGCCAACAGTCATATTAAGCTTAGATACATCAACACAGTTAAACATATTTTTATCAGATTTTATCATGTGTTGATTTGCCCTTAAATCAATGACCCAACTAGTATTAAAACTTTCACGAAGGGTACTGGTGCTAGTGTAAAATTTTGTTTTTGAGTTGAAGTTACTAGAACATCCAACAGTTTTACCTCCTGAGCTTTGTGGGTCAGAACCTTGGTTGTCACTAATCAACCCAATTAATCTTGATATCTGTTCAGGGGTGAAAGGAAAAGATCCTGAGGAGCTAGATGAAGGTCCAGTTTTAGATGAGGTGGCAATTGAGTTGTTTGATGTTCCCATTTTTCTCGGTTGATTAACATTTTTCTTTTTGTAGTTAGCCGGATATCCTACCAATTCATAACACCTATCAACTGTATGACCTATCATGTTACAGTGAGTACATTTTAAGTTTAGGTTGGGTCCTCTTCCATTTTTCCTTTTTTGTTCAGAGTTTTGAGTTTTATTAGAAAAGAATCCCATTGATTGGGTTTTTGCAGAAGAGCCACTACCTCCACGATGTGACTCTTCCCTTGATATTATAGAAAAGGCTTCTTTAACACTTGGAAGAGGGTCTTTGGTCAGAAGGTTCGATCTAACAGGTTGATAAACATCATCAAGACCCATAAGGAATTGCATAAGTTTTATCAGGTGATTAAAATCATTGAATTCCTTAGAGGCTTGACAAGTACAAGAGGGGAGTTGAACAATGGCATCTATTGTTTCCATATTGTATTCAATTATGATAATATTCGGCCACAGTGGTTCCATTTTGGGTAAGAGAGTTAATTTTTTGATACAGATTATAGACAACTGAACCATCAATTTTATTATAGGTTTCTTTAAGGTCATCCCATACTTCTTTTGCAAGTTTAGAAAAGACTTGGCCAATGTATAACTCCTCACTTATTGAGTTTAAAATCCAGGACAGAACCACAGAGTTACACCGATCCCATTGCCTCCCCATAACCTCATCATTAGGTCTAATGCATTTACCATCGATAAAACCTTATTTATTTTTAACTTCCAATGCTAATTTCATAGAATTACTCCAAACTGTATAATTTTCTGTACCTTTCAGTTTGATTGTTATTATGGATAGGGTATTTGTATCATTAGCATGTAAGTAGAGAGGGTTACCCATATCAAGTTTGCTAATAAGAGACTCACTAGCAGTAACAGTCATCGATGATTCAGGTTTATCCATATTAAGAGATTCAGATTTATCTATATTAAGAGACAGTTAAAGAATGCAAGACACACAGGCACACGTACAGAGGAACAGCTAAACCAGAGCCAGGTTTTCACACCGCTTATACCGGCAGATCAAGGATTAGATTAGTTGTTTTAAATGCAACACACAAGGAGAAACAGAATCACACACGTGATGCACAAATATGAAGAATAACAAGCCAAGATATCACAAATAATGCAAGACAGATGTTGGTCCTCCTAACCCAGCCAGAATATGCCTAAACAGAAAATAAAAGAGGAATAGAGATGGAACGATCTCACCAGAAAAGCGCCCAAGTTAGGGTTCTCCAAAAAAGCCTTAGAATCAGCAACCTTCACTTAGGGTTACTAATCCAAGGCAGAAACAAGAACAACCACACATCAATACTATCTAGGGTTCTTGCCCTAGATTCTTCAAATCAGCAACACGACAATACAATCTAGGGTTCTTGCCCTAGATTCTTCAAATCAGACAGACAAGATCTCCTCAAGTGACGATACAACAATAATAGAGATCCAAGATGATCGAGTTTCTGAGAACAAGAAACTCTAAATCAGATTTACGAGAAACAACGGACAACCACAACAATATCAGAGGCGATAGGGTTTTTCGAAGGGAAGAAACCCTAAATCAGATTCGCAAAGAGCAGCGGAAGACACACGAGTACCAGAGCGACTGGCTCTGACACCATGTAAAAATGGTATCAAGCGAATCATATGACAAATGTAACTCAATCAATAAGAGTGTAACAACAACCAAATCTGATTACAACCATAGAAGAACTCAAATCTTGATAACCAGAACAATAGAACTATAAACGAGTCAATGTTTACAAGACTAATGAATCTGCATAAAGGTTATGCAGATTCAGAACTATGAACATCAACGAAGAAGATAAACAGAGAAATCATAGACGAATGTGAGAGCGTAGAGACTTCGAGCGATTAGATGATGCTGTTAGAATGAACCCTAGAGGAACACCCACATATATACACAACATATATACAA
The DNA here is from genome assembly GCA_025506515.1 of Flaveria trinervia. Taxonomy (NCBI): domain Eukaryota; kingdom Viridiplantae; phylum Streptophyta; class Magnoliopsida; order Asterales; family Asteraceae; genus Flaveria; species Flaveria trinervia. The sequence goes on along the minus strand of CM046441.1, from coordinate 80,247,130 downwards.
AACAGCCCTTGGACTTTAGCCAAACAGCAACCAGCACCCTGCACTCGTATAAACCTGACAAATATAGTAAATGAGAACAAGGAATTAACCAAGGAATGCTAATAAATTGAGAATATCTATTAGATATTTTAACAAATTTAATACTAAAACCTTGTTTCCATTAAAAATATGATGGACTTGTAGTGATTTACCAAGAAAAATCAAGGTTTAATTCAGTTAGCAAAAATAATAAATAATGATAATTTTTTAAATGTTCGTGATGGTAAATGAACATGAGCATCCTTCATATTAGTATCCCTTGAATGCCTATAAATTTACAAATATATAAACCATATTCATGTTCAAAAACTGCAATTGGTCCTAATCACAGGAATTTTCTAAAAAAATAAAATACCATAGAACTAAAAACATCGACTCCACCCCGAAGCAAAAACAAACCTTATCGACCAACATTTGTCGTAGAGCCCCACTACTTGAACTCCAACCAAATGCCCAACATATCAGAAGCCACTCGTAATGCTAATGCACGTACCTCAGCAACCTGACCGTGCTCTCTTGCCCTGTGATTGCATGCCAACAACAATGACACACCACTAAAAAACGTCATATGTTATGATTAAAATGCAACAAAATAATACATATACTATAGTAAACGATTATAACCTCATAATCAATGAAGCAATAGATGTACAGAACATAATAAAATCATACAAAGATTAGAATTTCAGAACACTTAAGTTCATCTCGTTTACTTTGATGTTTGTTAAATCTACTATCATGGATTAAAGTTACAAAACACATCTTAAAGGCTAAAGGAAGTTTCCATCATAAAGTAACAAAACAATATACTTTGATGTTTGTTAAAGCAAGTTCACAATAGATCAACATAATACATTATTACAATCGACGATAGAAACTTAAAAAGGAGTGGAATACTAATAGATTCATAGATTATACCTCATGTAAAAATCAGATTTTCCTATGATAAAAAATTGATAACATGACTTTATATTCTACCTCTTATAATTTTTTTATTTCCAATCATCAGAGGCGACTGTTTGCCGGTAATCATGTTTGTTATGGAAGATGAGGCGTTCGAAGGAGATGTCGACTGCTGGTGAATCGAAGAGATTGAAGGAGTTCGATAGAGCGTTCATGCTGGAGGTTTGAGGCGTTTGACAATGGCAGGTGAGAAAAAGGAATCCATCAACAAAGTGAGGAGTATGGATGAGGAGGTCACAGATAATGGAGTGAAGATATGGAAGAAGAAAGCAGTACATTTCGGGAAACGATAGGAAAGCAACAACTCAAACCCCATGCATGATGAATGGTATATCACTAGTAACACACTTGTAAATGCTATATTATAAATCTATACTAATAAAATAAAATAACTATTATCACATGTTATTCTTCCGATCATTTTATTAAATGTCAATCTTTTTACAATTATTTTGTCATATGTAACTAATATAACAAGTCAACTCATTAGTTAAAATATTAAATGCTAATGATGTTATATATCCTTTTCAAAATGTTAAACAAATATTTATTAATAAAAAATATGTTTCTTTTTTATTAAATCATAATTATTTTTGCACCAACATTTTATAACCAATAAAGTTTTTTAATACAAATATTCTTTATACAAACTGATAGCGTTTAAAAATCATTTTTTAAAAACACTTTTTTAAACAAAACATTTTTAAATACGAAGCTTTAAAGAATATTACTATTGTTTTATTACTTGATTTAGTTAATTATTTTTCTGTTATATATTATCTCGAATAATAGTTTTATATTGATTAGTAGTTTTAATATTTTATTATACATGTGTGATATACAGGTTTTTAAACCAGTAATGAATTAAATATACAAATATTTCCATGCATTTTTGTTTTAAAGCATTTTAATAAAAAAATTATTTAAAGTTCTTATCCTACTACTCTAATAAAAGAGTAACTAAGGTTGTCAAATATCACTTTTTAAACCTATCTAATGTTACGTGTCATCTTAACATTTAACAATAAATATTTTTCCCGTCCAAGAAAATTAAATATATACACATTTAGTTTCCAAATATAATTCCATTCAAAATTAATTAGATATAAATTAAAACTCTTCCATTTTAAACTAAAAACACATATCTCGTACTTTTACTACTACTAAACTCTATTGGTTAATTTTAAAATTTATCTTCTTATCAAATCTTTATTTGTTGAAAGACAAATAAGTCATAATTCTAAATAAATGTTTATTTTAAGATTGTATAGTACCACTTAAAGACACACCAATTATAATGTTTTATATGTTTTTCTATAGAAACTACTATTAGTAAAAACAAAGAATTTTTTTTAGATATTAAAATGAAATATTATTAAAATGTATTTAAATTAGACATCAATATTTTCAATTGTTTTTTATTTCACTACCGTTTCTTTTTTCTTTTATTTTTTTTTCTATTTTCATTTGTTACCATCAATAAAATTATACTTTTCAAAATTTAAGATGTTTGTAACTAATTCTTGAAATGTGTTCTTATTTTGTTTAAAATATTTTACATTATTTTATAAGTGTTTTTTTTAATTTATTAGATAACAATTTTTTTCTATTTTCTTTTTATCTAGTTTTATAATATTATTTTTTATTTAGGTAGAACTTTTAACCAAGTCTCTTAGGATATAAAGTAGTCATTTTAGTGTGAAATTTAGAAGGGTTTTTAATTAATTTTTGCATTGTTCGTGTTTAGTTTTATTATCATGTGAGTGTAAGTTTAATAGTAAACTCAACTAAATATATACATTATGATGGGTTATAATTAGTACCAAAAGCCATCATGGACCCTTCATTCTATGAGACTTTTTCTTTAGTAAATTTTTATGTAATTTTTACTTACACCATCATATTTTATGTTTTTTATCATTTACAATTGCTCGAGACGAGATTAATAAATATGTTACTTTTTTATTTTCAATTAGGTTATTCAATTTAAATTTTAAACTCATGTACATATCAATGGGTTTTTCATACAAAACTTTAATAAAATTTTGATGTTATTATATATTACTTATATTTTTTTCTCATATGTAATTTTAATCGTATATTTTATGATATTGTTTATAATAAATAAAATCTTATTTTATTTAATATTTTAGAGTAAATTACATAATTCATCCTTTATGTATAGTATTAATTATAGATTAGGTCATTTATCTTTACTAATAACAGAAAACATCCTTTAATTTAATAATTTGTAACGATTTCGTCCTTTAAGTTAACTATCCTTAATTAGAGGGGTTAAATCAAATCCATAGACAACTCATATAAGGACACAATTGTAAAATTGTCCTCTACTAACTTTTAAAAAAAATAGTGATAGATACAAAATATGAAAAAGCAAATATATTTAAACATAAAATAAACAATAGATAAAAATTAAAATATGCTACTTGAAGTTCTATATTAATATGTACAATGATGATTTGCCAAGAGTACTTGAACGATTTCTTTTTCTATGGTATATTTTATTTCTATACAATTCTTAAACAAAAATACATCAAACATTGATTTTGTTTTTAATTTGAGAATTACACTATCCATAAGCTTCTGTATTTAATATGTATATAATTACTAGGTTAAACTTTAATAATCACATAGAGTATGGTTTCAAAATGACATGTAGCATATGCTTAATAAAAAGATTAATGTAAATAGTATGTCATATTTTAAAAACATAAACAACAAAATAGCTCCAAAAACCATATGTCTGATGACTATTCGTGATATTGTATAAAATTATTACCGTATAATTCATTGATATTGTATTCAGCGGGGCTAGGCCTAGTTTTGTATGCCATTGATGTCTCTTCTTCTTGAATCACATACAAATTTACGAAAAAAGGGCTACAATTGCCGTTGAAATTGGCTGCAAAGTTTGAAGTGGAGATTTTGATATTAAACAATAAAAAAGGGATATGGTTAAATAATTATTTAACAAATCTCCAAATATATTTTGAATCACAACCAAATTTAAGAAAAAAAATAGGAATTTGATCTATAAAAAGTTATTTATTCTAAAAGTTAGGAAGGGTGAATGTGAATATACTATTATGCGCTCGTGTGATTTGCATATGGATTTAATTTAACCTTTCTAATCAACTATGGTTAACTTAAAGGACGAGATCGTTACAAACCAATAAACTAAATAATGTTTTTTTTGTAATTAATAAAGTTAAGGATCTAAACCATAACTACTAGTATACATAAAGGATGAATAATATAATTTACTTAATATTTTATTTATTCAATTCATATAATACACGGGTTTATTAAAACTAGTTGTATATATATATATTATATATATATATATATATATATATATAATATATATATAAGTATGCAACTTTGGATAAAGTAAATAATACGGGATACTGCTGACCATCTAGTTTGCTTTCATAAATGATCATGGAGTCCGGTAAGATTATTATTGTGTCCACTTGTGCAACTTTTATCGATTTACTCTTTATTAATTACAGTTTAACCCTTGTTATAATAAACAAAATACAAAAACGTCGTGTTTTATTATTTGACATTTTTATAAGAATTTTATGGACTTGGCATATTTTGAACAAGTTTAAATGCATTATTTATTATTTTTTTACGTTATGGTAGCATATTCTATGAAATTACGAATGGCTTTTTACTTATACATTCCTTTTGAACTTTATTTCTAACATTTATGGGTTTTCTACATTCTTGAATATGTATTATTCTTTTGTAAATGATTAATGTTTGTTAAAAAGTTTCACGTTCTTGATTATGTATTATATTCTTTGACATGGTTAACAATTATTGCTTTATTTACGAGGTTCTCGTCAGACATTTGCCTAGGATGTTCCCTTTAGATTTGCTTTAACAAATAACTACCAAAGTTGTTCTAGTCAAGTGGAATGATGTGATGATTAGAGTCAGATATCTTTTAAGTTTTAGGTTTAAATCTGATGGATACAAGAACCGAATGCCACATCACTGACAACAATGGTATGATCAAACACCATGACTCGTTTCCTGTAAATACTAAACTATTAGTCGGCAACAACAATTGTATACCAATCGAGGGTTCGGGCTCCGGCTACTTTCCCATTCAAAACTGCACCTATATCCTACCCAATATACTTTATAGCCCACACCTTATTAAAAATTGAGTGTCCGTCCGTCATTTTGCACGTGATAATAATGTCTCTGTTGAATTTGACCCGTTTGGTTTTATCACACCCCGACCTTAACGGGGGAAACATTGAGATGTGAGGGTTAAGATTGTTCACAGTCGCATAACACTACCACTAAATGTAAATATAATTAACCATAAGTTTTAAAATGAAAATTACAACCAATAAGTCTCAAACAAAATAAAAAATATCATAAGTTCAACAATTCCAAGATTCAAAGACATGTTCTTTGTTTTCTAGATCCAACCCTAATTGTTTCCATACTTCAAATTCATACATCACCTTAGGCATTTCCTGAAACATGTTAAAAATAAAGTTAACAATTGAATGCTGGTGAGTTTATATATATATATATATATATATATATATATATTATATATATATATATATATATATATAAGTTTAAAATTAGCAATTCATGTCATCGGTTACGAATAGTGCAAGTTTATATATAACATAATGATACAATCAAACCTTGACAAAGATGACCACAATAAGTTATAGCGATTAACTAAGTATACTTGGTTCCCATAATGAACAAGCATACGTCATCAGGAGCCGGAAATAATCTTGGCTTTAGCACCAAATAGGTTTGTTAGGCCCATAGATCAATGACGTCGCTAGGCTAGCAATAGTTAATGATTGTCTACACAAAATGTCTATCATATAAGGCTCACAATATTATAAATAACTATGACAAGATTAAATACAAATTGCTAGTGCATTTACAAGTATCAAGATGTTTACAAGTGTACGTTTATAATGTTAACATGTTTCACCCCAAAAGGTGTGAAATAAGGTAAAAGAGGGGTATGAAAACTCATATGATAATATGAGATGATTCTTAAGAGAACAACAAGAAATTAAGTTCGCTCCAATGGTTCCTTTTAGAGAATACCTAAACGGGTATTTCCCAAGATTAAGTTATCAACGATTAAGTTCATGGAATAATTTGCCGAAAGCCTTTGATGAGTTATAAGAATTGGGGTTTTTTATAGTTGGTTCAAGTAAATTGATTTACCTAATTATATTTTAATTCAATAATAGAAAAAATTGATTGATTAGATAATCGTTTGAAATTGATATTACATTATTAAAGCAATTAAATAATTTCCAACAAATAAAAATTTGGGGTTTAAAAGTGTAAAAATAATTAATTTCATTTAAATAACGTCTTGACCAATGAGAATTTATTAATTTAGCTATTGCTAAATAAATATTTTAACTTAAAGTCCATTTTTTCATTTTAAAAATTAACTTTAAAAATAATCTTTGTTATATTATTTTTATTAGTAAAATATATAAATTTTTAATTTTAAAAATTTTCAAAAAATAATTTAGAAAATTTTAAAAAGATCTTAGTTATCAAAAATAATTTTTATATTATTTAAGATTTTTTGTAATTTTAATACTTAAAGAATAGGCTTAAAAAATAATCGAGGGTGCTCGGGTTAAAACCCAGGAACTCAAACACCATGGACCATGCTCTTAACCGGTAGGCTAGGGCGCTTATGCCCGTTAAGAGTTGGGTTCCATACCTTAAAAACATTAATTGCAAAGAACCCCCAAACCTTATGAACCCTAGATTCAATCTGATCCAAAATGATCACCATATCGATGTTATTAACCGAATTAAAGTTTGGGCTTTTGTTTCCCAAGTGAAATCAAGTATGTAGGTGGGTTTAATTATCCGGTTTGGAGTCAAATCGATGATGATCAAGTCGAAGAACAGTTGAGACTATGTTACGTATGGTTCGTGTTGCAAACGTTGATAATAACCAAATCCGTTACTCAAGAAGTTTCCAAGGATCACAATGATCAAAAACCCTCTATTAATTTCAGTTAAAATTGATAGAATGATGATGAACACTAGAGTAGCAGACTGCGATAATGGTGATACTCGATTGTGGTGTGTTTGTGGATTTCAGGTGAAATTATGTTAGATATTAGTTTAGGATTGATTATACCATCGGTTAGGTTCGAATTAATTAGAGTATTATTGCGTCTTCATGGTCGAACGGTTTGAGGATTGAAGGCAAGCTTCGGTTTCTTGTTTGAATGCCTATAACGATCATTAAAGTCGATTTAAAGCATGGTAACAGGTTCGAATCTAGACCACGAAACAGTTGGAACAGTTTGGGTTCGAAACCCGAAGAGTTTGGTGGTTTTTGTCACACCCCAACCTTGACGGCGGAAACGTCGAGATGTGAAGGTTAAGATCGTTCACAACCACATAACGCTATTAATAACCCAAATTTATATTAATCATAAGTTCCAATTGTATCATTACAAGCATAAGTCTCAAAGAAAGTAGATAACATAACATAAGATGTAACAAGCCAATTTATTTCATTTATTTAACTAGGTCCATTCCTAGATGTTGACAAGCTTCAAAAGTGGCGATCAAACTTGAGTATTTCCTGAAACATGTTAAAAATAATGGGTCAAGATAATGTTGGTGAGATTTTCATAGTTAGCAATACAATAGTATATAAAAGATGGCAATTCATGTTTTACAAAGTTTTACAAGTCTCAAACGTTTACAAGTATATACGATTAGTTAAGTGTACTTAGATCAACCAAGCAGGCTTTTCAGGCCCATAGATCTATGACGTCATCGGGCTAGCAATAATTAATGATTGTACATATATTCGACATTACATGGTAGCTACAAAGGTCAACTAACCACAACATACAGGTGAAATGCCATAAGTTTACAAGAATCAAACGTATTTACAAGTGCAAAGTTTATAATGTAACATGTTTCACCCCAAGTGTAAAACTATAAAAAGGGGCATAGAAATACTCACATGATCAATAAGTATATAATTGATGAATAATAAGAAAAATAATAACCGTTCTAACGTAGAACTTCACGAGGTACCTAAATATATATTTTTACAAGATTTTTAAGTTTTATAATAAATTTAACGAGATAGGGTTTCAATTTAAAATTTGGGGCTTGTCAAATAATTATGTTTAATAAAATGGAATCAATTATATTTATTAAACTCAAAGAATTTGCTACATGTTAAGTAAGATCTTATATATAAGAATATAACATTTATAACAATTTGAATACATATATAAAGATTAAATAAAATTTTATAACCACAATTTGAAAACAAAAATTTGAAGATAATAGATAAAATAATAATATTAAGTGAACAAAATATTATCTAAAGTCTACCTTTTTATAAAATTAAACTATTTATATCTCTTTTTAGAATATTTAATAAAATATATAAGTGTTTCTTTTTAAGTAACAATTTATAGAAAATTATTTAAATGATTTTTAAAATGATCAAAGTTTATAAAATGACCTTTTATAATTTTTAGAAACTTTTAGTATTTAATTTAAAGGCCAAAAAAGCCTAAAAAATATGTGAGGCTCCCCGGGTTCGAACTCGGGACCTTCTGTGTATGGGTCTTGCATCTTACCAGTGTACCAAAGGGCAGTTGTCGTGCTAAATTTCGGTTTTAAGACTTTAAAAACACTAATTATAGAACAACCTCAAATAATAAGAACCCTAGTTTGATTTGAACCAAAATGAAGATCAAATCGATGGTGTTTATGGAAAAGAACATGGGGCTTTGATTCCCTATGTATTACGCGTATATAAATGTATTTATTTACCCGGTTGATGATGGATTGAAGATATATACTACGAAGCTCAGGTCGCTGTTGGCTAGGGTTTAATCGATGATCAAATGCCGATGATAATGGAATTAAACTCCAGGACAGCTTCGAATGATATTGTTGATGCAAAGCCCTATATCAATTTTGAATTAGATAGGTCGAACGATAGGTTCGATTAGATTGCAGGTTACGACGAGGAGAGAATCGGATGGGTAATTTTTGTATGTTTTCAGGTGAAATCAAGTGTCGGGAACGTTTAAGATCACTGAGATGGTCGTTCAGGTTAACGTAATTGGATTATTATTAGACTTTATTGCCCAAACGGCTATGGAGTTTAAGATGCATCGGTTATGCATTTGAATGGGTGGTAACTGACGTTTTAATCTCAATTATTTGATGCATTCATGTTCGAATCATGCCCACGAACGATTTGGGTTCAAGATTCATCGTTTTAATGGTTTTAAGGTGGCCGGAGCTCCCCAGAGCTCCACCAGTGTGTGGTGGCCGGAATTACAGGAGAGAGAGGAAAAGAGTTTTGGGTTCTTTTGGAATTACACACTTGGTCCCTGTACTTTTGTTTTTTATTTTATGCAAACTAACCCACTAACTTAATTAGTTTAAGTTTTTAAGCATTTCAAAGATTAGTAATCTTATAAATTAATATTATTATTAATATTATTAATTTTAGTTATTATTATTAGCATTATTATTATTATTATTATTATTATTATTATTATATTATTATTATTATAATTATTATTATTATTATCATTATTATTATTATTACTAGTTGAATGCCCGCGCGTTGCGGCGGTGCGGTTGTTGCATGATTTTTTGGGAATTCGATTTTAGTCGGTATCGGCTCGGTGTGTTATGACGTAAATTAAAAAATCAAAACATAATTATTGAAAAAATTGAATAAAAGAAAATAATTACGTATGTTACAAAAGTCTTTAAGACAATTATATTATCCCAATAAGAATAGTGAAAATATGGGTGGTATTTATGATTGAAAATCACTTATTACCTAGTTTTTAGGGAGGTTTATTTTATGAATGTAGGTTAGAGTTTTATAATCATCGGAGTTAGTTTTTTGTGGTGATTTGCATATACCGAAAAAAGTTAATGGAGAATTGATCACCACAAATTATCATCTTAATTGTTATTGAGTTGTTAATAACTGATAAGGAAAGGGGAAGAGGGATTAGTACTCAATCACAATATATAAACGACATTGAAAGTAAATGACGATTTTGTTTGACCACGTGTATATGTTTTAGCATTTGTATTATAAGCAATCATATATATACTTTATTGTAAGGGCATTAATGAAATAAAATAATTAATTATTTGAAATTTAAGCATTACTTTTCATATGGGTGTCCTAATCCATATGTAAAATTATCATTCTATCATCCTCTCACTTTTATTGTAAAAAACATAAATAAATATTAAAATTATTAAACTTATAATATGCCCCTAGAAAAATAATAGTATTATAGTTATTATAAATATGAATATTTATATAAGTTATATACTTAAATATTTAAATAAAACAATATACTTATGAAAAATTATTTAGTTATAAAAATATAATTAGTAAATATAAATTTAAATGTCAATTTATAGTATCATAAATAAATTAAAATTAATGAAGTGAATTAAATAATATCGTATCATTAATAATATATTAATAATGTTTATTAAATATATGAAAGAGACAAAGGTAAAAATGTCAAATCTTATAAAATTAATGGATAAGTTTACCATATTACCCCTAAAGTGTCTTAAAATTTTAATCAAATCTCTATTCTACCCCTCTTAAATATATGCACTCATTTGTACATGTTGTTTTAAAACTTGTATTTTTGGTAAAATTACATCTCTATCCAAATAAATGTATTATATAGTAGTATAGATTTTTATTATTATTATTATTATTATTATTACGATTATTATTATTATTATTATTATTATTATTATTATTATTCTATTAGTAATATTATAATACTCAATTCAATAGATTAGTTATTAGCTTTTAAACAAAAAAAGAAATAAGAAAAAATACTTAATGAAATCAAAGAATCAAGCATAAATAATCCCCAAGTTTCATATTAGGCAAACATGGTCCTTAAAAGAATTAACAAAGCTAGCTTTAAATTAACCAAAAATTACAAGATGTTGCAGTCTCCCCAACTTAAAAGAATTTTGTCCCGAAATTAAAAAATAAACTAAACGAACAAATGCGGGTACATATTTTTCATATGCTCCTCACGTTCCCAAGTGAACTCAGCTCCGCGTTTGTTTTCCCAACGGACTTTGACGATCGGTGTGGTAGTTGTTCGGGTCTTCTTTAGGGTTCGGTCCATAATCTCAACAGGCTTCTCAACGAAATGCAATGACTCATCTATTTGAATTTCCTCGAGAGGAACATGCAAATTTTCATCAGCCAAACATTTTCTCAGGTTCGAGACATGGAAAACAGGACGAACCTCGCTAAGTTCATAAGGTAGTTCCAGTTTGTAAGCCACTTTTCCAATCCTTTTCAGAATCTTGAAAGGTGCTACAAAGCATGTGGTTAACTTACCCTTCTTCCCAAAATGTACAACATCCTTCCATGAAGAGACCTTAAGAAGAACCATGTCGTCGACTTGAAACTCCAACGGTTTGCGTCTTTTATCCGCATAACTCTTTTGACGGCTTCTAGCCACCTCAAGGTTATTTCGAATTTTGGAAACTTTGTCGGTCGTTTCTTGAATAAGTTCAGGACCAGTGATGAGATTTTCCCCAATGTCAGTCCAACAGATCGGAGAACGACATTTACGACCATACAAAGCCTCGAATGGTGCCATTTTGATACTTGAGTGATAACTATTGTTATACGAAAATTCCGCAAGCGGTAAATGCGTATCCCAATCACACCAAAGTCAAGGACACATAGACGAAGCAAATCCTCGAGGGTTTGGATTGTTCGTTCGGTTTGACCATCGGTTTGAGGATGATAAGCCGTACTTAAATCCAATTGAGTACTAAAGAGTTCTTGCATCAAAGACCAAAAGTGTGAAGTGAAACAAGCATCCTTTCGTCGTTAAGTCAAACTTCGTACCGTCTGCACCGTGAGAGATGCAAGTGTTTGCAAGACAACCTATGACTAAGAACACTCGTATCTCCTAAATGATTCTAACTCATCAAAACAGGGGTGATTCCCTTACTTTGATGATTCTCTATTCGTTTCGATAAATGATTTCCAATTGTGATTTATAAAATTTCATCCTCTGGATCGGGGTGATTTCCTTATCCCGAGGATTGATTTCAATTATTTTCTTTGGAATGGTATTTCACAAATGACATGATCTCACCAAAATAGGATTGAAACCCGTACTTTGGTGACAAACGTCAATCTTCGATTGTTTTCTTGCTATTATGAAATTTAATTATCAAGATAGGCGTGAATTCCGTACCTTGATAATAATATCATCCTTGTGAATTGTATTTCTTCAAATGAGACGACTTCATCAAAGTAGGAGTGAATTCTGGATTTTGATGAAGAAGTTCATCTTGTTATATTTTGTTTTTGTAAAACTTCACCGTTAAGATAGGAGTGATTTCCCTTACCTAATGGTGAGTGACCTCGTCTTATTTCTGTGGATCCTCAACAAGGAGTTGGGATCGAATTTTTTTTGATTGGTAAGTTAGTGGTCATACCTTGGGAATACACCATCAAGTTAGGAGTGAAAACCGCACCTTGATGACTATTCTCATTTCTTGATCTCCAACTTATCAAGGTTTTAATCAAGTGACAAGAAACATGTAGTAACTTGAGGGGTGAACAAATGTTAGTGTTTGGACCTATCAAGCCAAAGCATAATTTCTGAACTTGAAAGGAGACCCGATCGCTCTAGGTTAATTTTGATTCCGAGATTGGAGCATTTAAATTCTTAAATTGATTTCTTTCCCTTTATCCTTATGTTTTGATTTGATCTAGCTATATCGAACCATATATTCCTTATTTATCAACTTTCATTTTGAGATATCATTAACACATGATTGTGTGATGGTAGTCTTCTTAAACAATCTTTCTACTAAATAAAGACATCATCAACTTGTGGTTATGTCTTTCTAGTCATACGAATGTTCTCGACTGTACTTATGGGTTTGATGAAGTACGTATGCAATCTATATTTGGAAAATTTGTTACCTTGCAAAACATGGTTACAAATGCATGTCTTATTGTTTGCGTTACTTCTTGGATCACTTTTGAACCCTTACCTTGGAAATCTTTAAAACTCTATCTTGGTTTCGACTAACGAGACTCGTTATTACTTACATTGTGACGTGGAGGTTCATAAACCTTCATAACTTGTAGTCATGGGTTTGGCATAAAGGAAAAGACGTAACTTGGTATGTATCCAAGTGTCTTACCTTCACATATGACAAGACCTAACATTCGTGATCCTATGGATCTCCTGTTTAACTTTTCATTCACTAAGTGCCTCTTATCTTAGTTGCCATGATGACAAATGATGCATTATTGACCGATTCATATTGACTGATGTGGGATAAGGAGTCGAGAAATTGACACGTACTTACCTCAAATAGTCGGTTATCGTGGTGTGTCGTTAAACATCGATCATTAACTCTGATGATCGATTCACTTTCTGTTATTAACAATGCCTCTAAATCATCTCTGGGAACCCAGCTCAAAATCTCAACATCGTGTAAAATTCCATAATTCGCAAAGTGAAGCATCTCACGGTGATCTAACGCCAACCACAGTCCATTTGTACACTTATCTTTCATCATAAGACACCTGTTCGTTTGAGTTTTATTCTTAATTTTGGGACGAAATTCTTTTAAGTTGGGGAGACTGTAACATCCTGTATTTTTATGTAATTAAAAGTTAACGTCGTTTAATCCTGTAAGGTCTATGATTGCCTAATATGGAACTCGTGTGTTACTTATGCTCATACTTTAATTCGTTTTTAATCCTTAAACTCGAAAGATTATAATAATAATGATAATTATAATTGTCATAATAATAATAATAATTTATAGAAATTATTAAACTTAAAAATGTTAAAACTTAAAGTAATTAGGTTGGGAGGTGTTTTGTCATTTTAGAAACTTAATATAGGAGTTTTGGGCATAAAATAATAAGTAAGAAACCGCAGGGGCTATTCATGTAAATTCATAAAACCCAAACCATTTCCCCCCTATAACCCCGATTCTCCGGCGACTTCCTCCCGGCCACCGTCGGCCAACATTCCGGCGAGTCCCAAAACACCCAAAATCAATCGTTTTTAACCCCAAAACCATTTCAGATCGTTTCGAAGGTGTGAATCGCGCTTGAATGCGCACATTAATCGCATATACACAACAGTTACCCAGCTAATCAAATTCATAACTGAACACCTTCAATCTCATAGTCGTTCGGGCATTTAAAGCTAATAATGATCTAATTAATCGAGCCTAAACAATCACCTAAACTAATCCTAATCATCTGCAACTTTCAATTTCACCTTAAACAATCACGAACATCACCCTCGATGCTCCCCTTTGCCGCAAATTACATCCCAATCGAAGCCCATCCTTCGAGCAAACGAAACAGAAATTAACAGGGGGTTTTTTATCACTGTGACCCTTGGAAGATTTCTGTAAAACGAATTCGATTATTATCCATGTTAGCATCTTAAACCGATTTCAATAAAGCTTCGTCTATTCTTCATTGTGTTCAACTTAAATTCACCATTATACGGGTAATTAACCTCTTACACACACTCGATTTGATATGGGGATCAAAAGCCCCATGTCTATTGTGGTATTCATCAACGTTTTATGCTTCAATTTGGGATGAATTAGGATTAGGGTTTATGTGATTTGGGGGAACGTCTTAATCTGGGTTATAATTAATTGAAACCAAATAAACCAAGACCGCGGCCCTGGTTCACCGGTTAAGTCTTCTCATGCCAACTTGGAGGTCCCGGGTTCGAAACCTGGCCACCCCCATATTTTTTTAAATGGCTTTTTCAGCCTTAAATCAATTTTAGAAAATTCCTAATAAATATAAAAAATGTTTTTATAACCTTTAAATATTTTTAAGGCATCAAATAAATTTCGGTAATATTTTAAAAGTTTAAATAACTAAAAACCTTTGTATAAAAACATTTTAAGAGTATTCATGGATTATTTATATGGATTTAAAAAAATAAAATAAATAAGATATTAGTGACCCGAACTTTCCTTTTAATTATTTATCTTTTAAACCACGCTATTTTAATTGGAGATTTCATAAAACATTATAAATTAATATGTTAAATGATTAATTATGTAAATAGACATTTAAAATCATTTAGATAATTAGTTTTCTTTATTTTATTTTAGACCATGTTAAATGACTTCAAATAATTTTATATTATTTTGCAAGTCATATAATTAAGTACATTATAAACATTGGTCAAAATGTACTCTTTTAAAACTTATATATCCTTTTATGTGTATTGAAGCTTATATATTTAAATGATTTTCTTTTAAAATAATAACTATTTATATGCTTATGGACCTGATACAATAATTTAAAAAAATTATTTAAAATAATAATGGAAATAATATTATCTTTATTAATCTCTAAAATTTGGGAAATTATATACTATTCTTAGAAAATTATTAAGATTTAATTACATCATTATTATCTAATTTCATTTCTAAAATACTTAATCATATAAACCTATATAATTCCTTCTAATGGAATGAAAATGTAAATAACTACATTATAAACTTATTGCTTAGCAAAAACCTTAAAATATTAATACCCTAATTCTTGTGAACATTAATCGTATTGTTAACCTTAATCTTTATCTTGTAAATTATATATTTTGGTGCTTGTAATGGATACTTTGGATTTATCTTTTGGATCTTACGTTAATCTTTTATATCATCTTGTAATGCTATATCCATGTGAGTATTTCCATACTCCTTTTTCTTATTTTCACACTTTGGGGTGAAACATGTTAACTTATACTATTGCACTTGTAAACTTATTTGAGACTTGTAAACCTATGGCAATTCATCTTGTAAAGTTGTGGTTAGTTGAACTTTCGTGGTTACCATGTTATGGCATTATATGTACAATCATTAACTATTGCTAGCCCATCGAAGTCATAGATCTATGGGCAAGACAAGCCTGCTTTGATTGATTCAAGTACACTTAGCTGATCGTATAATCTTGTAAACGTTTGAGACTTGTAAAATTTTGTCGAGGTTTGATTGTTGCATTGTTCATAACATCCCTAATCACTTTATTCACTAACTTATGACTTGAATTGCCATCTTTTATATAATCTATGTATTAAAAGCTATGGAATGCTCACCAACATTTTTATGTTGACCTTTTATTTTTAACATATTCAGGTATACCTCAAGTTTGTGTCTACTCTTTGAAGCTTATTAAATCTAGGATTGGACCTAGAGATAAAATGGATGATCATGTTATTTGTAGCATTTGTACATGATGTATTCTTTGTTGAAACTTTTGCTTGTAATGTTACTAATGAAACTAATGAATAATATATTTGGAATTAAAAAATAGCGTTATGTGGCTGTGAATAATCGTAACCCTCACATCTCGACGTTTCCGCCGTCAAGGTCGGGTGTGACAACGGCACGCCATGATGACTCACAATTTCATCAATGTAGATACGAGCCAGCCTTGAAACTTTGTATGTATCTCGTATGGGTATGAAATGTGCCGTCTTGGTCAAACGGTCAACAATGACCCATATGCTATCATGACCACGAGGAGTACGAC
Source organism: Flaveria trinervia (assembly GCA_025506515.1). NCBI lineage: Eukaryota > Viridiplantae > Streptophyta > Magnoliopsida > Asterales > Asteraceae > Flaveria > Flaveria trinervia. The sequence goes on along the minus strand of CM046441.1, from coordinate 80,230,458 downwards.
GTAACTTGGTTATGAAATCCATGGATATATGTTCCCATTTCCATATAGGCATTTCAGGTTGCTCAAGTAAACCACTTGGTCATTGATGCTCGGCTTTGACTCTTGCACACATGAGACACTTGGAAACATAAGACGTGATATATTTCTTCATCCCAGGCCACCAATATTGACCACGCAGGTCCATGTACATCTTATCGGAGCCAGGATGAATGGAATATCGGGTTTGATGAGCTTCGTTCATAATAAAGTGCCGAAGGTTATCACGATTCAGAATCCAAAGTCGATTCAAGAAGTACCACATGCCATTCGGTTTTGTTTTCAGTTGTGACCAAACATTAGACATCAAATCTTCATCTTTCCCTTCGTGGTTAGTGCTGCTTGTTGAGCCTCGCGAATGCATAACTTGAGGTCACTATTGATCCTTATGTTTATAGCATGATAGTAGCCTCGTTAAAATCCACATGAATCTCATTATCAAATTCCCCTAACGTATCAAACCATTGTCTTCGATCTCGAATTTCTTGTAGTGAGACAGTCTTGTTATGGACCTTGCGACTCAACGCGTCGGCTACAACGTTCGCCTTTCCAGGGTGGTAGCGAATGTCGCAGTCATAGTCGCTAATCAACTCAATCCAACGTCTTTGCCTCATGTTGAGATCCTTTTCATTGAACACGTTTTGGGAGACTCTTATGATTAGTGTAGACTATGCATTGCGTCCCATAAAGATAGTGTCGCCAAATCTTCAAAGCGAAAACCACAGCACCAAGTTCAAGGTCATGAGTTGTGTAGTTCACTTCATGAACCTTCAATTGCCTCGACGCGTATGCTATAACTTTGTCTCGTTGCATGAGAACACAACAAGACCTGATTAGAAGCATCGCAATACACGGTAAAATCATCGTTTCCATCAAGAAGTGTGAGAATAGAAGCGTTACACAACTTGCGTTTCAATGTCTCGAAAGCCTCTTCTTGTTCGGGTCCTCATTCAAAGAGTCGATTCTTTTGGGTTAGTGTCGTTAATGGTTTAGCAATCTTCGAGAAATTCGCTATGAACCTACGGTAATATCCCGCTAAACCCAGAAAAGAACGAACCTCGGTTGGGGTTGTGGGAACACACCAATTCTTCACGGCTTCAATTTTAGCAGGATTGATGTGAATTTCTTGGCTATTCACCACATGCCCTAAGAATTGAACCTCTTCCAACCAGAATTCACACTTGGAAAACCTGGCGTATAATTGCTCTGTCTTCAAAAGTCCAGGAACTTGTGCAAGTGCGTCTCGTGATCGATTTTCGTCTTGGAATAAATAAGAATGTTATCAATGAACACGATCACAAACTTATCCAAATACGGTTTACATACTCGATTCATGAGATCCATGAACATGGCAGGTGCATTGGTCAAGCCAAAAGGCATAACCATGAACTCGTAGTGTCCATATCGACTACGAAAGCGGTCTTTGGAATGTCATCATTGTGAAAAAGTAATTGATGATACCCAGAACGTAGATTGATCTTTGAGAATTGAGTTGCTCCTTGAAGTTGATCGAAGAGATCATCGATTCGAGGAAGAGGGTATCGGTTTTTTATGGTAAGCTTGTTGAGTTCTCGGTAGTCGATGCACATACGGAACAAACCATCCTTCTTCTTCACAAACAGTACGGGTGCACCCCACGATGAAGAACTAGGACGAATGAACCCCTTATCGGTCAACTCTTGCAGTTGACTAGCTAGTTCTTGCATTTCAGACGGTGCAAGACGATAAGGTGATTTAGCGACAGGATTTGCACCAGGGATTAAGTCAATCTTGAACTCAACTTCTCGCACGGGAGGTAGCCCCTTGAGATCCTCGGGAAATTCTCGCACAACAGGAATGTCTTTCAATTCCTTACCCTTGACTTTCGTATTAACTACATATGCCATGAAAGCCATGTAGTTTTCACTTAAGCACTTGCGGGCCTTGATGCAAGACATAAGTTTGAGTTCTTGGGATGATTTCTCCTCAAAGACTTTCAAAGTATCACCAGTCGGTAAAGGAATTCAGATACACTTCTCGAAGCATAGAATTTCTGCATGATGTTTGGCTAACCAATCCATGCCAATGATAACATCAAAGCTCCCCAATTGCATAGGAATAAGGTCGAAGAAGAACTCTTGTTCGTTAAGGCTCAAGGTACAATCACGTATTACGACGTCAACGACGATAGACTTTCCATCTACGACTTCGACCGTGAAGGATCATTCCAGATTAACACGGGGTTTAGAAAGTATAGGCTCGAATTCCAAGGACACAAAACTCCTATCCGCACCCGAATCAAACAATACGGAAGCATAATGACTATTTACAAGATACATACTTGTTTGGTAACAACCTATTATTGGTATGATGAACACAGATAGGAATTTTTGTTATAAGACAAGAAACGATTTAAAAGGAGTTCAACGACGTACCATTCACCACGTCGTTGTTGGCTTATGCTTGGTTGGCATTGATGTTGAAATCCCTTCCACGAGCCGGTGGCACAGTTCCCGCATTGCGAGGATATTGCGAACGAATATGACCAGGCTCGCCACAGTTATAGCAGGTTCGGTTGGTAAGCATGGCAGTGTTGTTTGGCGCACGAAGACAAGTAGCCACCAAATGACCATACTTCCCACACAACGAGCAGACTCGGCATGGAATGTTGCTCGCATTGTGGTACTTGCACGTGTTACACATAGGATATGGACCAGCATAAGCTCTAGCCATGGGGGCTTGATTTGCAACCACCATTTGTTTTTTAGGAGCATTGGGTGCGGTCACAGCATAGTTACGTGTCGGGGTGAACTTACGCTTCTTCTTTTGAGAAGATGACTCGGCTCTTACCTCCTTTGTTGCATCGGGTGTCACCTTCGCAATAGACTTTGAACCCTTTGCCGACATAGTGCTAGCTCTTATATGATTCTCGGTGAGTTGCGCGGTGATAGTAATTGCCTCCTCCAAAGTTGTGGGCCTACTACCCACCAAGGCATCTTGAACTTGAGGTGGCACCCCCTTGATAAATTTCTCAATGTTACGGGGCACGGTGTCCACCATGTGTGGTAGGAGCATACTCAACTCATGATGTCGGGTGAAATAAGCCAGTGATTCCCACCATCTTGTTTGAGGTTCCAGAACTCCTCTAGTTTTTACAACTCGCTCCTGGGCAAAACTTTTGGATCATAATATCCTTAAATTCCTCCCAGGGCAACACCAAAGCAACCTTAGTCCCACGTTTTCTCTTTTCACTATTCCACCATGTTTAGTGCCCGTTGTTGAAGGACACTTGTAGCATAGCGAACCTTGAACTCGTCGGGGCACTCGCAAACGATGAACATGTTCTCCATACTTTCAAACCACTCAAGAAGTCGAGTGGCTCCTTCTTTTCCACTAAAACTAGTGGGTTTGCACGAGTTGAAGTGTTTGAAAGTGCAGGTGTGAGTGTTCCCTTGTTGATTGTTGCTATTCTCTCCATTAGTACCGCTATTGTTCCCATTGGTGTTGTTGTTGCTATTAGCCATTAGGGTACTATTAATTTCAGCAACCATGGGGGGGATGAAGGCAGCCATTTGCCGGGCAATCATGGTGGCTAGCTACGGTCGGAACTTCCACGCTTTCCATGGTGACGAGACATGTTGGATATACAAAAATGAGTTAGTTACGGGAATGAGGATAACAAAGGATAGTAGTTTAGACAAAGACAAGCTAAGAGTTGTAAGGTACACAGAATGATTCTATTAGGTAACGCATTACCATTTGGAAATGTTGACACGTCAAGGTGAATTGACCCATTTCCCTTTAGAAACTTGTGTATATTGACCATAGTTTATCACTCATCCCAGAAATCCCCAGGTAAGCATGACTAGTCCCGTAGGATTTATGCGAAATGCTTGCCTTAGCCCAAAGGCCTTTTGCCAGGAAATCCAGGATACAGGTGTCTATGTGTCACACAATATTTCTTAGGTTCATGGAATCAAAACCTTGATGAGATTTATATAGATTGACATAACGTCTAAGGATCCAAGTCATAACATAAGCATAAGATTCGACGTGTCGTCGAGAATAAGATTAAGAGGTTTCATGTTCGGAAGAGTCAACGAGTCAAAGTTAAGTTTAAGGAGACAACTAACAATGTTTAGGCAATCCTATGACATCAAATTGCACATAAGAGGGCATAGCATTATGTAGCATTCAAACTATATGATTTACAAGATAGAAATATAATTCTATAAGGTTCATGTATACTATAGTCTAGGTCACCATTTCCAATAACCTAGATCTCTATAGTTATGGGCTCTGATACCAATCTGTCACACCCCAACCTTAACGGTGAAAACGTCGAGGTGTGAGGGTTAAGGTCGTTCACAGCCACATAACGCTATTAATAACCCAAATTTATATTAATAATAAGTTCCAATTGTTACAAGCATAAGTCTCAAAGAAAGTAGATAACATAACATAAGATGTAACAAGCCAATTATTTCATTTATTTAACTAGGTCCATTTCTAGATGTGGACAAGCTTCAAAAGTGGCGATCAAACTTGAGTATTTCCTGAAACATGTTAAAAATAAAGGGTCAACATAATGTTGGTGAGATTTCCATAGTTTGCAATACAATAGTATATAAAAGATGGCAATTCATGTTGTAAGTTAGAGAACAAAGTAACTAGAGATTTAAGACAGAATGCACAATCAAACCTTGACAAAGTTTTACAAGTCTCAAATGTTTACAAGTATATATGATTAGCTAAGTGTACTTGGATCAACCAAGCAGGCTTGTCAGGCCCATAGATCTATGACGTCGCCAGGCTAGCAATAGTTAATGATTGTACATATATTCGACATTACATGGTAGCTACAAAGGTCAACTAACCACAACATTCAGGTGAAATGTCATAAGTTTACAAGAATCAAACATGTTTACAAGTGCAAAGTTTATAATGTAACATGTTTCACCCCAAAGTGTAAAAATATAAAAGGGGCATAGAAATACTCACATGATCAATAAGTATATAATTGATGAATAAAAAGAAAAATAATAGCCGTTCCAATGTAGAACTTCACGAGGTACCTAAATATATATTTTTACAAGATTTTTAAGTTTTATAATAAATTTAACAAGGTAGGGTTTCAATTTGAAATTTGAGGCTTGTCAAATAATTATGTTTAACAAAATAGAATCAATTATATTTATTAAACTCAAATAAATTTGCTACATGTTAAGTAAGATCTTATATATAAGAATATAACATTTATAACAATTTGAATACATATATAAAGATTAAATAAAACTTTATAACCATAATTTGAAAACAACAATTTAAAGATAACGGATAAAATAATAATATTTAAGTGAACAAAATATTATCTAAAGTCTACATTTTATAAAATTAAACTACTTATATCTCTTTTCAGAATATTAATAAATATAAAAGTGTTTCTTTTTAAGTAACAATTTATAGAAAACTATTTAAATGATTTTAAAATGATCAAAGTTTATAAAATGACCTTTTATAATTTTTAGAAATTTTTAGTATTAATTTAAAGGCCAAAAAAGCCTAAAAAATATGTGAGGCTCTCCGGGTTCGAACCGGGACCTACTGTGTATGGGTCTTGCATCTTACCAGTGTACCAAAGGGCAATTGTCGTGCTAAATTTCGGTTTTTAAAACTTTAAAAACACTAATTATAGAATAGCCCCAAATCATAAGAACCCTAGTTTGATTTGAACCAAAATTGAAGATCAAATCGATGGTGTTTACGGGAAAGAACATGGGGCTTTGATTCCCGATGTAATTACGCGTATATAAATGTATTTATTTACCCGGTTGATGATGGATTGAAGGTATATACTACAAAGCTCAGGTCGTTGTTGGCTAGGGTTTAATCGATGATCAAATGCCGATGATAATGGAATTAAACTCGAGGACAGATTCGAATGATGTTGTTGATGCAAAGGCCTATATCAATATCGAATTAGATAGGTCGAACGATAGGTTTCGATTAGATTGCAGGTTGCGATGAGGAGAGAATCGGATGGGTAACGTTTAAGTTAACTGAGATGGTCGTTCAGGTTAACGTAATTGGATTATTATTATTAGACTTTATTGCCCAAACGGCTATGGAGTTTAAGATGCATCGGTTATGCATTTGAATGGGTGGTAACCGACGTTTTAATCTCAATTATTTGATGCATTCATGTTCGAATCATGCCCACGAACAATTTGGGTTCAAGATTCGTCGTTTTTTAATGGTTTTAAGGTGGTCGGAGCTCGCCGGAGCTCCGCCGGTGTGCGGTGACCGGAATTACGGGAGAGAGAGGAAAAGAGTTTTGGGTTCTTTCGGAATTACACACTTGGTACCTGTACTTTTGTTTTTATTATTTTATGCACAAACCTTGCATTTGAAGTTTTAAAAATGTCAAACTAACCCCCTAACTTAATTATTTAAGTTTTTAAGCATTTCAAAGATTAGTAATCTTATAAATTAATATTATTATTAATATTATATTTTAGTTATTATTATTAACATTATTATTATTACTACTATTATTATTATTATTATTCTATTATTAATATTATAATACTCAATTCAATAGATTAATTATTAGCTTTTAAATAAAAAAAGAAATAAAAAAATACTTAATGAAATCAAAGAATCAAGCATAAATAATCCCCAAGTTTCATATTAGGCAAACATGGTCCTTAAAAGAATTAACAAAGCTAGCTTTAAATTAACCCAAAATTACAAGATGTTACAGTTTTGAGCCTCGTCGGAGCTCGGCCGGAGATTGGTCGAAGTCTTGGCCGGAAAAACGGGGGTTGGGGGGTTTTGGTTTGGGATTTAACCAATTTTACACTATGGGTCTCTGTAGTTCCAATTTTTGTTATTTTATGTAATAAACTTTTATTTAAGTTTTTTAAAATAACAAACCAACCCCTGGACTTAATTAAACTTTAAGTTTTAAACATTTTCTAATTTATTAGTTATTTAACTTTTATAAGTTATTATTTTTATTATTATAACTTAAGTTCAGATTTATAATATTAAGCAAAAATTGTAATTACTTGTATTATTATAACAATAATAATAATAATAATAATAATAATATATTATTATTATTATTATTATTATTAGTAGTAGTAGTAGTAGTAATAGTAGTATTATTATCATTATTATTATTATTATTTAATAATTATTAACTTTTAAATTAACAAAGAAACAAGCATAAATGGTCCACATAGTTTCATTAACGACAGAAAGGTCCTTACAAGTAAGAAGGTAACAACGTTAACATTTAGATAACGAAAATATGAAAGGATACAGGTTTTTCTTTGAAGGACCTCAAAACTGGACGGCTCCTTTCCCGCCACAATAGTATGAGGGATCTTTATCCAGTCTCACCGCCCATCCTACCGCCATAAGGTTGCTCTGTTACATCTCCAACTTCACCATGGCATGATCGCCCCGGACCGGACATCCCAGCACACAAGTTTTTGATGTTATTCAAATAAATGTTCTTCTTTTTGCAATTCATGTCATTTATCTAATAGCAAACGTTTACCTATCTATGAATCCAATTATTTTACATTTTCACCATTCGATATTGTATATTGTGACTTATGGACATCCCCTATAACAAGCCAAACTGGATATAAATATTACATGGTTTTAATTGATAATTTCTCCAACTTTGTCTCGGTCTACCCCCTTAAATGCATATCCAAAACCTTCATTACATTTAATAAATTTCACCGACTTATAGCCACCCAATTTAACCGACACATCAAAACCTTTCAATGTGACTTAGGGGGAGAATTTGATAACCATTCTTTTAAAAACTTTGCAACCTAACATGGCCTCTTGTTTTGTTTCTCTTGCTCATAATTTTCCCCCTGAAACGGTCCCACCGAGCGTATGATACGTCATCTTAACGACATTGTCCGCTCCCTCCTTATCCACGCCTGATTACCACCGCCCTTTTGGGTAGAAGCCTTCCACATGGCCACCTACCTCCATAGCATTCTCCCTACTAAACGCCTCAACTTCTTTACCCCTACCTTTGCTTTATACCTTCGCCACCCTACCTATGACCACTTACGGGTATTTAGGTATGCTTGTTACCCTAAATACATTGGCTACCCAACCCCATAAACTACACCCAAGATCCATCCGTTGCATCTTCTTAGGGTATCCCCTGATTTTCGGGGTTAACGGTGTTTTGACCCCAACACACCGTGAGTCATCATCTCCCAACATGTTACATTTGATGAACAATCCTTCCTGTATAATAACACTACCCCACCTGCCTCGTACTCTTTTCTTAATGACACCATTCCCCCGGACTTCACTTTATCCAACCCCTCTCAGCATACCAAGCCCACCCCACTACCCCAACCAAAACCCCCGGTTACCATTACTTACTCCCACCGCCCGAAACATACTCACACCAACTAAAACACTCACATGCACCTTCTCCACCCCAACCGCCACCCACGGCCGCCCCACAACCACCTACCTCACGGCTGAAACAATCCACTAACACCCATTCCATGACCACCCAATCCAAAACACATACCACCCTACTATCCACGTCTATTTCTCCTGTCCCCAAATCCTATGCCAAAGCCTTTGCCGACCCTTATTGGTTACATGCTATGCAGGCAGAGTTTAGTGCTTTACAAGTAAACGATAAATTGGAACTTGTGTCTCGCCTTTATGACTGACCAGTCATTTAGTATATGTGGTTATTTCAGCACAAATTTAAATCAGATGGGTCCCTAGAACGCTACAAGGCGCGGCTGGTTGTCAACGAGAAATCTTAAACAATAGGTATTGATTGTGAGGAAACCTTAAGTCAGGTCGTCAAACCACAGCACAATCCCGACTGTTTATCTATTGCAGTCTCTTGTTCTTGGCCCATTCATTAGTTGGATGTCAAGAACGTCTTTCTTCACGGCACCTTAAACGAAATTGTGTACATGAATCAACCCCCTGGGTTTGTCGATCGGAGATTTCCTAACTATATTTGCAGACTGAAAAAGTCACTCTATGGCCTGAACCAAACACCATGTGCATGGTAAACCCGTTAAAACTTGTTAAAATGTGTTAAAACTTATAATTTAAATAAAATATGAAAGCCAAATGACCTAATTGGCTTTTTAAACTGAAGTTATTTAATTAAAACATTTTGAAAACTTGATTATTATTTTATAAAATTATTATTTTATTTAATTCAGCATTGCATTTGAATATAACCAAAACAAATACCACTTGTTATTTCATATGAGATTTTGACAATTATAATTCTTAGAGTCACTTAGCACCATAACAAAACAGAATTATAGCAACGGTAATTTGAACGCTTATACCAATGACAAAATGTTGCTACAAAGATTGACGGCATATCCTTGTAGTTAATTAAATGTCGTCGGTTATCAGGTCGTCAGTAGTTTTTGCTATAGCAACGATATGTTGTCGATATAGGTTGAATATATTTTTAGGTTTTTTTCATATTTTTTGAGTAATAAAAGATAATGGAAAAACCATGGAAAATCGTATGGAGAAAATATGGCATCATTAAAATATTTTGAAAATGTGCCAAATTTCCCCTCTAGAGGCTAATGATCAAAAACCAAAAAGATCAACCGCGACATGTTCACACATACTTCATATGAACGACCAATGTCATTACTATATATGTGTTGTAGTATGTTCATATTCTTGTAGTGACTAACAATCTAAACTAATATATATGAAAAAAAATAATTTATACTTTTTGAGATTTTTACATATTTCATCTTTATAAGAGTATTAGCTATATATCTTCTCAAATAAAAATCAATTACATATTCCCATTTAAAACTCATATATTATGACATATTATCCATTAGCTTTAATTAGCTTTTCAAATAAATATTTTTTTCTTGTTTTTAGTAAGAGATGTATATATATTATTATTTTTTGTATTATAATTGTTTAATACTTTGGTTTTTCTTTTATTCATTTTTTTGTATTTGGAGTTGTAATTAACTTTAATAATTAGTGATTGTGTTTTGAAATAAAATTTAAACTTGTGTATTTGGAGATGCAAATTTATTATCATTATTTATACAAAAAGCTTAGAAAATGATATACGTAAATTCATATGGTAAAAATATTGATAAAATAGTATTTTATTAAATTAATCTTAACAAACTGGATAAATATATAATATTATATGTTTTACGAATGGAAAATAAACAATGATTGCATACTTAACAAAATATGTAACTAGTCCTAGAAATGGAAAATACGGTGAATGTATTTTTCTTTTTCTCTACTAATTATTCCATGATTCTTGTATGCTTTTTGGTGAAAGAAATGTGACTTAGAAAAAAGGAAAAAATTTGAATGCACGTTCCCATTATAGTTCCCATTATAGATGGAGATTTTTCTAAAAAGAAAAAAAAAAGTATATCTTATGCAAACACAAAAGAGATATTCTTGGCATTTTTCTCTTATTGAATATATTTCTTTTATTTCTATACGTGAGACGTGTATGGTATCAATCTAGAGTACGTGTAAACATATGCTCCTTTAGTTTCTCTAGCTTTAGTTACCTTATCATGAAAACCCTCAAAACTATCTTCTTCGTGCCATTTGTTTCACATTGCCTTTATCGTTATGCACCTTTTGCTTATGAACGAAAAAATATGAAATTGTGTCTCGCCCCCTATAGAATTGTAAAACCATAATCTTCCATGACGATTAGGGATCGTGTTAAGGATATTAGGTGGTTTACATTTACCGGGAACCACTACTAAACAAGTGAGTGTCTCTAACGGATGCTTCCACCAGAGAAAACTACAGGGGTTGGTGATGACACACCATCTAAGTATTGGTATGGTTTTATATTTTGCGGCAGGTGTTGAATACGAACTATTAATCACATAAAACGTTAAATAAATGAGTAGTTTATTATTGATGATATAATACACACATTATATAAAACTATTCATATCTTTGATTAGCTTTTAATCATCGACGATTTCATACATACATTATGTATAAACTATTCAAGATTTTGAAAACGCACATGCACAACGCTTTGTCAAAATTAGTGATAAAAATTTAAACATGCACATACAATAATATATAGGTTTTTTTAACACGTTACATCGACCCTTTGATAGGAGTTGAGTGAGAGAGAGATTGTGAGGGATGTGTTTGGTATATATCTTAGTTTATATTTTTTTTTAAATTTTAGTTTTAGGTTTAAAAGATCATTTTGTCCTCACGTGAGGGGCACACACTTTCATCGTTAAAGACAATTTATGTTATTTGCTAAATTTAAAAGCGAAATTTATAATATAATGAAATTTAAAGGTTAAGAAGAGTAATTTGTTCCTTTTAAAATTTAAAGATCGTTTAGAGAGATTCATTAAATAGAGACATATAAATTAAAAATTCAATTATAGTTTGTGAGATGGAAAATCAAAGTATGTTTTTGTTTGGAGAAAGTATTATTATTTCTTCCAAATGAAAACACGCAAACGAAATGGACTAGTTATGTTACTAGGAAAGTAAATATTTTAGTGTGGCAAGTTTCATTATGATAAAAGGGGCACTCTCGCTATACTCCCAACATTATGAGAGAACGTCGATCAATTTCCCACGTCATGCATCGTGTTTTTTGGGTGGTTGTGGTGTTACCACACCACGCCATGAGCCATAGTGTGGTCATGACAAGAACATGCCCCATCCACCCTTAGACCGTCTTCCTACAATAATCAATTTGGTAAACTAAAGCTATCATCATGACTGGTTGGAGGATTATGTGGAGATTCAGAACAACATACATTTTGAGAATGATAATAAGAATTGAGTAACGTTTTAGATTCTATTGTTTAGTACTCGTTTTTTATGGTCCACCAAAAGAAGAAAACTAGTTTTGTGGAGCGGTTTATTAGTCGTCATAAGTGGGTGCCGGGGAGCAAAGTTCTCGATCCAGTGGAAAAAAGTCCCAGTCGGGAACCAACCCCCCACCCCAGTTTCACCAATTAAAAACTTTCCCTGGAGCAAGGATTTTCCTTGTTTTCTACTGTTCCTTTTTCACTCAAATTTGATCATTGCCAACCGTATTATGACAGTTATTTAAAAAATAATAATAATTAATTTTTTAACCTTTAAAACAACTCTATATATTCTAATATTTTTTATATTTTATTCTACGATTTAGACCTTATACTTTATACACTCAATTCTACTCGGTGTTTCACAAAATAAAATCATCATCTCATAAATAAAACCAATTCCAAAAATCTTGTAAAACAAACTCACAAATCATCACCACCTCGGTGAATGAACTCATTCGACACTTCGAAATATCGTCCAAAATTCAAACTTACCCCACATACAACCAACAATCCTACTATAATTAATATGGATGACTCTGATTCAAGTGAGGAAACATTAGCTTCGTTTGGAGGAGAAGGGGGCATCGATGCAAACTCTAAAGACTTAAGAAAAAAGGGGGAAAAGACAATTATGATGGTCATTTCCTTCGTATTGATGTTGCATGTGTCTTTATATCATTGTTAAGACAGTTCATGTCATTGTGATGGTACATTCACCATAGATTGTAGGAAATTTCTGTTGAGATGTTACTTTGATTAGATGTTAGACCATGCCCTTACCTAATTACAAGTTGCAAGAATGTCGTTTACTCGTTCATCTTGCGTTTAAATTGACGCAACCATTAAATATTGAAGGAAAGGATGAAATGTTAATAAAATCCTATATCTCACAAGGGGTGCTGCTAAATACAACTTCTCTCTCACAAACTTTGTGGACGCACCCACACGAGGAAATGAAGAAGGAATTATATTTAGCCACAATCTATCAGCTTACCTGATTTCATCCGCTTTATGATTTTAGTGGTTTATTTAATTTTCACTTATTGATATATATATATATATATATATAATATGAACCCAGGCGATGACACACACAAATACATATATCCTAGTTTAAGGGACTTTTTGTCTTGCAAATTCTATAGAAAAGAATACAAACAAAACACGTTCTACGCTTCCTAACATGAACCATAGTATGTAAAAGAACCGTCAAACAAACCAAAACAGAATAAAACCCAAGACATAGCCAAACAGATAAACATATCTATCAATGAAAAATCATAACAAGTAATAGTGGGTCCTATAACAACACTAACGAGGTTAACCTTATTCAATAATGATATAAGGTGACAACGTTGAAAGGTAACACCCCAAAATAATAGTACATGTTACTAAAATAATTGATGCTTTTACTATGCTCAAAACTAAATATCTTTTTCTCCATTAGATATTTATCTTTAAGTGGTCAAATATATGTTTTATCACAATTTCTTCTTTCATAAAAAATAATTTTAACTATATAGAATTTATGCTAACTTTTTGAAACATTAATCTAACAGACAATAAATAATATTAAGGGTACTACTATAGATATATCAGGTAACACCACCATATCATAAGGGCCGTATGTGAAGACAAAAATAGTTCATCATATAGACCGTAGAGTCTTAGCATTGGTTGCATTGCTGTTCGTGGTATCGCTTACTTCCATCATGACATACGGCACGTATGACACCGTAAAAAATGTCAGTATGATGTATATATGTGTCAGTCACACCTCATATACAATCATATGATTTAACGAACGTACACCATCTCATTTGGACCCTAAAACAGACCCATGACCATTTTTCTCCTATATCACGACGTGTATATTCCTTTGTTACATGCCATACAGACTATATGACACGACACTAATGTTTAGATAGTATGTTAGCTAGTGGTGTTTGGCTAGACCGCCCGAAACTTAAATATTGTTGTATAGGTTTGATATAATGAATCATTCACATCATCATTAAAGGTGTGATATAATTGTTACGTATTCAAAGGGTTACAACGTTCATGAACACATTATAAGGGAAACATATGCTTTGCACCAACCCTCAGTTGTTACGTAAACAATACTTCATCAATCCTTATATATAAAATGAAACTTAAAAACTTTTTGTATTCAGAGTACTACAATGAATACTTTGACACTTACTACTTTATCTTCTTCATCATGCCTATGGCTTCTTTTTCTTTCATCATTTTACACCCTATGTCTCTCTAATCAAAACTCAAATCATGTACTATGTATACCCACTGAGCGATCGGTGCTTACTGAGCTCAAGAACAATCTCACCGACCACGCAAACCGTCTATCTTCTTGGGTGGGCAAAGACTGTTGCACATGGTCCGGTGTGGTCTGCAACAATGTCACGGGTCATGTCGAAGAGATTCGTCTTCGAGGACCTGACGATGGATTTCACGGCCGTTGTCATGGGCCTTACGACACCGAAGACGAATTGGCAAAAGCATCAAAACAAATGTTAGGAGGAACCATCAGTCCTTCTGTCACCAACTTATCACAACTCAGGTATTTAGACTTGAGCTGCAACGATTTTGGATTGAGCCCGATTCCGACCTTCTTCGGTTCATTCAAGAATCTAAGGTATCTTAACATATCAAGATCACAATTCGGTGGGGAAATCCCTCATGAACTTGGAAATCTATCAACAATACGTGTTCTTCATCTTCAAGACAATCCTTTGTTCACTAATCTTCAATCAAAAAGCTTAAAATGGCTTGAGGATCTTAAAGACTTGCAACATCTAGATATGAGTGCTGTTGATCTCTCAGGAGCTTCAGATTGGTTAAAGGTGATAAGCACACTCCCTTCTTTGCTAGAAATACATGTTTCTTTATGTGGGTTAACTCAGCTTCCTAGTGACCCAACTACGGTTAGATTTACATCGCTTATCGTCCTAGATCTTTCGTACAACCTCTTCTCTGATAGCATGTTGCCCGGGTGGGTTTTCGGTCTACGTAATCTGGTTGTATTAGATCTCACTAATTGCTTTATAAGTGGTCTAAAACCGGGAACTCGTGGTGGTTTTCATAGCATGCCTTCTTTAAGGACTCTTAGTGTCGCAAGCAACAGTTTTGTGAATTCTTCCTCGTTGCTGAACGGATTTTCTAGCTTAAGTAATCTTCGTTATCTTGATGTTAGTAACTGCAATATTTCGGCTCCGATTCTTGGAAGCTTACATAACTTGTCGTTGATTGTTCATCTTGATTTATCGAATAACCAGATTGTTGAGGAGATACCTAAATCTTTAAGTAATCTTTGCAATTTAGTTACCCTTGATCTGCAATCTAACAGCTTCTCCGGAAATGTGTCTGAACTTCTTGAAAGATTTTGTGAATGTGAGGAACCTAAACTAGAAATGTTAGCCTTTCGTGGCATTATCTTACGGGTCGACTACCAGAAAAGATAGGAAGATTGAAGAATCTAGGAAGCATTGATCTTGCTTACAATCAGATATCAGGGATCATTCCGTATTCTATAGGAAATTTGTCTCTCTTGAAAACATTACAGATGAACATAAATCAACTCACAGGTTCTATCCCACATACTATCGGTAATTTGTCGTCATTGAATTTCTTGGATCTATCATTTAACATGTTGAATGGAAGTTTTCCTGAAAGTACTGGGCGACTCGGGGAACTAGTTTTTCTAACTGTTCATCATAATACGTTAACTGGTATTGTGAGCGAAAGTCACTTATCCAATTTAACAGCCTTGAAAACTTTGTGGATAGGAGACAATAAGTTAGCGTTCAAGTTAAGCGATAACAATTGGATTCCTCCTTTTCAACTCGAAGTGTTGAGAATAGGCTCTTGTAATTTAGGCCCTAATTTTCCTTTGTGGATTCGGTCACAAACAAGCTTAACAGAATTAGATTTAGCCAACGCGAACTTATCAGACACCATCCCTGATTGGATTGGACTACATTCTCTAGTGTAACATTCTTGAACATATCGCACAACAACATTCAAGGAAAGTTGGGAAATGTTAGTTTTCTTGCACCAGGAGCAGTTCTTGATCTAAGTGACAACCATTTCCACGGTTTGTTACCTGGTGATTTTAATAAACCCGACTTAGATTTCCTAGATCTTTCACAAAATGAACTCTCAGGGTCCGTAGAGCAATTCTTGTGTTCTGGCATTCAAGAACCACGACGATTAAGAGTTTTGAATCTAGCGAATAATAACTTGTCAGGTGTTATCTCAGATTGTTGGATGAATTGGGAATCTCTTGCCATTTTAAACCTCGAGAAGAACCAATTTTCAGGTGTAATACCATCCTCTCTAGGAAATCTTTCAAACTTATTATCATTAGATATGCGAGATAACAAATTATCTGGGAACTTACCTGTGTCATTATTGAACTCCAAGAGTTTGATAATCATTGAGTTGGCAGAAAATGACTTGGTTGGAAGAATACCGACATCAATAAGGAGAGACAACACAAGTCTAAAACTTCTAAGTCTTCGTTCGAATAAATTGAAAGGTGAAATCCCAGTTGAAATATGTCATCTTAGTTCTGTACAGATCATGGATCTTGCTCATAATGATCTTTCTGGGAACCTTCC
Source organism: Flaveria trinervia (assembly GCA_025506515.1). Lineage (NCBI taxonomy): Eukaryota > Viridiplantae > Streptophyta > Magnoliopsida > Asterales > Asteraceae > Flaveria > Flaveria trinervia. The sequence goes on along the minus strand of CM046441.1, from coordinate 80,213,906 downwards.
GACATGCTTTACAAACTTCACAGTCATTTCTGGAAGTGAGACATCAAGTCCGTTATTCTTTACGATGCTCTTTTTCAGAATCAAGTTCTAGGCAGTGCATCGTTGGTGACGAAGGGTCGAGTTTCTACATATGATAATATTCTTAATCTGGTGACTACGATAGACCTTTCTAGTAACATGATTTCAGGGTTAATTCCTGATGAACTTGTTTCACTTTTGGGCCTACGATACCTGAATCTATCGGAAAACAAGTTAACAGGACAAATTCCCAACTTCTTCAGCATAAATGGAGTACTTGAATCTTTAGATCTATCTATAAACCATCTTGATGGACGAATTCCTTCAAGCCTATCGGCGTTGACAACTTTGAACTTTTTGAACGTGTCAAACAATAATCTTGTAGGAAGAATCCCTACAGGCCCTCAGCTTCAAACCTTTGACGAGTCGAGTTTCATTGGAAATGCACTTTGTGGGGATCCTCTTCCCAAATGTTCACAAGATACTGATAATCCCAGAGGAACTGATGAAGAACAAGATGAATCTAATGACATTGATTGGATCCTTGTGATATCTACACTCACTGGATTGATTATTGGTTTTTGGGCCATCATTGCCCCGTTGCTTATTAGCAAACGATGGAGAGATGTGTACTATCACTTTCTTGAAGAAACATGGATGAAGCTTCAAAAGTTCATTCTCATGGTATTCCCATGTAAGTGTTCACCTGTATTTAGTTTTATGTTTATTCTTTGCTTACAAGTACGTTTTCTACTTTAAAAATCAATTTTGATAAATCATTCAAGAACATAAGGTTAATTATATTCTAATAATTAAGGGTAAAATGTTATTTTCGTTTTCGACGTTTTGTTGAATTTTCATTTCAATCCAAAAACTTTTTTAAAACTTTTTTTTTCACCTCAATCATTGTAGTTTATCTAATGTTGTCATTTACATCCACTCTACTAACATTGTTAAAACCCTCCGTTAAGTATATATATATGAGGGCGTTTTTATCTTTTTCAACACCTTAATTATCCAATATTATTGGATCGAAATGACAAATTAAACGAAACGTTAGGGACGAAAATGATATTTTATTTCACTAATAGTTAAAGTTCATAAATGATCATATATATATATAGTAAAGTGCAATTTAAAACTATATATGTAATCCACAGTTTGATCTTGTGAATTTGTGACTTGTAACAGGCTTTAGAAGGCGTGAGCCACGTCATGAAATTGCTTTCAGCTCAATTGATCAAGATCAACAAGTTGATTTATCACAATACATCTATGATAAACCAAAAGGTCAGTACGTAATCAAAATTAAAGACTTTGTTTCTCCTATAGTTCTATTGATCGATTGATTGATTCCTGTTGGTGATAACACAGCTCGATCGGCCTTTTGTTTGTCATTGTAACTTGTAGGCTTTCAACAAGAATCGTCGTCTTCTGAAGCTAGCAGCTCGACTCATAATATTCAACAACCTAAAGATGAGGAACAAGAAGGTCGCAACTTGACTTCTTGCAATCAATATCGTCACTTCAGAATAAATAATGCAATATATTTACACTTTTTTCTCATGACCAGTTTTGAAAATGTGTTACAAATGCTGGTAAAAATATTCACATTTATAAACATGTAACCTGTAGTTATAAACATCTTTTCTACTATTTAGAACATGGAAGTCCTAGTCTTATGTTTTTAGATATTTATCGTGTTGAATGCTACTACCTTGATCGACTTGGGTAATCAGGATTCTAATCGCAATGCATGTTACATTGATTTGCAGGTCTTGGTAAAGAGAAGATGGATTTTGCAAATTTCAAATCAATCAAGGAAGAGAAAACATCACCAGGACTAGAATAAAGAGCTTGCAATTTATGTTATATTCATAAGTTTGTTATAACTTAAATTAGAGCGGCTTATGTAATACCTTCACACTTTAGTAGCTAGTTTGATTATGTTGAGCAATAGAAAGATTACAAGATTACCTAAAAACGTTTCACTTCTTTAATTATATTTCTTTCATATTTATTTGACCTAATAATTGGGTGGGTTTTGAGATTTAGGCACTTGTATCTACTATGGTTTTGAGGGTACCTAGAAAGACACAAGGAGTTTGTGTAGTTATTAAGTTTATTGGCGTTCGTAGAAGGAAAAGCAGGGTAGCATAAACAACCAGAATCCTGAAGTTAAGATAGCTAGGTGTGTGCGGTTGTAGAGTAAGATCATGAAGATGTTTACTTGGAAGAATATTTCTTATCATCCATCAATAAAATATAATAATTTTGAACTAAGGATGCAAGATGTACATAAATTACTATGCACCATGTCAAAAAGACAAATAAGTAAATGCCTCGTAAATGAGTCACAAATTAAAAAAACAAAATATAATGCAATCAGATTATTATAATTTATATAGTTGTTATTCCGATCATTTTAGTATTTTTGTAGTTACTTATGTTGCCATTTGCGACGTATTTACGACGCAAAAGATATATTCTTTATTTAATTTATATATGCGTCGCAAATGTGTCACAAAACTAAAAACATGTGTTTTATTATAGTAATTTTATCAACATAATATTAATTATGATTATTTATATAACCATAAAAATTTTAATATGGAGTTTGCCGACACTTTCGCGACGGAAAATGCTAGAATTTCCTACTGTGTCGCTAAGTGGACGCAAATTGCGTAAAGAACTTAGGTTTGTTATTTTCATCGCAATTGCGTCGCAAATAGGACGCAGTTTGCAACAAAACAAATGGCGTCGCAAATTTGCATAGCAAACTATCCACTTTTCTAGTTGTGAAGGACTGATGAGTTGTGAAGATGACTGAAACGTGAGCAGGTAAAGGTCTTCGATGTTATTGAATCTGAGGATAGGAGTCCTTATCAAGGAGTCCTTCACATCAAACTCAATGAAATCTTATTATCGGTTGTTAGTTTAAGAACTTAAAAAAGATTTTTGATAATATTAGGAACATGGTTAAGATATAAGGGTAGGAAAGTGTTTGATGCCCCATAGCATGTATTGGATTTTGATTATCATTTCCAACTACTATATATAGTCGAAAAAGACAACAAGATGTCGGATGAATGAGTCATATGTGAAGTTGCTCCCGAACCATCCGGTGGATTTAGTGTCATCATGTGTAATGTTTGTTCAATGTCGGTCGGATGTAGCTAGCCTTTGATGCATGATAAGCTTGTGGTCTCGAACCAACTACCAAGTATGCCCGGGTGCAAATAGGCTTGTGGATTTTGGTTCGGGTTATAGGCGTGTTTAGGTGGAGTCTTTAGGTATGGGCATGGGTCGATAAACACAAATGTCAAGTCAAAAAAGATGGTCGGGTTTGTATGTTAGATTTTACTATTATAACTTGATTTGATTGTCTTGAGCTAAAACTATGAAAATACACTAATTAGTTAATAAATGCATATAAATTGGATTAGAGTTTGTAGCTTTTAAAAGTGGGATACTTATGTGCATGACAAGCCATTTAGCAAACCCTTTCTTAAAGTAAATACTTTGAAAAATTAGAAGTAATACGTGAAAAAATATATAAAATATTTCATTTGAGTGGTATTTATGAAGTTTAAAAATAATTTAAGAAAATAAAACAAATTAAATGTTCACAAGACCGTCGCTTAGCGATCGAAATTTGGGAGAGGAATATTGATGAATAATCAACAGGTCGAGATTAAAAATTTCACACTGGTTCAGAGGAGTGGTGTTCCCACCCGGGGCTCGGTGATCCCCACCCATCCCCGGTTCCCGCTCCGTCCCATCTTATTTTGTACGAGTAATAAATTCGTATTTTACCTTGTATGTTTTGTATGCCACTTAAGAAAATTGATTTTGAGCTATAGGTGTCTTGGATGCAATCATGCAATCTTATATCCTATAATATAAAGGTAATGTATGTCGTCATATTAGCTTCCTCAAACCCTATTATACAGATGTGATTTTTAGTACGTATATAATGGGAAAAAACAAAGATTAACGTACTAGATAAGTAGTCACAAATTTTGAAATAAATAATAAACCCAATGTTTTGCTGGGGTGTCCTTTCAAGTTTCAACACCATGCATCTTATCAGAATACGATGCGTCAAAATTATTGATTTTTAAAGGATATGTATGTTTCTATGAAGAGGAGATGAATTTTCAACTTCTTGGAAAAAGATACAAATTATCACATGCATTTTCTTTATTAACATAATCATTTCTCGTAATTAATTTTAATCCAACTCTATGCTAGCACATGTAATTTTATCTAATTATTAATGATTGTATTTGGGTAGTACACTAAAGACTAACTTTCTTTTGATATGAGGTTTCGATAACTATTACTCGTATGATTATTAACAACATTTTAATTTTATTTAAATAAGAAATAAAGATTGAAATAAGTCATTATAATTTGATATGGAACCACATTTTATGTAGAGACCAATTCCATTTTTTTCTTGTGTGCCTTTTCAGCTGATAAATGTGTGATTTTGACGAAAAGAAAAAAAATGACTACATGCATGTTCCAACTGTAGAAGATTTTTCTGAAGATCAATGAGTGATTTGAAAGGAAACTTATTTGATGGAGAAATCTAATTATAATGACTTGAAAAGGGCTCTAAAAAACTATAGATTCATTGGACATACAATGGATGCTTGACTTAAAGCTTCTTACAATTTAATTACGTTAGAGTTCGTGTATTACATAGGTGGAATAAATAAAACATATTAAAATCATTAGTTTTATAAATATTTTATTTTCGAGATGTTATTATCCATTATTGAAATAAAAACATAATGAATATTTAAAGGTTATAACACATAATGAATTAAAAATTATTACCCTATATTTATATGTTAATGAATTATTAAAATAACTATATTTATATTTTAAATGTTTAATAGTTTAGTTTACTTATTTACAATAATTATTATTTAATATGAGAGAGACAAAAAACACAAATATAAATATATTTGTTTTAATATATTTTTGTTAAAAAAAAGTCAAACTAATTATTTTTAAAATTTTTGTATTTGTTATGAGAGAGAGGCGGGAAGATAACTTTTTTGTTATGTTAGAATAATGACACGTGTCATTTGATATGCTAAAATTATAACACGTGTTTTAAAAAAACTTTTTTTTATTATATGTTATAGATTATAGATTATATATGTTATGTTAATTTCATATGGTTAGATCACGAGTCCCCTAATACCAATCCCATGAACCAAAAGACTACGAATAATCCCATATCGGATCATGTAATTTGGTTGCTATTTAAATTATATAAAAAAATTATCTATCAAAATAAGTGATTCGGAAAATATTTTCTAAATTAGGTGTTTTTAATAAAAAAAATTCTCACTCTTCATTCTGTTGGATTAAAGAAAAGTATATATATATATATGCATATATATATATTCTTTATAGTATTATTTTTATTAAGGAAAGCTTTATATTCTTGTTTTTCCAAATTTTTTAATTTTCTAATATTTTTAACATTGCATTATTAATATGTTTATTATATAATAAAATACATTTAAATACATGAATAACTTTTTTCAATAACATTTTTTATCAAATGTATTATTTTTAACATGTTTTAACTGTCCGTTTTTTAAATGTTGTTCTTAAAACATATTGATATTTTAAACGTTTTCGTAAAACTATTTGGTTTTCTAAAGTTTTTTTAAACTATTTTTTTAAAGCAACTTTAAAAACCAATCACTTCTTTATACATCTTTTTCAAAAGCAATTCATTATCAAACGACATTTTTAATATTTTTTAAAACGATCAATAAACAAATTGTTAAAAACAATATTTAGAAAATGAATAAAATTACATTTAAAAAACCAAATGGTTTTAAGAATGACTATAATGCTTTTAAAAATTACCTTTAAAAAATCAAAAAGTTTTAAGAAAGACAATTTAAAAACTCAAAAGTTTTAGAGAAACATTAAAAACCCGAACATGTTAAAAATAACATTTTTAAAAAATAATAAAAAGTAAATTACATAGATGATCTTTGTAGGTTAAATAATCATTTCGAAAAATTTAACAATAGTAACCGAACTCATAGAATAAGAACCAGTGATGAAAGATAAATATAACATTAAGGACTATATTTGAATATTAAAATTTAATGATTAAATCCAAAATTTTGACCAAACTATAAGAGTCATCCATGTAATTTACTTTTTAAGATAAATAGAAATATAATTTATTAGTTACTATTAATAAGTCTATAATATATACGCATGTGAAGGTAGATTTAATAAATATGTATGTATGTAAATTAAATGAATGAATTAAATACATAAATACTAATATTAATGTTTATACAAATTACAACTTTTTGTATACAGATCTTTAACCAAATTTAATAAATAACTTCTTAAACTTAAGAAATTATATTGCTAGAATATTTCTCTATATTGTAGTGTTTTGTAATTAAAAAAGATAAAAAATTAAGAATATATAACACATATGTTTTATAAGACAAGTATTAAAAAAATAAGATAAAAAATTAATTAGTTAAATAATATCTCATCTTCAATTACAATAAACTTAGTATAGTAAGTTCCTACCATATTATATACATTGGCAGCTTTCACAAACAAATCACGATATGATATGTCAAGATTTTTTAAAAAAAAATTACTTTTAATACTGATGATGTCCTATTGAGAAAGATAACTTGATAGTTTATCAATAATGTATAAAACAATATACATAAATAAAAAACAAACAAAGTGAAAGTTGGGTTGATGGACAAAAAATGCAGTCCTAAGGTTTATCATAAAAACTGTTTTTTAAATCCAAGTATACATATACTACATATCCTCTATTTGAATATTAAAATTATTAGTTTTAAATTTTAAATTTTAACTAATTTAGTTAGTTATTTTTAAGATAAAATCTAGATTTAATTGCAGATTGAGTTTGAAATATAAAAAAAAATTAAAATTATGTTTCAATAATTAAATATATAATCTTATTTAGTTAGACTTTAATTTTTTTAAATCATATTGTTAACAAATATCACGTGGCAATAGTATGCTATGAAGATATCATGTGACATTTAAATTTAAATTTAAAATTAATATATAGTTATTATCAAATATAAATAATCAGTACTAAATTTAGGTTTCTTTCAAAAGTAGTCAATAGTAAATTTGGTAAATTGAAATAAGATTCATTTTAAGTTTAGGAAAAATAAATGCATATCAGTTTTATGTTATTTTCTTAATTAATTATCATTATTATTATTAGACAAAAAATAATCAATACTAAATTTAAAAAATTAAAATAATACTGGTACTAAATTTAGGAAAAATAACAACATATCAATTTTAATTATTGCCTTAATTATCGCCCTAAAAGTTATTTAAAAAGAAAGCTGACACGTGTCTGTTATGTTTTGAAAATCATATCATGTGATAATGTGGTAACTAAAATCAAGCCATGTGACAAAAGCTTTTTTTATTTATTATTATGTTAGAGCTCATGTATTACATAGGTAGAATAAATAAATCATATACAAGATAATTAGTTAAATAAACATGTTATTTTCTAGATGTTATTATTTATTGATGAAATAAAAATATAATGAATATTTAAAAGTTATAACATATAATGAATTAAATTTATTACTCTATATTTAATATGTATTAATAAATTATTAAAATAATTATATTTATATTTTAGATGTTTAATAGTTTAGTTTGCTAATTTAGAATAATAATCACTTAATATGAGAGACACAAGAAATATAAATATAGATATATTTGTTTTAATATATTTTAGTTAAAAAGAAAGTCAAATTAATTGTTTTAATAACTTTTGTATTTATTATAAGAGAGAGACGAAAAATAAGTTTTTGATATGCTGTAACGATAACACGTGTCATTTGATATGCTAGAATGATAATACGTGTCTTAAAAAAAACCTTCTTTTATTATAGGTTATAGATGTATAGAGATAGAGATAAACTATTTAAATCTTTTTTTCTACAAGAATATATTAAATAAATTATATGAAAATATATAGTTTGATCATAATATTATATAAAACGTTTTGAAAAAGTGTATTTGTATTTTTTTAGAAATGCTTATTGTTATTATTATCTTGTCAAATTATTCATAAAAAAATAGAAAATATCTTTCTAACTTTTATAGCGGTTTTAGAATCGTTTAGTTTTTTAAACCTTATAGTTTGTTAAACTTTTTATTTAAAACATTTTGATTTTTTGAAACTTAAGTTTTAACACCGTTCGGTTTAATAAATTTCCTCTCTATAATCGTTATGTCCTTTTGAATATCATTCATTTTTTAAAGACGTTTAGAAAAAATAGTTTTAGAAAAGACCTTAAGGGACCTTAAATAACGGTTTCAAATAAGACGTGTAGAAAATACTAGCAGTTTTAAAAGGGACATTTGCAAACGAATTATAGAGATTTTATTTTTTTATGAAATCTAAAAATCCAACAAAAAAAATTTTTTTGTTTAATTTTATTAGAAAAAGATAATAAAAATATTTTGCTTTATTATTGTTTTTGAAGATACTTGTTTTTATAAAAACATTTTTGAATAATTTAAAACACGTATTGAGATAAAAACAATTTATAGACAAAATACTTTATAAAATGTGTTTTTAATAGAAAAAAAAATATTACGAAACTTATAAAAACATTACTTTATGTTTCGCGTAGGGTTATAAACATTACCAAACCATTTTTTGTTAAATCCATATAAAATATCATTTTACTATTTCAGTAAAACAATAAAATAAAACTTTTTCCAAATCACCTATTTTGGTGAATATATTTTTCACCTGTCCTTTTTGAGAAGAAAAAAAGAAAAGAAAAAAAACACCAAACATATATTGTAAGTTTGTAATTAGGTTTTCACCTCAACTTGATAGCTATCAATTTTAGATAAACTAGCTTGTTTTCCAAGCCGTGTTACCTGGCGGGGTTCAAACATGGTGTAACATAAATTCATGCAAAATGAAAAGGAAAGTGTCAAACAACAAAATAAAATGACAATGTCGAATAACTAAATACGAGAACAACAACCGATAATCTTATTCAACATAGAACAAATACACCCAAAATAAAACAATAAAACAATGCTAAACAAACAGCCCAAAAAATACAATAAAACTTGAAGAGTCTGTCTCTGGTTTAAACCAGCACTTACAAAAGATGCATATATAATTGTAGATTCAAAGGCTCAGAGACGTTATTTCATTGTGACTGCAAACAATTGTTTACCACACTAAAACAATGAACATAACAACCTTTTGTTTTTCATTATCGCCTATAAACCGTCAATAAAAAGAGTCTCATACGCAAAATAACACATAATCGAATATCAGAAAAGATCACATGTCATTGTAAAACAACACACGAAATCCATTTTACATGTAGCAAAGATACCAACCAGCACATAGCAGGCGTGAACAATAATAAAAGTAACCGACAACAAAAGTCTCGTATGAGTTTGCACTCGTTGTCATCGACTTCAACATAGAAACAACACATGTAGTATCCAGCTCTACCAAACGCAAAATAGGTTGTAAACTACAGTTCATTTATCTATATATGAATATAGCAAATCGATGAACAAAAACCCATACCTATGGAATTGAAGCAGTAAGGGAGATAGTCCCCAGATATGGCGGTTGAACAACAACCACAACCAAGGCAGGTGTCATCAGAGAGAACATCCGCCGGCTATGGCCGCGTTCTACCTCATCAACACCTAGAGACCCCAACAATCTGAAAACCCCAAAAGTTTCAAACAGGGAAACCAAACCAAGTGACACCCAAAATGTAAAAATTTCAGACAACATAACCGAAGCAATTAAGCAAAAGAGAAGATATTCATACAAGGAAGGAGCGTTCCACTACCACCGCAAGAAGCGACGAAGTCAAACTGCCGTCAGCCGACCAAATTGCAATCGGAAGTTGCGGTGACACACCAACCCCCTTTCCTTCTCTTTTTGCATGCAATCACCTTGGCCACCATAAAACCCAAAAAGAAGTCGGAGCACAACCCAAAAGGAAGCCGGAGGTGGTGGTGCGACGGCTGTGGTAGCGCGCCTACAGCAATCTGAACCAACCACCTCCCCTCAACCTCTCATTTTCCTTCTGTCACTGTTAATCGTCAAAGAGCAACCCAAAAGAGGAAGTCGAAGGCGGTGGTGGTGCTACAACGGTGGCATGCGGCGACCCAAATCAGCCATCTCCCCTCAACCTCCCATCACCGTTTGCCACTGCCCATCGTCGAAGAGCAACCCAAAAGGGAGCCAGAGGAGGTCATGCGACAGCAGTGGCGCGCATGCGACGGCCCGAACCAAGCACCTCCCCTATCCTCTCATCTCTCTTTCTCTCTCCAAACATTGGATAGGGTTAAATAGAGAGAAAATCAAAATGATTGAAATACCCTCTGGCATTGTTCATCGATTTGTTTTATTTATATACAGGTAATAACTTGAAAACGGCCCAAATTGCAAGCATGAACTCGCATGCTATGAATAGGAAAGATGTACATTTGATAATCAAAATATATAATCTTATATGGATGTAATTGTTACATGGAAAATAAACTAGAGAAGGCAAGGATAACATAAACTACATATAAACACACAACATTTTATTCTCAGGCTTGTGAGCATTGAGAATTAATTGTTCTTCATTGTCCTTGAAATTGAGATCCACATATGTTATAAGTTTTATTTCCAATCTTACACACGATATTATTGAATTTGCACATAAACATACATCTCGTTGGCAATCCTCCAACATTCACGTGTGTCTTCATTTCTTCTTCGACTACTCTCTTTATAGATTGACTGATGTCCCCCACCGCCCAAGCTATGGATATATGAGGTCGTGGATCCTGTTACACAACTGTTCTATTAACATATCAAGTTTGAAAGAACAAATAAAGTATAGTCACAGTTACCCTTTTTTTCAAGAAAAAAAATGCCACAGCATTGACATTTCCGATCATTATTACTCACGCTAAATGGGCAACTCGCACCAAAAAGAAAAAAACAATATCTGAACTTTATATTGGGTTTTCATCAACAAAGAAAAGTAAGGAATTTTTAAAAAAATTGATGAAAAGTTTGAAAGCGTTAAGAATTTTGATTTAAGGTAATACGACACAGTTACCCAGTCAAAATGATAATGTGGCAGCTGAAGTGTCTGTATTTTTTACCTTGTCGGCTTCTATTCTGGCTTGGTGCCACAAAACCAGTTAACAATAAAGATTACTTATATGATTGCATTTTATAGGTTTGAGCCTTTTCATGTGTCCAGATAAGGTGTGTTACCCAAACTGGAGAAACCAGACCAAAATTGATGCAGAATTTTCATTTCTGACTCATTCTGTCAACTCAGTTCACTCAAAACCTAAAGAGCTGAAATGTTAAGTGAAAAAAAAGGTATCCTGTGTGCAATGTAGGGAGTAAATAATAAGCTCAAAGAGGATTCGAAAGGCACTGAAGTCTGAACCATAAGTCTGTAATCTCTGTGAGCACTAACCTTGTAAAATTCAGGAAGATTGTGCAACTTATAAACCTCGTTAACCGCTTGAATCTGTTTCGTTATCTGATACAAAAATGAAAACATATGTTACAGATTCATAAAACGGTAGTGAAGTTTTAATGGTTGAGTAATTAATGAATGACAAAGGAAACACAATCGAAAGAATTTAGGGAAACAGTATACCTCAGCTAAACCTCCTGCTGTATTTTCAACTGAAAGAAATGTACGGGTCTTGTCATCATTCACAAAAACCTCCCACTTATTAAAGTCAATCAAATACCTGTTTACAACATAAACAAAATACAAACTAAAGATGAACTCATACCAACATGAAGAAAAGTTTTATAGCAGAGAACAGTTTTAAGTGTATGTTCAAACCGTTTCTGAAACTGAAGCTTCTGACGAAGCATTGCCACCACTGAGTCTATTTGATGCACGCGTATGGGGACGGTTCTTCCAAGACTTATGTGAAATTCTCTCCCTAATGCAGCCTGTACCAGCTTTTCTTCATCTTTTAGCAGCGTCAGTAACGGAACATCAATATCCACAACATGAAGACCGGGAACAAGTGACGCCGCTTTCTTTAAAAACTGTGCCAGCTCCTTCTTTCTTTCAGATGGTATGAAGACTATTGCATAAGAAGCACATGTCATCCAATGCAGTAAAAAAATAGAAAACGAAACAGATTGCGGTGTTATAGTACAGTTCGTGAAGCAGTCGAGACTTTAAAGATTACAACTTACAAGTATTAGATCAAAAACAACACCATCATTCTTGGACCAACCAGCTTTTAACATCTCTATCATTATGTTCATATACATTTCAATACATTCAAAATGTAATACCTCAAAAGATTTCAAGTAGTTGGACTTACAAAAAATTATTAAACAATTTGATAAAAATCAAATTTTCCATCAAAACTAAAGCAAAGAAAGAGCAAAAATAACTAATGGTTTTACAAGTTCATCTTATATTACAGCAAAGCCCTGCCTTTAAATTAGCAAGATCCAACAAGCGCCTCACGCCTTTTAAACCAAGGGCAAAAGTAGCAAAACTACCAGGGAAAATCAGTGAACAACAAAATGAGAAATGTAACCTGGGATATAAACATGCAAAGCGAAATTGCCTTTAACATGAGGGAAGCTTCTAATTCTACTACCCGTATTGCGCTCCAAGTAATCAAATGTTCCTGAACAAAGCCAAAACATATCACTGTAAGATGGTAAAAGACTGTAATGGTTATCGAATAATTAGGTTACAATAAACAGAGATAATAAAACACTAACAATATATTCTAGTAATCATACCTCAACGAAACTTCAACTTTTGGTGTGTGAGTGCGTTTTAGGGTTTATGTACGATAATAATAGCAATGGTAATTGCAGAAGTTACCTAGTGTATTGGGAGGGTTAAGAAGGTCGATTGGCGGTGGAGGAAGAGCGGTCGCCGGCGGTGGTCGGTTGTTTGAGACGACAACCGGCGATCGAGACTCTGATTCGGAGTTAGATGAATCGTCTCCATACGACGCAATTAGCGCCTCCATTGCAGTGGAGATTGACCCTAACTCGCTGTTAATGATCCACTATTGTTCATACTTCAAAGTGTACTTCGAAAAAGCTGTTCCAAATTAACATACAGAGAGATCACAGATTCGATTTTGCAATCGGCGACAGATTAAGTCGACTGGCGTACGGCGGCGAACGGGCGGAGACGGCCGGCGAACGAGTTGTGGTCAGTGACTCGGTGATGAGTGGTCGACGAACACGCGATTGAGTTAGAGTTGGGATTTTCTTACATGGGCTAAACTGATTAGTTCTTTTGGGCTGAATATTTTTCCTCTTTAACTATAAATATTTTTATCTATATTTTTCTTATCTTATAAAATTCAAATACATAGTTGCTAGTTTTAGATGGAGAAAAAGAGAATGTTGTGAGTTAATTTTGTTATATTATTTTTTAACCAGCTTAACCATTCATATGTTACGCGATTGAAAATATTATATTTAAAATAATGTAAATTACACGCATGGTCTTTATATTTGTTAAAATTTTGGGTTGGTTCTTAAAGTTTAAAACTTATGAATATGATCTCTTATTTTATTGTTTTTCATCTATGCTCCCAAATTCTGTTAGTTAACAATTTATAATGTTAAAATTTATAAAAAACATATTTTACTCGCATCAACCATCCATTTAACTTACCTAAATATAGTATTATTTTTATTAAGGAAAGCTTTATATTTTGTTTTTACAATTTTTTTATTTTTAATATTTCATTATTAATATGTTAATTATATAACGAAATACATTTAAATACATGAATAAATATTTTTAATAACATATTTTATTAATGTTTACTTTTTAACGTGTTTAGATTATCTGTTTCTAAATGTTATTCTTAAAATCGTTTGATATTTTAAACATTTTTATAAAACTATTTGGTTTTCTAAAGTTTTTTCTTAAACCATTTATTTTTCAAAAATCTTTAAAAACCAATCACTTCTATATACATCTTTCTCAAAAACAATTCATTATCAAATGACATTTTTATATTTTTTAAAAATTAATAAACAAATATATTTAAAGACAATATTTAGAAAATGAATAAAAATTACATTTAAAAAACAAATGGTTTTAAGAAACAAATTGTTGGACTCTTTTATCATAGGAGAAGTTATTTCGTGTAATAAAATAATGATACTATGGTATCTTTGATAGTGGAAGAACAATAAACAGAAACAAATTGTTGTATATATATAATAAAATAATAATATTATGTTATATAATCTAGACAAATGTTATACGATATTGTTAAAATATATAAGATTTTCAAATTTTGAAATTACTAACCCAAAATACTCGGATTGATTGTTACCATTAGAATTTAAAACTTGTGGACTATATATGCTAGATATAAATATTGAAATTTTTTGTTTTTAATTTCAAATTATAACTAATTCGCTTATTTATTTTTTAGATAAAATCTTGATTTGAATTTTAGATTGAGTTTAAAATTTAATGTTTTTTAAAAATTCTGTTGCAGTAATTACATTCAGAATCCTATTTGATTAATATAAAATACTATTTAAATGTTTTCTTTTAAAACTATGTTGCTAATAAATATCACGTGGCAATTGTATGCTCTGAAAATTTCATGTGACATTTAAATTTAAAATTAATATATAGTTATTATTAAATATAAATAATTATACTAAATTTAGGTTTTTTCCGAAAGAAATCAATAGTAAATTTAGATAAATTAAAATAAGATTGATACTAAGCTTAGGACATGTAAATACATATCAATTTTAAATTTGACATTAAATAATTGCCTTAATTAATTATCATCATTATTATTAAACCAAAAATAACTAATACTAAATTTAGAAAAATTGAAAAGAGATTGATACTAAATTTAGAAAAAAATAACTACATATCAATTTTAGTTTTGAATTTAAATTATTACTTTAATTATCGCATGAGTCATTATTTAAATCGGATGCTGACACGTGGCTACTATGGTTTGAAAATTATGTCATGTGACAACGCAATAGGTAAGATCA
Organism: Flaveria trinervia; assembly: GCA_025506515.1. Taxonomy (NCBI): domain Eukaryota; kingdom Viridiplantae; phylum Streptophyta; class Magnoliopsida; order Asterales; family Asteraceae; genus Flaveria; species Flaveria trinervia. The sequence goes on along the minus strand of CM046441.1, from coordinate 80,198,761 downwards.
ATCCATCTGTCAAAACCTGCTTTCATTTATTGTATATAGAAATCAAGATTGCAAATAGTGTGTATCTCATTACTAATATTATTTTGAGTTCATTTTGTTTTAAATGGTATTTATATATTTTCTTTTCTTAAACTTATTAATTACATATTTACTCAGATTTAAAAAATTAATCACATATTTTCTCTTCTAAAACATAAATATATATATTTACCTATTTTAATAAAATTATTTATTGAATGATTATTGTATCTTAATTTTTACAAGTTATATTTACACATTTTCCTTTCTAAGAATATCAATTATATATTCCTCAAGTTTGAGTTTTCTATATAAATAAAAATAATAAAATTACAACTTCAAATACATAAAAAATTAAAATTCCATCTCAAAACAATAATCAATGTTATGTATCCAATTACAAAACACAATTTCCAAAGTTTTAAATAATTATTATAATAAAACATTAATACATAAAAATATTTTAGTTAAAACAAGATAAAATAGTCATTTGATAGGTTAATTTTAATGAAATAAATAAATATGTAATATATATGTATTAAGAAAGGGAAAGATGTAATTGATTTTATGTTTTGAGAAAATATATAATTTATGGTCTTAAAAATAATGTAAAAATCCCTTATTTTAAATATAAGGGTATTTTATCATTTTATATGGACTGAAGTTTAACAAACATAAAATGCAATCTAAAATATGGACCAATGACATACATAATGTCTAAAGTACGTATCCTGATCAATGATTTTTTGTTCAAGTGGTTAAAGTGATGTATTTTAAAATTTTATAAAAATATAGCGAGTGGGGTTTTGGATTTAAATTCTACCTATGAAAAAAAAATAGATGGTTTCAGATTAGACCAGATGTGTTGCATTCAAAGGGTGATCTCGAGTTAGAGACACATTGATATACAAGCTTCTTTTCGAGTACGTGCCAACCTAGTGACTCCAGGTTGTGATTGAGAAATAAAGACGATCAAGTGGGTTCAGTAATCCAATTGGCTATAAAAATATAAATAAAAAAAACAAAAGTGATATCTATTCATGTCCAATACATCACCTGTCTCTATTTAACTCTAAGTTTTTACAAAAAGTGATAAAGTATTTACACTACAAATTCAGCAAATATAAAGAAAACATAGTTTTGAAAACTAGAAACCCCACAAGTCCACAACCTTCCATTTTCTCACTTCCCACCCTTTCTTCAAGTAAAAAATTCTGCAACTGTCATCTGGTGAAAATTCTCATTCGCCATTTTCAAGTAAGTTTTTCTCTTCATTTTGTTGTTTTAATGTCTATACTTTCTCTGTAACATCATTTTCTTCACAAATCTTCATCACTTTCTTCTTTCATCTTCATTGTTCACAATGTTCATGTATGGACATCATCAATAATGTCATATGACTCATATCTGTAGTAAGATTCCGTTTGAAAGTTGAAACCGTCATCAACAATGTCATACACTCGAGTTTTCGTCACTGTTGTTCTAATCAAAGCCTTACACACGCGGATGTGAAAATGAACTTGAATTGCGTTTAGTTTTGTGTACGGATCCGTCGTTTCTTGTTTGATTGAGGGTTTTAAGAGTATTTTACCGCGTAAATCGTTATGATGATGATTAATTCTGCTGCATTGATTGTTGTTTAATTGCGACAATGCAATCTGTAGGTTTTCTTGTCTAATTTGAACTTTGTGATAATGTTCTTTGCATTTTGATATTGTTAGTTTGTTGCAAACTTATAAATCTGCAATTGAACCTGTAGGATCAACACAGAAAATGAATAGTAAGCCTGTAGTTCCTCGAAAGCGACCATTAGACCGTTCGATTATTCGTAGGATTGAGGAACTCAGAAAACGTAGAACATTGGTGCAAGTAGTTCGTGATTTTCCTCCTGGTTGTGGAACCAACAACGGAGATCGAAGGCCGCTGAATGTATCAAGAACATGCACTCGGATCCTGTTGAAACTGATAAATTGAATAGCTCTAAATCGAAAGAATTGGGGATGAACAAACCTTCTAAGGTTGATGATCATAAGGTGATGAATACTCAATCTGTTGAGCACAGCAGGATCAAAAGCTTTGAACCTAAAGAATTGGGGAGAAACAAATCTTATCTTGGGTCAAGATCAACTCCTAAAGTTAAATATTGGGACCCATTAAAGGAAGATGAAGCTCAGAAATCAGAAATCGTGACTGATGTTGAATCGCGAAAGGACCATGTTAGGCGCGAAAAGATCAAAGAAGCAATGACTATGTTTGATCAGGTTTATGGACCATTAAGCGAAAAGAACAAATTGAAGCCAAAGGGTGAAAGGGCTTCTTTTTGGAAGGTTTCTATAGAAGCTACGAAAATAGTTAAACAAGGCTAAAATGGAAGGATCCCGTAAAGACTTTAGGCCCTGTGTGTGGTGTTAGAATCGGTGATAAGTTTAAGTACAGGTCACAACTTGCGATGATTGGTCTTCACTGCCAACATCAATCGGGTATTGATTATACCAGTATTGAAGGAACGAATGTGGCTATAAGCGTTGTGGATTCTCGTCGTTACTCGAATGTTAGTAGTTCAAGTGATACGCTTGAATATTCTGGTCAGGGTGGTGGAGGGACTGATTTCTCGGGGCGTATATTGCCACTCGAAGATCAAAAGCTAATAAATGGTAATCTGGCTTTGAAAAACAGTAGTGAGAAAAAAAAACCAGTGCGTGTGATTAAAAAAATTGATAAGGATGATGTGTTTGTGTATGACGGTTTGTACATTGTGGAGAAATATACATACGACAGAAATGAACAAGGAACCATTGTGTTCAAGTTTCATATGAAGAGAGTACCTGGGCAACCTCCACTTCGCGAAGTGCTCAATGGTAGCAGGTGATGTCCCTTATGCAATTTATGCATTTTTGAACTCTTATGTTGTTGATGAAGTATGTCTATATTTCTTGTTGTAGGTAGTCAGTACATTAGAATCTCATTAGGGGTAGCTTTGATTCTAACATCTAATGTCTTTGCTTTGCATGTAACTAGCTTAACGTATGGTTACATCTATAGAATCTATTAACTTTTTCATGTTCTTGATCCTCATTCTCGCATTGTAAACAACTCGAAAATGCATTATTTTTGTGTGTTATTGAGTGACATAGAAACCATTACTGGTCATAGAATTGTTGTTCCCTTTTAAGTTGTCACCATACACCTTTGTTTTACTACAATAACTTGTTGGGGAAATCTCATGAGCCTATTCATATCAATATCATGCTAACTAGCGGTTCTTGAGAAAACTCTAATGGTCTCACTAATATCATGTTAACGAGTGAGACTATGGTAGAGAATGTGTCCGAGTTTCTAGATTCCAATCATGTGTTTATCATCGCGTCTCATGTCCTCTATTGTATTATTCTATACGAGGGCTCATGTTGGGTAGTACACGTGTTTTGGTGACATGGACAGTAAACTTCCAAAGACAAACGGTAGTCGTCAGTTATTTGTATATTTGTATGTATTCGTCTGAATATTATGGGGTTGTTTGGCAACCTTGTACGATTGAATAAGGGATAGTTTTTTTAATGGCTTTGTATGTTTCTAAAACTTGTATATTTAAAGGTTTTATGAACTATTAAGAGGTGTTTATTTAGTTAACTAAAACACTATTTGTTTAGAGGTAACCTTTGAATGTCTCTAACATGTTCTAAAACTTACCCATTAAGACTTAAGAGATTCTATGAACCATTAATAAGTGGTTTTTAATGAACCATTCACATCCTACATCTGACTTATTCAAATATAACTCTCTTAATGAAGTCGTTAAGAGAATACCAAACAATCTTTAAGTATTATCTTTTTCTACCATATATGATGTGTTATTGTGTATCATTGTTTTATATGCAAATATATATGTGATGTGGTGTTATGTATCACATTAATCTAAGTCATTCTTGATTAGGAAAATCTAATACACTAGCAACAATCATGGTCAAATGAGTAATTTATATACTATACAAGTTTAACACTATCAAACAATGAGTATGTTTTCGTGATTTTTGTCAAAATTTGATTCGCTTATATAGATCTTATTTTGAATTTTCAAGAGGAGAATAATATTTTTCTTATTCATTATTTCTTGGAGATACATTGGAATAAATAGGGATGCCACAACCTACTTCCCGTAAATAACTCTTTTAAATATGGAGAGGATAGAAATCAATGATAACAAAATAATAACAAAATAATAAGAGATCCAATATTATGCAAATTTGCAATGCCAATCTTGCCAAGAAGAAAATGAAGTTGTTTCGTGAGTCCTTTCGTTAATAAGTCTGCTACTTGCATTTTACTGCTAATGTTCATAGGAATTATCTCCTTGGACTCAACTCGTTCTCGTACAAAAAAACAATCCATCTCGACATGTTTGGTTCTTTCGTGGAAACCGGATTGTTGGCTATGTGACGTGCTGCTTGATTATCACAAAATAATGGTGTCGGTGATGTAATGTGAACTTGTAACTTGCTAAGTAACCAACGGACCCAAATAACCTCACTAACCGTGGAAGCCATAGCTCGGTATTCGGCTTCAGCGGAGGATCGCGAGACAACTGATTGTTTCTTGGTTTTCCAAGAAATGGGCGTCCCGCCTAGTAGGAGAAAGTAACTGGTACGCGAACGCCGCGTAGGGGCATCCTAACTAATCAGAATCGCAATAAGCCGTTAAAACGGGATCCCCTGCTCGGGAGAGTAGAATACCTTGACCCGGTGTAGCTTTTAGGTACCTAAGTACGTGATTCGTTGCCTCCAAATGATTGTTTCTTGGGTCCGCTATAAATTGACTTAAGACATTGACGGAATAGGTGATATCTGGCCGTGTGGCTTGAAGGTACAAAAGCCTACCAATCAAGCGACGATATTGATTCGCGTCAACACTTGGTTCATTCTCGCCTTTTATTGAGTTTCAAACCGTGTTCAATAGGAAATGAACTCGGTTTGCAACCTAACTTTCCACTATCCTTTAAAATATCCAATGTATGCTTTCTTTGACTCAGAACCAACCCATCGCTTGTTTTAGCTACCTCTATTCCAAGAAAGTATTTTAACTTACCAAGATCTTTGATGCTGAACTCTTTGTCAAGTCGATTTTTGATTTCTTGGATTTTGGTGAGACAGTTTCCAGTTATAATGACATCATCCACGTAAATTAGAACTACCACCATTATGCTTGCGGTTTCATAAATGAACAACGAGTGATCAACCTTAGATTGCCTGAAACTTAAGCTTGAAAGATAACTAGTGAGTTTGATATACCAGTTGCGTGAAGCTTGTTTCAATCCATATAAAGATTTTCTTAGGCGACAAACCCGAGTCTCATTGTCTTTGGTGAAACCTTGAGGAATCTTCATGTAAACTTCCTCATCTAGATACCCATGTAGAAAAGTGTTGTTTACATCGAGCTGATGAATGATCCAATTCTTCTTTACGGCTACTGCTAGCAAAGTTCGCACTGTGACTAGTTTAGCAACCGGTGCGAACGTGTCGTGATAATCCACCCCCTCTGTTTGAGTGAAACCCTTTGCGACAAGGCGAGCCTTACATCTTTCAACTTCACCATTTGGCTTGAATTTTATTTTATAAACCCACTTAGAGTCTATAGCTCGTTTGCCTTTAGGTAACTCTTCCAAAGTCCAAGTTCCGTTTTCTTCTAGAGCCTTAATCTCCTTTTGCATAGCTTCATGCCAACGAGCATCCTGCGCAGCTTGTTTGAAACATTTGGGCTCATCATTATCATTGATAGCCGTCAAAAAGGCTTTATGATTAGTGGAAAACTTATCATATGAAACATAATTGGAGATTGGGTGACATACCGTGAAGGCGACTTGATTAGATGTGGAAGATGGGTGTTGGACCGAAAGGGGAACTTGTACGTCGAGGTCTTTGAATTTTGTTGGCTGGATTTTTGTTCGAGTGGGCCTTGTTTCAGCTTGGGCCTCTGCTTCTTCACCCAATTCATTTGTTTCAGATTCATAAATGGGCTGCTCTTCATCATGTATTTGGCCCGTTTCAGCCCCATCACGAGTTTCAAACGCATTATTAGGCCTAGTGTCGTTGGTGTGGTCATGTTCCATTTGTGGGCCTTGTGCAACTGGGTTATGCTTTTTGGTTTGTGCCAATGTTGGGTCATCATCACAATGACAATCATGACAAACTATTGGTTCTTCACTTTCATCTTGATTATCTCTTTGAATATTTTTGAATGGAAAATTTTCTTCATAAAAAATGACATATCTACTAATAATTAGTTTTCCGGTCTTGAGGTCGAGTATCTTATAACCTTTAGTTCTGTGAAGGTATCCAAGAAAAACCCCTGGTTTCCCCCTTTCTTCTAACTTATCTCCCTTGGTGTCCATGTTTTTAAAATAAACAAGACATCCAAAAACCTTTAGAAAATCATAATTTGGTTTCTCATTCCAAAGTAATTCAAAGGGAGTTTTGTTTTTAGTAGCCTTGGATGGAAGCCGATTAATAACGTATGCTGCGGTTAAAATAGATTCACCCCAAAATCTTTTTGGAAGATTTACACCGAACCTTAAGGCTCGAGCCGTTCAAGTAGGTGTCGGTGCTTCCTCTCAACTACACCGTTTTGTTGCGGGGTGTGGGGACATGTGTTCTCCAATAAAATTCCTTTTTTCATTGTAAAATTCAAGCATGTTTTTAGACGTGAATTCCCCACCATTGTCACATCTAACCCTTTTGATTTGTTTCTCAAATTGAACCTCAACCATTTTGTGAAAATTTTAAGACACTGGCTAGCCTCACTTTTGTGTTTGAGGAGAAACGTCCATATACCTCTACTAAAATCATTAACTATTGTAAGAAAATAGTTGGCTTTTGTATTTGATGGTACCCGGTAACCTCCCCAATATCACAATGGATTAATTCAAATGGAGCATTAGTTTTAATAAAACTAGAAGGAAATGGTAATCTAGTATGTTTTGCTCTAGCACAAGAATCACAAAAATTGCCCAAATGAATAATACTAGTTTTGAGAAAATCTATCTTAGCTAGCTTTCCTTTTGAAGCATGTCCAAGTCTCCTGTGCCATGTTTCAGCAGTAACAGCCATGACCTTTCTTCCTTGAAACATCTTCATTCGGTACAATCCCCCTTGGCATCTACCCTCACCAATCAAGTTCCTCCTCTGTAGTCCCTGCATGATACAAAAATCAGGAAAGAATGATATGCAACATTGAAGATCACGACAAAGACGACTAACAGAAAGGAGATTGCATTTGAAATCTGGAACATAAAGTACTCCATTCACTTTTGCTCCCCCCGGAAGTACGTAATCCCCTTTTCTTTTGACCGCAATTGAATCCCCGTTGGGTATAACAACAGGAGCCTTGAAGGGAGTGGTTCTCTCGTTAACAAGAATATTAGAAAGATAAGTAATATATTCGGTGCAACCCGAATCAAGAATCCACTCACCTTCTTCGCCGTCTTTATGAGCCATATTGGCAACCGACTTTGTACCCTTGTTATTACCTGTTCTGGAGAACTGCTTCAAGAAGAGTTGATAGTCTTCGTTTGTCAGTCCAAGAATAGGACTCGCTTCTGTTTCAACACATGCAGTCTTGCTCTTTATCTTTTCTCTTTTTTTCCCGGGCCACCATTCTGGATACCCGATCAATTTGAAGCAACCTTCACGCTTGTGACCATCTTTGTCACAAAAGGTGCAGTGTTCATGTCTGTCTTTCACCGCCTTCGTGCCACCCTTTTCTTTGTTATGTCCCGAAAAGAATTCATGTTTCTGTGCAGCCTTGAACGCAACGGATTCTGGTGGTGTTCTTCCTTCACTTGAAATGGTTCTTTGTCTCTCGTCTTCAACTACCATGTGGTAAGCTGTTCCGAGCGAAGGAATTGGCTTTGTAGCCAATATTTGTGTTCTAATAACAGTGTATTCGGTATCCAAACCATCAAAAATTCATAGAGACGTTCCTTCTCTAGATTTTCATTGATCTTTTTGGCAATATCACATTCACACTTGCTGCAAGAACATCGAGGAAAAGGATATATGGATTGAGTTTCATCTCATATGGACCGTAGTTGGGTAAAGTATGTTGATACAGAATTACCACTTTGTCGAGTTGAAGCGATCTTTTGTTTTAATTCATATGCCCTAGGAGCACTCTCCTTTCCAAAGCATTCGTTTAAATCTGACCATATCTCTGATGCCGTAGTCGCATACTTGACACTGTTTCGTATGTTCTTCTCCATAGCGGTTGTCAACCAACCCTTTATCATAGCATCAACCCGCATCCATGGCATGTAATCCTTAGATGTCTTTTCTGGTTTCTTCATCGTCCCATCTACAAAATGTATTTTGTTTTTGGCAAACAAAAAGTTTGTCATCTCTTGGCTCCAATCAGCGAAGTTGTTGTCAGTGAGAATCTCGTTCACGTGTAGTTGCTTGGGGTAATCGGATGGATGAAGGTAATAGGGTGAGTCATATGTAATCCCACCGCTAGAACCTTCTCCATCTTTGGTTTTGTTTTGGTCATCATCTCCAGCCATCCTCCTGGATCAATATCAAGAGCTAGGGTTGTGAAACCTGCTCTGATACCATTTGGAATTTTCAAGAGAAGAATAATATTTTTCTTATTCATTATTTCTTGAAGATACATTGGAATAAATAGGGATGCCACAATCTACTTCCCGTAAATAACTCTTTTAAATATGGAGAGGATAGAAATCAATGATAACAAAATAATAACAAAATAATAACAAAATAATAACAAAATAATAAGATATCCAATATCTTATTATGTGCTGGTGGCCGTTTTAGATATCAATTCACATTTGACAATTTTGATATCAGAATGTACAACATTATGTACGATGCTTGGTAGTTAGATAACTTGAGATATGATTGTCGTTAAGAATGGTTCAATCACGTGTTAATTATTATGAAATTGTCGTCGACTTTAAATAGTCACTGAGACTATCATCGCCTCTTGCATCCTACTGTTGCAGTGTTGCTAATCAAGCAAATTAAACCTAAAGTTGTACTATACAAGGGCACAGTGAACTTTCAAAGAAAAACAGATTTTAAGAAGTCAGGGTTTAAGAAGTCCTATGTGTACTCGTCTAAGCATTAAGGGTATGTTTGGTATATGGTAATAGAATGGACGAAGGAATGGAATGGATATGATAATAAAATAAATCATTACATTCCATTGTTTCGTTTGGTTTCTCTTTAATAATAAATGAATCATATTTTTGTTTTATTTGTTAGGTATAAAAATCAAAACAATAAAGTGTAAAAGTAATTATGATGGTGATGGCAAGCAGAGGTGGTGGCCGGAGGTGGTTTCCGGCGGTGGTGGTTTCCGGCGGCGGCGGTGGCCGACAGTAGTTTTCGGCGGTGGTGGTGGTGGCTGGCGGTGGTTTTCGTTGGCGGGCGTTTCCGGCAGCAGTGGTGGCCGACGGAATGGTGGTCGGAGGTGGTTTCCGGAGGCAGCGGTGGCCTTAGGTGGTTTATTGCGATGTCGGTGGTGGCCTTCGGAGGTGGTTTCTTGCGATGGCGGTGGTGGCCTACGAAGGTGGTTTCTTGCGGTGGTGGTTCCGGCAGCGACGGTGGCCTTTGGAGGTGGTTTCCGGCGCCGACCGTGGCCGGTGGTGGTGGCCTTCAGTGGTTTCCGGTGGCGGTGGCAGTGGCAGTGGCGGTGTCCGACGATAGTGTTCCCGGGGTAGTGGTGGCCGACCGCGATGGTGGCCGGTGATGGTTGCTGGTGACGAGCGATCTTGGTGGTCGGTGGTGGTTGTTGTGACGGGTGGTGTTGGTGACTAATGATGGAAGAAGGTATGGAATGAAAAAAAAGGGGAGTGGATGGAATGAATTTGAGAGAATGGAATCAATTACGTAAATGTTCATTCCATTACCTCCACCAACCAACATGTCTTTATTAATTCACATTCAATGATTCATTCCATTCCGTCCCTCATTCATGCATACCAAACGCTACCTAAGTATTTCATTCTACATGCAATATATATACGACATGGTGTTACGTGTCACATTAATTTAGGTCATTCTTGATCAAGAAAAAACTTATCACACGAGTAACAATCTTAGCTAAAAGAGAAATTTATTTACTATATAAGTGTAACTTAACCAAAAAAACTAAAGTTTGTTTTCGTGATTGTTTTCAAATTCTGATCAGCTCATGTAATCGTATTACGCCATTTCAGATTTCAATTCACATTTGAAAATTTTGATATCAAAAGGTACACTATTATTCCTTAATGAAGCAAAAATTATTTACAAAACGTCCTTAACTCTTTCTATTAAATACATGAAGAGTACTAATGATTCCCTAAGAAAACAATATAGTAAAAGATCAAATTGTTAAAGAAGAAGAAAAAAGATGAAATGTGATTTTAAGTATAACACATTTTACTGACATTTTTATAGCTTTTCTTCATTTTTTAAAGGTTCATACTATTTTCATACATTATTCTTAAAAATTTATAACATAAAATCAAACATTTTTCAATTTAAAAATTGAGTATAATATTCATATATTAAAAATCACACTAAATAAATTTCGAAATTATGTTGCATTTTCATGTATCTTTCAATCTTATATGTTTTGTATTTATTTTTTCATAAATATTTAGTGCTATTTTACTCAAGGATTTGAAAACCAGACCGATCTAATCGGGAATCGAACCTTCAGCCAGTTCGGTTCGGTGGTTTTAACCATATAGAGGTTAAACCGGCCGGTTCAAACGGTTTGGGAGGGTGGACCGGTGACCGGAGTGACGGGTCGAGCCTTTTTATTCAATATTAGTTTTGGATTCAAGATATTTATAAAGTGTTTACAAAAACAACTTTTCCTTTTATAGGGTGATGTGAGACAATCACAATTCAATATTTAAATTCATAAGTTAAAATCAAAGTCTAGAAAATGTTTAGTAGGGTTAAGAACTGAACTCATACCTTCTCGTTGAGATCCTTAAAATCACTTGAGCTAACTAAAGTTATATTATACTCCAATACATTTTATGATATATTTTCTATATGTTCTTTATATGATACTCATATTTTGTTTTTATTATATTTATATATAATTTTATTTTTTATATATATATATATAATTTTGTTTTTATATTTTGTTAAGATAGATAACAAACGTAAAATCTATAAACACATAATAGACTATCCATGTAATTGACTATCTAGGTTTATAAAAAAAGTGATAATTTTTTACAACAAATTCATCAAATGTAGATAAAACAATTTTTTTAAGAATAAATTATCTTTTACATCTCTAACGTCTATTAATTTTTAACCATTTGCATTTTTATAGTTTCAAAACATCGACTTGCATCCTTGACTTGTCATTTTTTTTACATTTACACCATCAGACCTTTTCTTCCTTCAATGAGTAATTTATCCATTTACCCTCACTTCATTGCGATAATCCATAATCCTCTCTAATCTAACAATAAACCTCTAATACATACCCACAACTACCCCTTCTTAGCGGCGACACATTTAGCGACAACTAAAACCAATAGCGGCGATAACCATTAGCGGCGACACCTTTAGCGACGACTGTCGTCGCTATTGATCAACGATCCGTCTGGAGTTTCTAAACTTAGATCTAGTCGTTGAACGTGCGGCAGATCTGACGGTTGATGTTTAATCGTACAATAGAGTATTAGTGGCGACACCTTTTGCGGTGACATGTCGCCGCTAAAGGGTGCAGACCCAATAAATCGGGATTACCTATCTTTTTCCCCTCTTTCCCTCCACACCACACCTCTATTCACGTGACCAAGCTGCTGAAACCTCCGGCGACCACCATTTCACAACCACCGGTCCGCGACCACCACTCCTCAACCTCCGGTCATCATTTTCCTCAACCTCCGCTCATCATCTTCCTCAACATCCGGTCTCCCTTCTTGTAGTGACATACGAGACCACCACCACCTCAAACCACTAGCACCACCTCTATTACGATCACCCCTTCCACCATCTAGACTTGCTTAGTTGACCATCTCCATTGATATCATCATCATCGCATGCCACTTCCATCGTTCATCATCATCATCATCACTTGCTACCACCCCGATCATGCATCGATTAGCTATCGTCTATAGGTTTGAAAATAAAGAGAAGAAAACTCTTATCGATTACCTACCACCACATTTATAGGTCGCAATCTCCGACCATCGATTAGCTACTGTTGTCTCTAGATACGAGAAACGAAAAAAAACCTCGTGAACGAAATCGAGCAACGATCTAGGAGGGTTTTGTTGCGATGGTGGGTGATGGTTAGATGATGATGGTGAGACTTGAGAGGATAATAAAATGGGAATGTAAGAAGATTATCCTAAAGTTCTTAAAAAGACTTGACTAATAACATAAGCATATAAATTCAAATGTTACATGCTAAAAACGTATTCAAATGGTTACATGCTAAAACATTATGAATGTAAATAATTAAATATAGAAACAGCTAGTATGTAAAACAAGTTTTTAAAAGGAGCATGTTATATGCACCAGATGGATATCTTGATGTCTTATATACGGCCTGTAAGGGCCTTCACGGGCTGTATTGGTTTGTAAATGTCAAATCAATCGATTCATGATATTTCACGGCCCGTATTATCCATTACAGTCCATAATGACAGGGTCGTAATGAACCTTACGAGCGTAAGTAAGATTCTGGAAATTTTTATTTTATTTTTATCTTTTTTTATCATTTTTCATTCATTTATGATTTATTAGTTAATAATATTTTTTGCTATATTTTTTGCTTTTATAAAAATACGTATTTGTAAGTTATATAAATAAAGGTTTTAGTTGGAGCATTCGCATTCCGTTATCTATAAATGTTTGTAAGGTTTTATAAATTTGTGAGTGTAATTTTTGTATTTTGAACTTTATAAAACATTACTCATTTGTGCTATTTATAAATTAATTTATAAATTTTATGTATATATATGTATATATAATATATTCATATAAATTAATTTATAAATTTTATAAATAAGTATTTTATAAAAAGGTGTGTTATTGGTACATGTAATTTATTTTCACATCTCTATATCTTCATATACATACATATAGATACATGAAGTTATATAGAGATAATAGGATATCTTAATAATATAAATTGACGTTTGTATAATCTAATCATTTATAAAAGCAAAAAAAATGAAATATAGAATTTGGTTGTCATTTTTAAAGGTATATATAAAAGTAAAAAATTAAACTAGAAAGTACTATAAATTAATTAATTTTAAAATATTAAGAAACATTTATTAAAAAATGAAAATTTAAAGAAAACAGAAAACTTTACTTACAGTCATAAGCTTCGTTACGGCCCCGTAAGTTAAAGTCATTACGGGCAGTAGCGACCAATACGAACCGTAACATTTCGCATAACACAGAATAGTCTTTTCTTTTATCAAACCCTTTTTAAAATCATAAAATACTAGTAGTTAAATTTCACAAACGTTATAAATAGTTTATTTACACTTTTAAAAACTAGAAACCCCACCACTCTTCCATTTTCCCACGTCCCACAGTTTCTTTTTTCTTCTCTTCCTGCAACTGTCCTCTACTCAAAAATCTCTCATTCGCCATTTTCAAGTAAGTTTTTCTCTTCATATTGTTGCTTAATGTCTATATATATCTCTTTAACATCATTTTCTTCACAAATCTTCATCATGCATTCCTTATCTAGCCTTCATTTTTCACACTGTTCATGTACGGATGTCATCATCTGTAGTAACATTCCGTTTGAAAGTTGAAATCGTCATCAACAATGTCATACACTCAAGTGTTCGTCACTGTTGTTCTAATAAAAGCCTTACACTACACGGACGTGAAAATGAACTTGAATTGCGTTTAGTTCTGTGTACGGATCCGCCTTTTCTTGTTTGATTGAGTGTTTTAACGTTTAAGTGTAGTTATGAGGATTTTACTGCGTAAATTGCCTCCAACAGTCATAATTAATGGATCATCATATCATAAACCGTTATGATGATGATGATTAATTTTGCTGTATTGATTGATTGTTGCTTAATTGTGACATGCAATGATGCAAATCTCTAGGTTTTCATATGTTGATTGAAACTTGAAATTCTTGTTTAATTTGAGAATGCTCTTTACTTCGTTGCATTTTGATATTGTTACAAACTTGTTAATCTGCAATTGAACCTTCAGGATCAACAATGGTGTTACAGAAGATGAAATGTGAGCCTGTTATTCCTCGAAAGCGACCGTTAGACCACATGATTGTTCGTAAGCTTGAGGAACTCAGGAAACGTAGAACATTGGTGCAAGCAGTGCGTGATTTTCCTCCTGGTTGTGGTCCTTGTGGAACCAATGAAGGAGATCGAAAGCCGTTGAGTATATCAAAGAATATGCATTCGGATCCTGTTGAAACTGATAAGTTCAATGACTCTAAACCGAAAGAATTGGGGATGAACAGACCTTGTAAGGTTAAGTTTTGGGATCCCACTTGTATGAAGGCTGATGATGACCAAAAACCGAAACTTGAATCGAATATGAGCAACATGGCATCGAATGGTGCGGATAAGTTGATGAACTCTCGATGTGTAGAGGATAGCAGGATCAGAAGTTTTGAACCAAAAGAATTGGGGAGAAACAGATCTTATCTTGGGTCAAGATCAACTCCTAAAGTTAAATATTGGGACCCATTAAAGGAAGATGAAGCTCAGAAATCAGAGGTCGCGACTGCTGTTGAATCGCGAAAGGAGCAAGTTAGGCGCGAAAAGATCAAAGAAGCAATGACTGTTTTTGATCAGGTTTATGGACCATTAAGCCAAAATAACAGATTGAAGGCTAAGGGTGAAAAGACTTCTTTTTTGAAGGTTTCAATAGAAGCTATGAAAATAGTTAAACAGAAGCTGAAATGGGTGGATCCTGAAAAGACTTTAGGCCATGTGTGTGGTGTTCAGATCGGTGATAAGTTTAAGTACAGGTCACAGCTTGTGATGACTGGTCTTCACTGCCAACATCGATCGGGTATTGATTATACCAGCGTTGAAGGAACGAATGTCGCTATAAGCATTGTGGATTCTCATCGTTACTCGAATGAAAGTATATCTAGAGATACGCTTGTTTATTCTGGTCATGGTGGTGGTGGGCTTGTCTTCATGGGGTGTAAATCGCCACTCGAAGATCAAAAACTTGAAAGAGGTAATCTGGCTTTGAAAAACAGTATCAAGAAAAAAACTCCGGTTCGTGTGATTAGAAAACTCGGAGGGTTTGAAAAGAACTATGTGTTTGTATACGATGGTTTGTACATTGTAGACCACTATACAAAAAACAAAAATGCACAAGGAAACGTTGTGTTCAAATTTCATCTGAAGAGAGTACCTGGGCAACCTTTGCTTCACAAAATGTTGAATAGTAGCGGGTGATTTCACATACAATTTATGCATTTTTGAAGTCTTATGTTGTTGATGAAGTAGGTCTATGTTTCTTGTTTTAGGTAAGTTAGCACATTACAATCTCATTAGGGGTAGCTTTGATTTCTAACATCTAATGTATTTACCTTTGCATGTAACTATTTTAACGTATGGTTACATCTATCGAATCAATTAACTTTTTCATGTTTTCTGATCGTCTCTCTCACGGCAACAACTCGAAAATGCCTTATTTTGCGAGTTACGGGTGTACATAGAAACCATTACTTGTCATAGATTTGGTGTCTTTTTAAGGGGTCACCCTGCACTACCTTTTTTACCATAAAAACTCTTAATATGATACATATATCTGTTATACTACAAGATATTTTTGCATGTTATATTTTATTTCTAAACCCCAAGGGGTTTTGGTCTGTGAGTATGTTCTATGGAAAAATGTAGTTTTTAAAGCTCTAGGCATTTATGTAAAGACAATTGCAAGGGGCATTTAAGTTGCTCGTTGTATTGTCATCTCGTCAACTCGATTGATCATATATTTAATGAATCAAGCAGGTCAATTGCGAAAACAGCTTGTTTTGTGGTCCACAGGTCTCAAATCGTTAAGACATTTGTAAAGACCAGTCATTGTACCGAACAGACAAACCATTATGAAAAAGCACCCACATGTTTATTTTACATCCGTCGCTACACAATAATATGCCCCAAATCATTCAACTATTAACAACCATTATACAATACAAAGATAAACATGCATTATTAGCCGTAGCAGCGAATAGGGTCATTGCAACCTTTCTCAGTAGATTGCTTGAACCCAAACCGACCGCCCTTTGCAAGATACTGCTGATGGTACTCTTCCGCCCTGTAGAACTTCTTGGCTGGCAAAATCTCTGTCACAATCTTTCGGTTCAGTTTCTTCTGGTGTTTCTCCATCGACTCTATTGCTGCTTTCTCTTGCTCTGGTGTGTAGAAGTATATCCCAGATCGATATTGTGTTCCAACGTCATTCCCCTACCCAAATCAACAATCAAGATTTCAGAATGAGCAAATTTATCTTGAATTTCTACTGATGATCGATATATTCAGGTTACAATTTTCCCAATATGTTGACGTTGATGATAGTTAAGAAAATGGTTGACTTCAATTTCATTCCATTTAACAGTAAACCAATGTCAAACCATATTATGTTTCATCATTCCCCTACCCATATCAACAATCAAGATATCCAAATGAACAACTTTTGCTAAAATTTCTAATGATAATCGATACGATTAGAGTATAACTCCTATTTTTTACATGTTGCAGATTTTAAGAATAATGGTTTTAATAAAAGTAAGATCAATATTTTGTTCCAACATCATTCCCTTACCCAAATCAACAGTCAAGATTTCCAAAATAACAATTTAATCTAGAATTTTAACCAATAATCGATTTGATCAGGCCATTAGGGTATAACTTTCCACTTTTTAATGTTGATGATAGTAAGAAAATGCTTGAATAACAGTAAGATCAATATTGTGGTCCAAAATCATCCCCTGCCTAGATCAACAATCAAGACATCAAAATTCAACCCAAACTACCCAAATGAGTCAACCTAATTCACCTCAATTTCACTCACAACAACTCACCTGACGATTAAGAGTGGTGGGATCATGCCTCTCCCAGAAGCAATCAAGCAGAGACTCATAACTACACTCCTTCGGGTCATACTGGACCCGAACGACCTCCGAATGGTTGGTAGTACCCGAACAGATATCATTATACGTCGGATTATGCAAAAACCCTTGGGTATAACCAACCTCCGTCTTCGTGACACCAGGGACCCTCTGGAACGCTAACTCAACGCCCCAAAAACAGCCCGCACCGAATTGGGCGAACTGTTGACCGGGGGCGGGGATGTCGTCATCGGGGCCCTGAGCGATGGATGATGATTGGTCCATGGAGGCGTCGGTGGGGGTGCGTGCACCGAACCCTAGCTTCCCCAACCAGCTCATGATTTTAGGGGTGGTGGTGTGGCGGAGGGTGTAGGGTCTGGTGGTGGTGGTCGTGGTTGTTGAGGGGAAAAAGGTGGGTTTGTGGTGGCGGAGGTGGGAGGAGATTGTGAGGAGAGGGGTGGTGGCGGCGGTGGTGGTGGCGGCGGTGGCGGTTGTGGTGGTGGTGGTGGTGGTGGTGGTTTTGAGGATGAACATTGTTGAAGGAGAGTGATGTTGTGGGGTTTAAAAGCTTATCTTTGTGACGAGAAGTTTCGGAATTGTAGTGTCCAATAAGGAAACTACAACTGCATTTAACTCTTATAGGAATATTATATATATATATATTTGTTATTTTTAGTTTTATTAAAATAAATGGGTCTAATGTAGCAACAGATAAATGTTTGGTGTTAATGAGCTAATCTATTTGTTTGGTGCTTAAAATTTTTTATGAATCAAGCAGGGTTTAGTTAGACAAGTCGTATGTATTGTTTGTTTATTAAAATATTGATATGTAAATAAAATTTATTTTACTAAATTTATTTTTAAATTGTAATGGTTAAATAATGTTTGGAGTCACTATTGATGTAATAGTTTAGAAAAAATTGTGTTTGGCATCCTATGGATTTAAAGTTCTTTTAGTTAGTTTTTAATAATGTTTAGAGTTTCACTTATGTTCATATCATCATGTTTGGAGCTTCCAAAATACCCATTATGTATAG
Source organism: Flaveria trinervia (assembly GCA_025506515.1). Lineage (NCBI taxonomy): Eukaryota > Viridiplantae > Streptophyta > Magnoliopsida > Asterales > Asteraceae > Flaveria > Flaveria trinervia. Next base: position 80,180,609 of record CM046441.1, on the reverse strand, counting down.
TTTAAAAGACCAAACTCGAGTCTAAATGATATACGAGTATGAACTTCAATACTGAGCTCGAGTTGGCTCGTGAGACTAGATGTGTCTGTTATTATATAACAAATATTAAATATATGCTTATATGGTAATTACATTCATATATAGGTTTATGATTAAAAAGTAAATAAATAGTTTGTTATGTCAAGTATAAAAATAATAATTAAAATATATATATAAATAGTTATGAAAATAAATAGATAAATTAATAAATAATAAAGAGTTGAGCTGACATCGAGAACTAAAATTACTCAAGGTTTTAACTCTTATTTAGATAAATATTTTAAAACGAGCCGAGCTTAATCAAATCCTACTTGGTCTTATGTAGAAAATTTCAATAATATTTTTGCAGAAACAGTTTTTTTACAATTGATATTTAAATTATTTTGTAGACATTCACATCTTAAGTAACAATTAATTATAAAAGTTATGACATTAAATATAACAATCTAAATTATCAAATACAAGAATTAAAACGAATCCCGGTACACGTTGGATAATATTTAGTGAAACGCAACTTGTTAGAAATAACGTTGATTTACTGTATTTTGCTGATTTAATCTGCAAAAATTTAGAATAAACTAAAATCAGAATCTATTTAAATTAATATATATATAGGGCACGAAGAATGGGTGAACAAAAAGAGTAATACGTGTACACGATATAGGGGATAACGATGGGGTGATAGAAATATATTTAAGGGACGTGGTGCTCGTAATTTCCGCGTATTCGTTAGATTTTGACCCCATTCTTCCTTTCTTGGCTAACAAGTAAACGTAATTGCATAGATAGTTTCATCATTCATGTTAATAATGTTATTAAGGGAGTTGTTAAACCAATATAAAAGAAATTATCGGTCAACTCAAAAGTTACTGATATAATTTTAAACTGTATCATATGTTTCTAATAGTATTGTACTCTCACCACTTAGAGTCAAAGGCAAAGCTTTTAAGGGGTCCGACCCTCTGTTTTTCCGCTAAAAGTTAAAGTTCATGCGTATTTCGTTGAAAATTTATACGTATTGAATATGTCTTCCTCTGCATTCATCGTAAATGTTCATGGTTTTGTATAAATTTTCTTAAGGTTAAGAGTGGTAGGGGTTTGATCAATGTCCAAACAAACCCTTTATGGACATTTTTTTTGTTTCAATACCAAGGTAAACAAATTTACAATGTTACATCATTCATGGGAGGATACGGGTTGGAATAACATCCATACGACCACGATGGTTTACCAACATCATAATTTAAGTCTTTTGGGTGTTGCAAAAACTATGGTAAAACATTTGAGTTCACTTTTTGTTTATAATATACAAATGAGCATATATGTAGGTTCAAAAAGGAGCAAATGTATTATTTATTTACATTAAAGGGGTATATATGAGAAAAGAGATGTATGGTCATATAGGAGGCCACCCCTTAACCTCTTGTCCTTGGATCATATAGATCTCGAACAAAAAGTCGTGACGTGTTAAGAGGATCATGTTGAACACTAACACAAATATGATTAATAAACAACTTACATGACATGTAACATGTTAAAATAAAACATGTCATGTAACATGTTAAAATAAAACAAGCTTTATTGCATAAATAACATGATATGTTTAATACCAATATCATAACAACTCAACAAGCGAGGTTAAGGAACAACAAGACAAAAGGCTAGTGATGTTAGTGTTTTAAGTAATAATAGTTAATTTGAAGAATTTGATTAATAGCAAAAGAGCATTTGGTTAAATATTGATATGAGTTGGTGATGTAAGTAATTTTAGTCAATTTGAAGAATTTGCTTAATATTAGAGAGACATTTGATTAAATATCGATACAAATTAGTAGGTATGGAGTATGTGGTCCGTCTAAGGCTAATCAGATTTGCAAGCCCTAGGAACTTCACAATTTCAAAAAGAAGCCTTCATTGGGTGCGGTTTCCATGGGGTAACTCTTCCTGGCAAGATCTAAAAGGCAGCGCCATGGTCTGTGGTGATTGTGAATATCATATAACACATATATGTATTCTTTCATCTATCATACCCATTGTGTTTATGTAACCAATTATTATGTTCTCTTTCAATCTTCAACTATAGCTTGACAACATTATGCATGTACACATTATTATATAGTTTTCGTGATTTTGTACTTAAAGATTGATTTTATATTTTACGCACTGTAGGTTAAATATTTTTATCGGTTTGAAAATTTGTATAAAGACTTTGTTAGATTAACATGTTATTTATTTAGACAGAGTATGTTAATATCATGGAAGAAAGTGAAGTTGGTATTACGGCATCCATAATGGTCGAGCGAATGTGATTAAAAATGAGTCCATGCATGCGCCATCTAGATAGTGGGTGTGACCACACTTGCACTCGTTAAAGATATGTAATGAGTTAGTAAGTGTGGCTCATTTTATTATAAAATTAAAAAAATAATGATGTGGATTGTCGTGACTAACAACCTAAAAATTACAATATTCCTATTTTGCATGTAAAACAAAACTAGGTCGTCTAATTTTTAATACGAAGTGGGTTTATTGCTTGTTCAATTTAGTTAAAGACCCATAATTCTTATCTTCTTTTAAAATAATGTTTTTATAATTTAAAAACCATTCAATATTTATAATTTCCTAAAAAATAATAGTATATTAAATCTAATCAAAATTTAATGTTTCACAGTTTTTCTGATTTGTTCTTGGTTTGATGTTTATTGTTATTTTTGTTGTTGTTGTAGCCAGTGTTGTTGTAGCCGGTGTTGTTGTAGATGCGGATTAATTTTATTTATCCAGTGGGTCAAATAAATCCAACTGGATCATGAAGCTGAAGTAGTGAAATAGAATGTAAGTTGCTGGTAACTGCTAAAATTTCATTAAAATATTTAATATCATGTGTTAGTTAGTATAAGTTGTTTATTTGTTTAAAATAGGCGGTGCAATCTACCAGCACCAAACCATCTTCCCGATTATTCAAAGTTGAGAATCAACCTACAACCATAATTCATATTGCCTCACTAATGGGTCGATGAAGCAAACCAACCTACAATTCAATAACTTATTGTGTGGCGCATCTATGAGTTGAAACAAACCACTTGGGGGAATCCTAACTTGTTTGCACATAAATTCCTTTTCATTTGCCTTGTGGTCAAGTTGTTAATCTTGATGGAAAATATTGAACATATTCACTGGGTCAACTAAAATCCAGTTGGACCATGATATAGTCAAATACGACCCAATTAAGGGGATATTTGACAATTTTGTAATAATTAAATGTTGAACCAATAAGTTATCTAAATTATTAAGAGTTAGTATAACGTTTAACTATTCAAAGGCAAATGTCTGATAAATTCAGATGAGAGGTCTTAACTATTTAATATTAATATAATGCTTAATCATTTAGAGGTAAGTATCTGAACCATTCAGACATTTGCTCGTTAAACAAATAGTTTGAACTATTAAATGATGAAACATTCAAACATCTGAACCATTAATAGATTTAAACAAATAGCCCCTAAGTAACTTCTAAATAAGAGGGAAAACTGAAGTAGCAAATGACAGAATGATTCGTGTTTTTGTATTGAAGATTTCCATCTAGATTGTTGTTGTTCTTGTAATCTGTTTCAGTGAATCAAAGCTTGTTGATTTCAGTCTCTAAACATTATGAAATCACACATTCAACACATAGTTTCACATAATTACATAGTTACCATTGATACAAAACAAATGACACTAAGTTTATCTACATGTTACACCTTCGTTTAGTGGTTTTAAACATTTTATTTACTTAAATCTAGTATTAACGTAAATAAACCTCTTTCAATTCATCCGTTGCATCACGTGAGGAAAAGTTCAGTCTTTGATTATTTTTGTCACAATTATCAAATAAAAATTCATTTGTTACACTCAAATTTTATTTTGAAAAAAAGCAAACCAGTCGGTTTCGAAATAAATAAATAAAATATCTTTTCTCTTCGAATCTAAAAATGTTCGTTTTAAACAATGAGAAATGACAAGTCGTTAGTCTCACACACACCTTGCGTTATTCAGGTTCACTCACTTTGATACTCCCGCTGTAATCACCACACATTCTCCCTCATCCCTGAACAACACTGCAACAACAACTCATTTCTTCATCGTTGCAAATTAAGGTGATTCTAATCAACTTCTAACAATCTCCTTTTCATCTTCTCCGTTGATCATTAGTCTAACACTTTGTTTGATTCACGTGATGTTAATTCCAAGCTAGTTGATTGATTGATTGATTAATTGATTGATTAAATGATTGTTTGGTTGTTGACTTGTTGTAAGTTGTAACGCTTCGGTATATTGTGAATCTGTGATCATAAGTTACAATACAATTACTGTGTTTCCGATCGCGTTATACTGGTGATGATGAACGAGATGAATTGATGATCTGTTGTTTTTCCGTCGTTGAATTGAAATCCGAGCAGGATAGTTTAGCCGGTGAATTAGGTTTTGGTTTTGTTCTAGCTGACGTATAAATTACTGTAATATTTTGAAATTAGTTGGAGATTTTAACGTTTAATGTTGTTTTTTTCATCTACTGATAATAGTTTGAATTATATAAGTATATATAGCTACGGTTTCATTTGTAATTGATAGTCAATTTATTATTCCTCATCTGTCCCTTTCGAATTTTAGGGTAGGTGATCTGCAAGAAACCAGAAGCACTTGTTCAACGATATTATTGTTTGGTAATATTATAAGAGAGTTTATGGTTGAATGATGGTATTTTTTGCAAGCAAAGAAAGCTAGATGATGGCTACAACTGCTGTAATTGGACTAAGGGCTGGGGAAAGACTGTTGGGTTCATCTTCTTACTATTCTGATGTTAGTGAGAAGCTATCAAGCAGTAATGACCTTGGGTTTGTTTCTGTTCCAACTAAGAATGTAATAACTGCCAAAAAACCATCCAGTTATGGCCCTGGTTTTATATCCAAACGACGTAATCAAGACACGCATTTCATCAGAGCTCTAAAGGAACATGTTGATGCTGCGTCTGATTCTTTAACTATAGAGAAATGGATTAAAGGAATTGAACACTTGGAACAGGAAGGCTCTGATCAAGAGTTTTCGGTTGAAGCTTTACTGTTGTTACAGAAATCTTTATTAGAAAAACAGTGGAACCTTTCATCTGAGAGCACGTTGACTGAAGTCAACCCAACAGAGAAATGCAACAAAAAGGTTTATGTCAGCGGTTCTGTGAAATCTGCACGTAGGCGTAGATTAGATGCTCAGAAGAAAACACCTAATAAAAGATGTCCTTCTAATGAAGTTGGTGCTAATAGACGGTTAAGATTTGTAATCAGTCCAGAGTTGCTCCAGAATTGTGCCAGTGATACATTGCTAACTCATGCTGAGGTGGTGATTTTATCCAAAAAGATTAGAATTGGTCAGCGGTTAGAAGAGCAGAAAACGAGGTATCTGAATATCATATATACTTTATTTTATACAATATAGATGCATATGTTTGTAAACATAAACTGCAATTTATGAAGTTTATCCTATGGTTTTGGTGATTAATTGTGTGAGTATTCTCAGACTGAAGGAAAGATCAGGATCTGAACCATCTGAGGTGCAACTTGCAGCATCCCTGAAGATTTCACGAGCTGAGTTGCAAATAAAACAGATCGAGTGCAAGTTGGCAAGAGAGAAGCTAGCCATGAGCAATATTCGTTTAGTAATGTCAGTTGCACAAAAATATGCCAACATGGGAGCTGAAATTGGTGACCTGATTCAGGTGTTTGTTAGCTTTAGTTAATGTTTAATTAGTGAAGGGCTGCATCTTTTTGTTAAATAAGATAGTGGTATTACTTATCTACAGGCCTGCAATTCCTTAATTCATAACTCTGATATTTTTTTGTAGGGAGGTCTAATTGGATTATTGCGTGGGATAGAGAAATATGATTCATCAAGGGGGTTTAAGATTTCTACTTATGTTTATTGGTGGATAAGACAGGTGATGACAATAAACTTATCTTTAACATAGTTACTTCAGTCATGATATTACTATTGCATAATGGGATATGGTTTTTACGTGGAAGAAATTGTTTCGAACACATAAAATGCATGCTTTACTAACTTTTACTGTTGATGTGAGATGTGTGTACTTTGTAAGTAGGTGTCAATTTCTTCCGTATAAGAATCAGCTCCTAAATAATAAAAGTCACTAGTTGATTTGAGAGCCACAAGTCAAATGAGCACCAACTTTTTATGCTTTATCCTGTCATGAGATCATTGCACTAACTTTTTCTTCATGCTGGTTTATAGTTCTGATCATTGTTGAAAGTTGGTTAAAATGTTGCAATAAGCTACCGCCAAAATAAACCTCACAGGCTTGAACATAGTAGAACTAAGTAGTTTCTATATGGTGTGTTCTTTAACAAACAATGCAAAATTAGGAATGAGTTTTTATATAGAAATGTAGAATACTGTCTAAATAGTACATGTGTTGATCCTTTGAACCTCTATGCGCTTAATTTCAGGGTGTTTCAAAAGCATTTATTGAGAACTCTAGAACCCTAAGGCTACCTATCCATATGCATGAAAGATTAAGCGCAATACGACATGCCAAGGCTAAGCTCGAGGAAAAAGGGATAACCCCATCAACTGAAGTAAGTTAAACAATACATTTACATAAAATAGATTCACTGTTTTTATGTTTCCCTTGGCCTTTAAACTTGAGCTAATGAGCTATATCTTTCTGGTGATATAGAAAATTGCAGAAAGCCTGAACATATCAACAAAGAAAGTATTGAATGCCACTGGGGTACTTGAATTTCTTATGAACTCTTGTGTATGCTTTAATGCGTGTTAAAATTTTCATCTTCTTAATATCAAGGCTCTTTCTTGTAGGCAAAATGCAAAGTGTTCTCACTTGATAGGCCAATATCCCCTTCTTTAAATGGTCTTCCAGGTGATACCTTTCACAGTGTAAGTCTAAATGTGTCTACTTTTTACTTGAAACTCACACACACACACCTGCATAGACACGGTTGGTATTTAGAGGTGGTAAGGCAGGCTGTGCAGGTTGGAAAACAGGTCAAAGTTGGATGGTCTAGCCTGATTGACATGAAACACTTTTTCTAATTACTTTTTAACTTGTCAGATATGATTACTAATCTATTTCATTTTTCAAAATTGTTTAATTGTTGGTTAAATTATTTTAAGAGGTTTAAAGTACCCTTTAAGCTACCGTTTAACCTGTTCCTTATTGCCTATCCTTTTTTTAACCCATTAGTCGACCCACTCTTAAATGAATGGGTTGAATTCTCACCCTCCTTTCCCTTTAAAGTCATAGACTTGTAGCTACTTAATGTTGAAACTTATGTATATTGTTGCAGTACATGGCAGATGATCACCTGGAGAACAACCCCTGGCATGGAGTAGATCACTGGGCCCTCAAGGTACCTCACATGTTCTACAACACTCATCCTATCAACTCTTTTTTAGTTCTTTAGTAATGAATAGCCAACTTTATCCTTTTAAACAGCCCCCTGTGGCTGCAAGAACCACATATTGGAGAGTGATTATCATTTTTCAATTTTTACCCTACTGTGGAAAGCATCAAAACGTTGAATTGTTTAATTGTCATTTTGCAGGATGAAGTGAACAAGTTGATGACCACGACTTTAAAGGAGCGTGAGAGAGAGATCATCCGTTTATACTATGGTCTCGATAACGAGTTCCTTACCTGGGAAGATATTAGTCGAAGGTATCAACTCGGTTCTTTTTATACTGATTCGGTTTACTTTTAATCGCGTGTTGAATGAGCTTGGCTGGGTGGGGTTGTCCTGTAAAACTATATCTTATGAATTATTTTTGAACTTTTACAAATAAATAATCCGTTAATCACGGATTACAGATGCACTATTGCTGCAGTAGTAATCTTTGAGCCCATTTCCTTTCTACCACCTTTCTAATTGACCTGTTTGAGATATAAAAATAATCCAAATTGATCTATTTACCAGTAAATTAGTAAAAAATGTCACCTCTATTTTTTAGTATTTATACTCGTATCCAGTTATTTTATCAAGGAGTTATTTGACTTTTAAAACAATCATGTTTATATTTTTGTTGTAAACAAACCATTGCTCTTGTAAACCTGAATAACAAGGGTAAAAATGTAAACTGACTATCTTATCACATTGCAGGATGGGGTTGTCGAGAGAACGAGTTAGGCAAGTCGGCCTTGTTGCAATTGAAAAACTAAAACACGCTGCCCGAAAGACAAATCTTGAGGCTATGCTAGTGGAACATTGACCGGTTTGCTATATCGGACTAGGCAAATTGCCTGTATATACACACATGATAGATACATATGTATGCATATATACTTTGTATGTAAAGGCTTGATCATTCACAGCATTCACTGTGCAGAAATCAATGAAGATAATGATAGGTTTCTAATAAAACGATGCCTTTTTGTTACAAAACTAAGGGAGCGTTTGGTTGGAAGAATGGAATGGAATGGAATTGAGAAACTATTATAATTTTCAAGTAAAATTATGTTTGAGTGGATAATGAAATGTAAAACCCAAGAGAATGTTTAACCTCAATTCACTTGGTTGTGGGATTTCAAAATCATTTCACCTAAAGAGGGAATTTGAAATCCCACAACCAAGGGAATTGAAATGAAACATTTCTTTGGGTTTTACATTATATTAACCACTCAAACATAATTTTACTTCAAAATTATACTAGTTCTCAATTTCATTTCATTCTTCTAACCAAACGCTCCCTAAATGTTTTCAGGGTTCGTTTGATAAGATTTAGTGATTAAGTTTGATGTACCTATGTACATCTCTTTTCTTGTAATTATTTAGAACCGTTACATTCTCTAAACCTACTCCAGGTTTACACCGAGGAACTAGAACCCCTCAATCGTGAAAACACCTTTCTTCAAATGGAATGATTATTTTCCAAGAAAATAAAATGAGTTTTCGTAATGTCAAAAATAGGCAAATAGCTAGTACATGCTATTTTTTCTATAAAACTCAAACATTAGTCGTGATATTTAATTATCTATTTATTTTTTTATGAAACAGGGTTTCAAGTTTTGAGTGTTATGTTACCAGGGTGTTATCAGGGAATGTATTTGTGTTAATATAAGGTTGTGCACTTGCTTTGTGTTTTTTTATGCATTTATCTATGTAATAGTTTTATATGATTGTCATACATCTCATATTTACATTCCATCCATAGTAATGTCAACGTTATATAATTATTCACTTTCCCGCCACTCTTTTATGAAATGGTTCCCACTCTTAACACTCACACATTAGGAGATGATCAAATGCTAACTCACTATTATTGCGATAATCTATCACCCCACTTCGAAATTAATCATCATGATTTATTTTGTTTAATAATATCATTACACATACAACACTAACTTTATGTATATATATATGTGCAAAAATTTGTAAGCGTAAAAAAGTTAACAAAAGCAGTAATTTTGTTTTATAAATATATAGTTCACTCTTAAAACCAACTCAGTTTTTATAAAACATGTCTTCCGATTATTATTTATTAAATTCTATTTATTATTATTAGATAAAAAAGATTACAGGCCTAATCTGACCCAATTAGCATACAAACAACCGCTAGTCCGGCCCAAAACCATTCAAAACACAATCAAAATAATATTTTCCCGCCTTCCTGCAAACACATTTTCATTTCAATGTCTTCTCTTACAATCTCAAAATCCACTTTCTCACACGCTCTCAAATCATAGGGTTTTCGATCGAAAACCCCCGTAATCCCCCCTCAACATACCCTTAAATCTTCACTCACTTCAATTCATCTCCTAATCGCACACAAATTAGCCCCATTTCTAACGCTTTTAACCCATCACAATGTACATCAAAGAGGTGTGTTTGGAGGGGTTCAAATCGTACGCAACAAGAACAGTTGTTCCAGGATTCGACCCATTTTTCAATGCTATCACGGGATTAAACGGATCTGGCAAATCGAACATCCTCGATTCGATTTGCTTCGTGTTGGGTATCACGAATTTGCAGCAGGTTCGAGCTTCGAATCTGCAAGAGCTGGTGTATAAGCAAGGGCAAGCTGGTATCACCAAGGCGACGGTGTCGGTTGTGTTTGATAACTCTGATAGGAGTAGAAGCCCTCTTGGGTATGAAGATTGTTCGGAGATTACTGTCACGCGCCAGGTGTGTAGCTGATGTTTGATGTGATTTGTTGGTTCGTTGTTGGAATTGGTTGTCTGTAGGATGTGTTGTATGAAATTAGAGGGATTGATTAACTTTTGATTGAAGTATTTGTTAGAATTTGTACTTGAATTAGTCACGAACGAAAACCCTAATTGTAAACTGACTTAAGATGTGAACCATATCATTTGTCCTTTGAAATTTGAATGCTTGACCACCTTTAGTTAAACTATATGTCACCAATCACAGAAAAGACGCTATCTAACTTGTTAACCAGCCTGTGGCATCCTAGGCTTGAAAATTTATAAGAGTTAACGGGTTTTCATTGGTCACACAGAGGTTCGAACTACTATCTCTATCCAATATCACATTACACAATAATCTTGGTCTAGGCTCTTGATCAACGTAGTTATGCAGTGGGTTGGCCACCCCAAGAAGTGAACCTAGTAGGGAACAAACCAGGGTCTTGTCACCTACCACTAGACCACTTTAAGGTGCTTAACAATCACAAACATTTGATAAAAATATTGTATCTTACTACAATATGTGTTACAAACATAAACATGTTGATTTTAATAGATGAGAATTCATATTAAATTCTTGTTTTAAGTAGTATCTATGAACATCAAAAAGATAGGTATTGGTTTCAAAGTTGACCAAAGTGGGTTTGACTATCCAATTTATAGGTTTAGTGACACTTTAGCTTATGTGGGTTGATGGTTTCTTTATTTATGTCACAGATTGTGGTTGGTGGAAGGAACAAGTACTTGATCAATGGACATCTTGCACAACCAAGTAGAGTGCAAAATCTTTTTCACTCAGTGCAACTAAATGTCAACAATCCACATTTTCTGATCATGCAAGGGCGCATTACCAAGGTTTTAAACATGAAACCTCCTGAAATATTGTCAATGCTTGAGGAAGCTGCTGGAACTAGAATGTATGAAACCAAAAAAGATGCTGCTTTAAAAACTCTTGAGAAAAAACAGGGTAAGGTTGATGAGATCAACAAGCTTCTTGATCAGGAAATTCTTCCTGCACTAGAAAAACTGAGGAAAGAACGAATGCAATACATGCAATGGTCCAATGGTAATGCAGAATTGGATAGACTAAAAAGGTTTTGCATTGCGTACGAATATGTACAAGCAGAGAAAATTCGCGATAGTGCAGTACATGGTGTTGATGAGATAAAATCCAAGATATCTGAGATTGATAATGATATGGAGACTATGAATACAGAGGTGAAAGAGATGGATGCACTCGTGGCAAAGTTAACTGGTGAAAAAGATGCAACCATGGGTGGGGAGGTTAAAGGTTTGTCAGATAAAGTTGATGCTATTTCCCGTGATCTTGTTAAGGAGGTGTCTGTACTGAAAAACCGCGAGGATGATCTCACAACTGAGAGAAAGAATGCAGAAAAGGTACACTTCTTATATATTTGATACCATTTTTTGGCAAGTTAGTTCTTTAATCTTTATAATGTAATAAATTTTTTGTTCTGATGTTGTTAGATCGAAAAGAATATTGAAGAATCGAAGCAGTCTGAGAAAGATAGGATTGCTGCTGTAAAGAGTGCAGAAGATGGAGCTGCTGATTTGAAGAAGAGAGTGGAGGAGCTAACTAAGAGTTTAGAAGAGCTTGAGAAAGAACAACAGGTAATGTGGGGCTTATGTAGATTGCATTGTAGTATGGATTTAAAATTTTGATGTTACTCAACTGTTAAAGTGCGACTGTGATGACTTTGAACAGGGTGTAGTTGCTGGTAAAAGTAGTGGTAATGAAGAAAAGTGCCTTGAAGATCAGCTTGGTGATGCTAAAGTGGCTGTTGGAAAAACTGAAACAGAGATTGAGCAGTTGAAAACAAAAATAAAACATAGTGAAAAGGAGCTGAAAGAGAACAAAACTAAGTTATCATCAAAACACAATGAAGCTGTTGATGCAGAAAAGAATCTGAAAATCAGACAAAAAGATGTAGAAAATGTTGAACTGGCTTTGAAATCTCTCTCATACGAGGAAGGACAGATGGAAGTCTAGAAAAGGTGTGTTTTATATTTATAGTTAGTTAAATTTTCAACACACGTAATTGCATGTCTGATGATTTTTGTATTTTAAATTGAATATTTTTCAGGAGCGAATGGTGGAGTCAGATGCAGTACTTAAACTAAAAGAGGAAATCCGAAATATATCTTCACGTTTGGGCAACACTGAATTTTCTTACCGTGATCCTGTGAAGAACTTTGACCGGTCAAAAGTCAAAGGTGTGGTTGCAAAGCTCATTAAAGTGAAAGACAGATCAACAATGACTGCTTTGGAGGTACACATTCATCATATTATGAGTAGTTTTAGCCTCTATATGCTGGTAGCATTTATTAATTCTACGCTGCAATACTGCCCAGGTTTGCGCAGGTGGAAAGTTGTATAATGTTGTTCTAGACACTGAGAACACAGGAAAACAACTTCTTGAGAAAGGTGAACTTAGAAGAAGAATGACATTTATTCCTTTAAACAAAATCCAAAGCCACCCTGTTCCGCCTAAAGTTCAAAAAGATGCTGTTAATTTGGTAACTTTATATTTTGTTTTCTTTTCACTTATTTTGCTTTTAGGAAACATACTTATATCATCTACTGTATTTCTGTATATTTACACAATACACATAACTTTTTATGTTTTTAGGTAGGTAAAGGCAATGCTGAAGTTGCACTTTCACTTGTTGACTATGATCATGAACATCAGGTTTGCTTTCTTGTTTTTCTTTTAAACTTCTGTCCCTGCTTTTGATTTGATTAATAGAACTTTTGTATTGTTTCATATTTTTCCTTTTTGTTTATGTTAGCAAAATGTTTAAAAATAATGTTGTGTTGTTCATTGTCATCTGTTCATTGTTTCTATATTTATATTGAGATACAACATATTTTATGCTTTTTTATTACATGGTCCACTTTTCTGATTATTATTTATGTTGTAGAGTGCAATGGAATATGTGTTTGGTTCAACATTTGTATGCAAGACTATTGATGCTGCCAAAAAGGTACTCTAATAGTAACATACAAATACTATCTCCAATGTGTCACTTGCCATTTTTTCTTTGTTGTAGCTTATCATACATGTAAATTGTGTTAACTGATGATTGTTTTATTTGCCAGTTGCAGAGTCTTTTAGTATTAACGATTTAAAATGTGATATAATTTATTTTTGTTTAACTAACGCTACACACAGGTTGCTTTCAGTCAGCAAGTTAAAACCACAAGTGTGACTTTAGAAGGTGATATATATCAACCAAGTGGACTCCTCACTGGTGGTTCTCGCAAGTAAGCACATATTACAAGTTCCTGTTAATCTTCACTGTATCATCATAAAATTATTTTAAATGTGAATCAAGAATTCACAATAGCAAAAAAGTTTCTAAAATATAATTTGTTAATTGCTCAGGGGTGGTGGTGATTTATTAAGGCAGCTACATGCTTTGGCAGAAGCTGAATCAGAATTATCTATACATCAAAAGCGGCTATCAGAAATTGAAGCCAAGGTTATACTTCAAAGCTATTTGCATATGTCTAAAGTCTAAACTCTAATATAATGTTTACATACACTAGTGCTTTTTTATAAGTTTGTGATATGTTATTGTATGTCCAGATCAGCAAGCTCCTTCCACTTCAGAAAAAGTATAATGACCTAAAGAAACAGTTGGCGTTAAAGTCAAATGAGCTCTCACTATTCCAGAGTAGGGTTGAGCAGAATGAGCATCACAAGGTTCCACCATATTCCTTGTTCTTCAGTAATTTTCTTGTTTTTCCTTTTCAAATGTTTCAAAATTTGTGTTATGTTTATGTGTGATGTAGCTTAGTGAAATAGTAGAAAAGATTGAGCAGGAGCTTGAGGAAGCAAAATCTGATCTCAAAGAAAAACAAGCACTTTATAAAGAGCGTGTGACTGAAGTTGCAACTCTCGAAAAATCAATTCATGACCATGCCAATAATCGGGACCGTATTCTTAAAGATTTTGAGAAAAAGATCAAGGCTGTCAAGACAAAAATGCAGTCAGCTTCGAAAGAACTTAAGGTATGTTTTTAATGTTATTTTTATATATATTTTAATATGTCTGGGTTTTTACATGAGTTTTCATGTAGGGGCATGAGAATAATAGAGAGAAACTTATTATGGAAGCAGAAGCCTTCAAACAGGAACAAACATCTTTGGAAAGTCAACTAGTTTCCTTTCAGAAACAGATTGTTGTTTTGACTTCTGAAGTGGATGCACTCAAGACCAAGGTTGACTTGCTGACTTATTTTTTAATTTCTTTAATTTGGTCTCTTTTGTTTCAAATGGAAGACACTGTTTGCAATCATGTAGGTTACTTCACTGAAAGATGAACACAGTCAAGCCCAATCTGAGCTTAATGCAGCTCGTACAAAAGTCAAAGAGTGTGATTCACAAATTAGTAACATTCTTAAAGATCAACAAAAACTTAGAAACATCATCGGTGAAAAAAATCTTGAAAGGAAAAAGCTGGACAATGAGGTAAATTTATATTCAGTAATGCTTCTTTACAATGTTGAGCTAACATTTTCTAGTAAAAAGTTTATGCTTAAATTTTTGTTGTTTTATAGGTGAAGCGCATGGAAACTGAACAAAAGGACTGTTCACTGAAAGTGGATAAATTGATTGAAAAACATAGTTGGATTTCTTCAGAGAAACAGCTTTTTGGAAGGCCTGGAAGTGACTATGATTTCACTTCCCGTGATCCACACAAGGCAAGAGAAGAATATGAAAAACTCCAGGCTGACCAAGCGGGGTATTTTTTATATTTAAAAATCAGTTTCTTTATAGCAAGAAAATAAAATCATGTAATTAACTTTTTTAACGTATTTGTTTGTTAAAGCCTTGAGAAGAGGGTGAACAAGAAAGTTATGGCTATGTTTGAGAAAGCAGAAGATGAGTATAATGACTTGATATCCAAGAAGAACATTATTGAGGTTGGTGAACTTAGATTCTTAACTTTTTTTTGCCACTAAAATATTTTTATAATTTTGTCTGTTTGGAATCTTTTATGCAGAATGACAAGTCAAAGATTAAGTTAGTGATTGAAGAACTTGATGAAAAGAAAAAAGAGACACTGAAAGTCACATGGGTGAAAGTAAATAGGTGAGGTTCTTAAATAACATGAATTAAATTAACCATCAATTGTATATTTTTCTCTATATTGTGTCATTCCTTATTTCAACTACAAAACTTGGTATCTCAATTTCAGCGATTTTGGATCAATATTTTCAACACTGTTACCGGGGACAATGGCAAAGCTAGAACCCCCAGAAGGAGGTAGTTTCTTGGACGGGTTAGAAGTCCGCGTGGCATTTGGGGGTGTTTGGAAACAATCATTATCTGAACTTAGCGGAGGACAAAGATCTCTCCTTGCACTTTCACTGATTTTGGCTTTGCTTCTCTTCAAACCAGCTCCACTATATATTCTGGATGAGGTATTTTTTCAGTTTTTGTATGCCTGAAAATATTCCCCATAAATCTGTTTTTAACAATAAACTACTTGAACTATGTGAACAGGTTGATGCAGCTCTTGATCTAAGTCACACACAGAACATTGGGAGAATGATCAAAGCTCACTTTCCACATTCACAGGTATATCATATACGTGTTCATTCTATTCCCATCCACACCACTTTTCTGCAAAGAATAATCAATAACTAAACTTTAAAATTGTCTATTAAACTCAAATTTCATCTAACAATCTTCATCTATCTTTACAGTTTATTGTGGTGTCCCTGAAAGAAGGCATGTTTAACAACGCCAATGTTCTTTTCCGTACAAAATTTGTGGATGGCGTGTCCACTGTTCAGAGAACAGTTGCATCAAAGCAAAGTAAATGATCATGTTTTTCAACCTGTAAGTTGCATAACAGAAGAAAAAAACCTTTGACAGTAAAAAATGTATTATCTTGTGAGGTCTTGTTCAACTATGTTAAGATGACTTGTATGATTTTGAATTAAAAGTCAAACCCGAATGAAATCAAATAAACACATAAAATTGGTGTTCTAAGAAATGCAGAGTAAGGCTGCATTAACAACCAGTCACAATTCAATTTTTTTTAAAAACAAGATCATAAGTTTATTTGATGTTGATCTCCTCGAATCGTTTCTTCCTATCTTGTTCCGCATGCATTTTTGGAAAAGTGAAGCTAATCTCTTTTAAAGTCATAATCCAAAAAATAAAATGCATAGTCACTTATTAAACATGTCACTTACAACCCGTCATTCAGTTTGGTTTGTATATATAAGTAGGTTAAACATGTCGTGTTTGATTTACCCGATTTTTTGTGTGTTTAGATAAGGCTAGAAATCATTGACAAATAAAAATATTGGTTATGTTTGGGTTGCACATTTCAATTTATCAAACCGAAACATGTCAAAACATATAAAAACTAAATTGTTCAATGATACGTTAATGTTATTGTTAAAACTTGGAAGACTGCTTCAGAATGATAGTCATCATAAACTTGGGACACAAGTTTCATATGAAGAAAAACTGAAAAAGTGGAGAGGGAGTTGGTCACTTGGCCGTTTACATAGCTATAATTACTTGAGGGACACGATAGAAATTACGACAATTGTGTTAATTGTTAAAATTTATTTAAAAGAAATAATTTTGAATTTTAAAAATATATGTCATGCTTATATATTGTCATAAAATAAGTTATACATCTAACAACATTTTTCATATTTAAAATTTCTTTATGTTAAATAATCTGAAAAGTATGTTGTTTTTATCTTTTATGTGAAAGAAGTCTCTAACTCTCTACAATCCTTTATAGTTAAAACACTATTTCACATTCGATCCTTAATTTTTATGTACTATAATCTTCTAAATTTCCAATTGGTTGAAGGATTTAAGCAGACTAATAATAATGAATCTGACTTATTAACGGAACTAGTTAATATTATTTCACACTTTCATGAGATTGTTATGATTGATTGCATATATATCTATATTATCGGATTCAACTATTAGACAATGTGTTATATTAATTTTTAACTTTCATTTTTGTACCACATTAATGTCACATTACAATTCTAATCTATTTTTCAAATCATATTTTATTTTTCAGGTCATTTTCATCTTTGTGTCGTACTTACTATACCTATAAATAGTTAATAGTTGTGTTACGTGTCTAGTTTTATGAGCTCATTATTTTTTATTTATTTTCTTTCCTTTGTCTCTTATTATTAAATTTTATGTATAAATTAAATTGTACCTATTTATTTATTTAAATTCCTACAATTAAAAATAATATGCATACTATTTGTTTTAATTTATAATACTCTTCTTTATTATGTATATAATGTTATATTGTTATATATATGCTTTTTAAAAATTTAATTTTCATATTTTACAAGTTTATCATTTATCAAAAATCAAATTTAAAACTTTACTTTGTTGAGATGATGATTTTTTAAAAATGTTTCTTAAATGTTCAATACTAACCATTTAAAATATATAATTTATATAACTTGTGTTATAGACATGTTACTACTATATTTTTTAATACAAACAAGTTGCACATGTGCTTGTGTGATTCTTTCATTTATCTCTATTGAACACGAATACATAATAGGATATGACTTTTTGTTTATGTTCGTTCAATAAGAAAACACAATTGTTTTTACTCATACATGTTTGTTCGTTAAAAAGTCAAACGAACAATTCACAAACATAAATGAACACAAATAAACAAATTAAATAAATATAAATGAACACAACAAACATGAATAATATTAAGAGAAAATTGCATAAATAGTCCCTATGGTTTGACCAAATTGCATGTTTGGTCCCCACAGTTTTAAAATTGCAAACATAGTCCAAACATTTGACATAAGGTTGCAAAAATGGCCCCTACCGTTAACCGCCGTTAGTTTTAACAAAAGTTTAGTTGCATGTGATTAACATGTGAGGGCAATATAGTCATTTTAAGTTAAAACCCTAAAAAATATACATGCAACTTCATACATACGTTCATTCAAACCTTATCCTTCAAAATTCAAACATCGATCATATGGGGAGCAAGGAGTAATCGAAAATCAGCAAGTTTTTCATCTTCGATCAAGATTTGAAAACATCAAGGAGGCAAAATGCATTGGGTCTCTAGAGAATCAAGCATTGAAGTAGTACCAGATGAGGTTTATGGTGCGTTTTTCATCTCTTCTTCATGTATATTCACGATTTTGATTGTATATGTTTGAAAAGCTTTTGATTTTTATAAACCCTAAGTGTTTGTGTCAATGAAAGTGCTTTCTTTATCTACAGATGGACACCCTAACTTGTTTTCTATCAAGATTCATTATGATGGTATGTTAAAAACTTTTCTGGAAGAAGATATGCATATGGCAGAGTTAAGTTTGTTGATTACTTGGATATTGATGAGTTTTCTATACATGAGTTTAGTTCTATAGTAGAGAAACTAGGTTTGAACAATCAAAAGAAAAGACTCTATTTTCACTTTAAAATTCTTGGTAAAAAATTAGATGTGGTTTAACACTTTTAGATGTTAACCATTTGAGGCAATATGTTAAGGACAACAAACTTTTTGACTTGTACAACATCAACAACTATTCCAGAATTTGAAGCTAAGATGGAGGAATTAAAAAAGCATAATGTTGAGGCATACAACTGGTTGGTAAAGATACCTCCACAACATTGGTCAATAGCTTACTTCACAGGTAACTTTCTTTCATAATATAACAAGCATTCACATGATGATGCCTAAACAAACTTACTAATCACCCATTTGGATTGTTTTAGGGAGAGCACAAACGGATATGTTGTTAAACAACATGTGTGAAGTTCTTGATGCAAGGACAACCGAAGAAAGGGACAAACCTATTATTAGCGCTTTGGATTATGTAAGGGAATATCTCATGAAAAAGATAGTAAATGTGCTCCAGGTTATCCAAAAATGCAATGGCCCAATCACACCTAGTGCAACCAAACTATTGGATGGTGTAAAGAAAGCAGCTGTCAAGTTGACTGTTTTATGGACCGGTAGTCAAAAGTATCAAGTAACTTGTCAAAAAGATGAGCAATATGTTGTTGATATTATGGAGAGGGTGTGTAGTTATAGGAGGTGGGAGTTGAATGGAATACCGTGCAAGCATGCTGTTGCAGTTAATTGGAACATGGCACTTAATGGCCAGGATGTAGGTCCACCAAAGTTATGGGTAAATTCTTGCTATTATATAGACACATGGAAACAAGTTTACTCATTTACTATTGGACCTATTAACGGAAGGAATATGTGGCCAAAATCACAAATTTCAACTACCCTAACACCACCATTTCACCATACCCCTATTAGAAGGCCTAAGAAGAAAATAAGAATGAACCAAGTTGAGATAGATGATGCTATGAATAGAGGTGGAAAGCTATCAAGGAAAGGGACCACAGTCACGTGTTCAATATGCAAGAAGTTGGGTCACAACAAAAAGAGTTGCAAAGAGAAAGAAACGTCAAATGCATGATGTTATGTTTAATTTCTTTTGATTTCATTGTTATGTAACTGATATATTACAGTTTAAGCTTTTGGGATAGTTTATTTTGATAGTCATGTAGTAGCTTTATGCTTTTGATGGTTGAATGTTGTAACATGATGATTTTCATGGTTTGATGAAACTTCTATGTGAATGAAATGGGTTAAAATTACATAATGCATATAGCTGCATCTGGATAGTTTTTAACTGTTTTTAGATTTTTTTATGGGTCAAATGAAATTTTATGTTGTTTTTAGGTTGTTTTTTAACTGTTTTTAAAGTGTTTTAAGACTGTTTTTTAGATTGTTTTTTAACTGTTTTTAGACTGTTTTTTATGTTTTTTAAATGGAATGGGTCAAACGGGTAAAATAGCATTTCATGTAGTTTTAGACTATTTTTAACCTGTTTTGGATTGTTTTTCCTCTTTTTTAGTGGAATGGGTTTCACAGGTGAAATGGAATGAATGTTGTTTGTGGGTCAAATGGAATTAGAGTGGGATTTGAATGTCGAACTTACTGTGGAAATAGAATGGGTCAAATGAATCTTCATATACATATATGCACTTTAGAATGAATGTTTTTTATGGGTCAAATGAATATATGCACTTTATAGGTCAAATGAATCTTCATATGCATATATGCACTTTATGGGTCATATGAATCTTCAAGGGTCCGTGGAATTGGAGTGGCACCCATTTATTGACTTAACCAATATCCACATATGAACTTTGCATATTTATTGACTTCTTATAACACAATGCACATGGCACCCAATTTGCAACTTAACTAATATCCACCCTATGAAGTTTGCATATTTATTGACTTCTTATAACTTAAATGCACATGACATCCAATTTGCAACTTAACCAGTATCCACCATATGAACTTTGCAGCCTAATACTTGTATTATATTATCCCAATTTGCAACTTAACCAATTCCATCATCACTTGACCATTATCATTTCGTTTCAACTCATTTGATCAAGTTGTTTACATAACTTGCTAATATCCAAACACAAAACATTGATTTCTTTCACATAGGTTACTCCTAGAATGTTGGGTCTTAGAGCCAGTTTTATAAATAGAGAAAAATTACACATTTCTTTAATTTCAAACAAACAACCTATCATTTTATTTATAATCCAACTACACATTTCACAAACAAGCTCATGACTTGAATAAGAAATTACATTAGAAATATGAGCCCTAAAACTACCAACAACCACAAGTGATGATGTTCTTCAAACGATTAAGTGAAGTGAGCTTTTTAACTTCACGTTCGAGCTTGTTTGTCTTTCTTAGCAGGCCTGGGATGATTTCCATGCTCCTACACATTGGGCGATCAACCCACCCGAGAAATCCGCAACTTAAGTTCTGTAAAGCATGAAATCAATTGTAGAATCAAGAAGTAAAAGCAAAGGAGTTGGATAAGAGTAAATCAAAACCATAAAAATACCATTACCGACTGTGGACAAGAGTAAAATCGTCTGCCTAGGTTACCATCAGTCCATGAAATGCGAACAATAGCAACCTTACCACAATGACAAACAGCCATGGAAGATTAGTTGACAGAAGAAGCGAGTGATTCAAGAATGGATCTGCGAAACCCCAACAATATTGAAGACTTGAGTTGTGTGTTCCTTCTTGATCTGTGAAACTCAACATAAGAAGAATATAAAGATATAAACCCTAGTTATATATTGGTTTTAAAATAATTAATTAAATAAGAAAATGTAAAATGACAACAATACCCTTACTTAACTTTAAAAACTAACTGGGTTTAACAACAATGACCAATTTTGCAATCTTAAGTCAAATGTTTGGACTATGTTGCAATTTTGAAACTGTGGGGACCAAACATGCAACTTGGTCAAATCACAGGGACTATTTATGCAATTTTCTCTAATATTAATGAATACACGAGAACAAGTCTAATACATCATAATTTATCCAAAGACATATGTGAATATTCAAATTATATTATTCATCTAAAAATATGATTATACCAAAGAATTTATAATGATTCATTAAACAAAATCATCTATAGTGATTCATTTAGAAAATCTAACAAAAATATGTATATGAAATTCAAAGTAACACATAAAACAACAAAGCTAAACAAACAAACAAACATAAATAAGCATTAATAAATGAACATATATAATAAACATAAACACATGTTAACGAACATATATAAACAAACATATATAACGACCATACAAGAACATAAATGAACAACTAAATCATGTGATCATGTTGATATTCATTCATCTATTAAATGAGTAAACATAAGCAAACATAAGCGAACTTCTCATGAACAATACATGAACTTTTGGTTAACTTACAGGCCTACCTATCTTCTTTCACTGTTTTCTGATCTTGGGGCTCGTGGTCCAAACAAGAAGAACATAGCATTTGGACCTTCAAGCTGAATTGCTTGCTATTCAATGGTTTGAAGATAATCGGACTACGATTTGCAGAGCGTTTTTAAGATAAGAGGTTAGGAAGTAGATTGATCTTTTCCTCCTATTGAATGTCAATGGATCGAGTTGATGAAATAAGTGCGTGCCTAAAAAAGTTTATATAATGTTGTAATGTTTTCTTTTGAATCGTCTTTCAACAAGAATTAATCTTAGTAACAAAGTTTTGGATATCCAAAATATCGTGTACGTTTTTGTTCTAACTCGATGGAGTTCGACGTTTGACCATGTATTTGAGAGTCGCATAGCGATTGGATCTTTGAAGGAAGTCTGATGGAGGTGATTTCCCGATGTATTTTAAATCAATCAGATGTGTATATGGTTGGTTTTGATTTTGTCCAAAAAAGAAAAAAAAGTGTTATTGGAAAGGTATCTTAATGACGCGATGACGGGTTCATGGAAATTCTGGAATGTGGCTATTTTTAAGCTATTGATTTGAAGGGAGAACTTATTTTTTATTTGATTGTTCATTATTCTTTTTCTTTGATATTTTAACAGACCCAGAAAGATGAACATTGGTTGGGTCAAGTGGTTAAATACTCTATTGATCATGTAACGTGTTTAGGCGAACTTATATATATATATATATACATATATGTATATACATATGTACATATATATATATATACATATATGTATATACATATACACATATATGTATATACATATGTACATATATGTATATACATATGTACATATATGTATATACATATGTACATATATGTATATACATATACACATATATGTATATACATATACACATATATATATATATGTATATATATATATGTATATATATATACATATATATGTGTATATATATGTATATATATAGATATAGGGGGGAGTTATTCTGAAAAGGATGGTGTGTCTAAAAGACTAGAAAACATTTTCAATCGTTAGATTAACATTGTATATTGTTAAGATTCATTGCCCTTTAAATAAAAACTATCTTAATGACACGTGTCATCACTAAAACTCTTCCTATACTTTTTAAGATATATTGCCTTTTTAGCGGAACCCATACAATTATTCTATAATATTAAAAAAGCAAGTGTGATGAATAGTGGAATTTGATACTCGGTTCGGCTCGTTGCAGGCGCACCATCGCTGTAGCACCACCACCCCTGGTTTCGTTTTGCCCCTCATGACTTTAAATGGGAAGATTTGGGGGCCAAACCTCGAGGAATGGTGCTCTGTCGTAGGAGTGCCACCGTTGCGCCGTCACCGTTACTGCCACCATCGTCGCACGTCAACCCCGCCACCGTCGTGCCGCAACCGTCGCAACACTGTTTTCAACCGTTGCTGCTACAACAACCGTAGTCGGTTCTCGTCACGTTGCCGGCGAAGCCCTAAAAGCTTAGCCATGGTTGCGGTGGTTTTGCACTCCGGTAACGTGCTTCTTTCCTGATACACAACATGCAACACCCCTTTCTTGATTATTGTTTATCTTGATGGCGGGGTTTGTGATGGAATCATAGTTCAGATTTAATTCAGCTCAGTGAGGATGACCGCGACAAAAATCGAAGGGGTGATGGTCTAGGATGGTGGTGATCTTGATGGTGTGTTGTAATGTTGCCGCTATTGATGGCGGTGGTGTAGATGGTGATGGTCCGACCACCTCTTTTTGCTTTTGATGTTTTAAAAAACCGATGATTACTAACATTTGCTTTGGTTAAAGGCTCGGAAACAATATTGTAGATTTGTAGAATTAGTAAGTTATGTGTGCTTACGTTCTTAGCGTTCGTCTTTGTTTGTGAAGATTCGTAGGAATTGGTGTGTTAATTGATGCATTGGGTCGTCTTTATTTGTGAAAATTCGTAGGAATTGGTGTGTTAATTGATGCTTTGGGGTTGTTCTTGATGTTTAGTTTGATTTCGGTTTTTAATAGATTTGGGGGTGAAGGAGATATCTTCTGGTAACAATGTAACATGAAACAATTTTGAAATATAGTTAAAAGATCTGAATTGAAAAATTGTAAATTCAACTTTAGCAAAGAAGATGGGTTTTGTTTGGGCAACTGTTTGGAATAAAGTGTTTTATATTTGCAAAAAAATATGTGATGGAAGAACCTTCTCCCTTGACTGTTTTGTGATAGGTTCTAAACCGTTTGATAGACGATGACGATAAAATAGAACATTGGCATTGCTATAGCGTGAAAAATGCCATTATGTGCAGCCACAATGCACCAATATTGTTTCCGAGCCTTTAACTATAAAGAAAGTCTTTTGATCACCTGATCTTCGTGATGTTTGAACTCCGCCGCGAAACGCGGGTCGATAAACAACCTAACGTTGATATGTGAAAAAGGCGGAAGTAAATTCGCGCAACGCGCGAACCGGTCACACACTAGTTCTACTAATGAACTAACTTTAATTTTATTAAATTGGCGACATCAAAACAATGGATTACTAAAAACAATAGTACGTTTTTAGCAAAAAAGAAAAGAAAGAACTAAACTGTTAGGCACGGATATACATACATATATATATATATAATTAGAGTATGTTATAAATATATCATATTTATTATTATTTTCTTTGTCTCTCAATACATACATATAGATCTATGAAAAAAGATAAAAATAATAAAGTTTTTATATAAAAAAAATAATGTTTGTATAACATAACTCATAAATTTATTTATTTTTAATACCGAAACCCAATACCAATGTCATACACACACCTTCTGCAATTATGAGTTTGTGTTAGTTGTAAAAGGTGGCTATGTGGTAATCCGTAATCTATGCTAATTACTTAATTATACATCCATTAGCATTATGTTCTATTTTAATATTAAGATGAGTTAATTTTTAGGAAACTCAATGCAGATATAATTAGAGGGCTGTGGTAGTGAGGTGGATCTCTACATTTTCTTAAAAATATAAAAATAAGAAGGAAAAGAACGATTATCAATAGATCTTAAATTCAAGACCTAAGAAAACTTAACGGCATAATTTGTAAGTAATTAAAACTTTAAATAATAAACCAATGATATTTTAATCTTAGTCACATCTTCAAGTTTCAACATTTTTCTTTAAACGCTTATAACTTTACATACATGCTATTTAAAAAAATATATACCATAAAACAAGTTTTTTTTATCTTTAAAATGCTTACAATGTTGAAATTTAAAAACAATAAAAATTTTATCATGTTATTTCAGCTTATTGTATAATACTTGACAAATCATTGTTTGATATGAGGTTATTATATAATATTAGTCAGATCATTTCGTGTCATTCTAATTATTGTGTTTTCTATTGTGCTTTTTTAAATAATAAATTTTAAATAACACAATGCCAAAAATATAATATTTTTAAGTTTTCCGGTTCATTATGTAACCTTTATAAAATTATTGTGTAATCCTTGTCAAACGGTTCATTGTGTCTAATGCTGATCATCGAGTATAGTGTTGATTATTGTGTTATTCAAACTGTCTAATGTTGATTGTTATATTATGAATTGTGTTTTTCTAAAACGATAATTTTCGAAAAGCACAATATTGAAAAATATAGACTTTTTATGTTTTCAGTTCATAATGCAATTCTTATCAGGTAATTATGTAAACTTGTCAATTAAAAGATTACATAATGATACGATGAAACTAAATAATGAGCTTAAAAATATGATTTTTCTAATATAGGTTTCAATATAAGTTTATAAGAAAAATATGACGTCTCCATTCTCTAAATATAACTAAACAACATGCTCATGCTATTAATAGTTTGCTAAAAAAAGTCTTGGTGACATAACCATAGTCAATTAGTCATACAAGTCAAAGACGCCGTTGCTTTTTAAACTCTTACATCTTCCCCAAACTTCTATTCTTCTTCATCCAACGAAATTAGGGTTCTTAACGTATAAGGTAACAATCTCAATTTACTCTATCATGTGTTTATTTCGATTCTATACATCAATTGCAGCTCAATGCATTTGTTATCTGCTATTCGATCTTGTTCAACGATTCCTATGCTCGATGATTGCGGTGTTTATCGTTGAGATGATAGGGATTATGGTCAAATTATATCCGATTGATTGATTTTCGATTACGGAATTGGTTATTGTGTGTTTGATTCGTATACATATCCTTTATTATACTTGATTGAACAATAATTTGGTAGTGGTACGTGAATGTAGTTCTCGGGAGTAATTAAGGTTGTAATTTGAAGAGGATTATGATTTGTTTTAGCTTGTACGGTAAATTGATTGCTTCTTTGGTTTAACGAGTCTCGAGTTGGAAACTTTCAGCATCATTATCTATCTAAAATCATGTTGTGAATGTAATTCATGTTGACATTTAAACATTTAGTCATTTGTTAGAACTGAATTTTTGCAAGGCACACAATGTTTCTGTAGTTTGTTCTTAAGAAACAACGTTTACTGTAATATAACTAGATTGTACACATTTTCTGAGAGGCTAGCTTGGAAAGATAAATTTTGGGACAAGAAAGTTATGGTTTGATGTAAGAAGAGAAACTGGTGATAGAGTGTGCAAATATCAGTTACACTACAATGTAGGCATTTATAAATTAGGACTTCAGGTTTTACAATTAAAAAAGAGTGATTTACAGAAATAATCTCATTAAAACGGAGGAACCAAGGAAACCATTGCAAAATGTGATTATGCTATGATAAATTCTCGCTTCATGGGAAGTATCTACTATAAAGAGGACTGATTCATTAGGTTATTAAATCCAGGTTTGCAGGGGACTAAGCTGACTTTCCCCAAGTAGGTGCGGATAATTATGAAGTTGCAATCTGGCATTCTCTAACAAGTATGCCCGGCATATTTATAGCTGCTCGTGAGACCAAGTACTGTCCCTTGCATTTCAAGCTACTTCATGTACTCTATCTGTATAATTAAGAGTTCTTTAGATTGTCTATTAGATTCTTATAGCGGTTTTATTTTCTCTTTCATGCTTGTAATTATTTTCTTTTTCTTTTATAGGCAATTATGGAATAGACTCTTTACGTTATTAAACTTATATGCCTTTATTTGTCTGTCCTTTTGAGTACCTCGTGCCTTGCCAAGCTTACAATGTATTACTGGGTCACTTGGTGCATGAACATAACATAATATATATGCAAATTCATTGAAAAAGAAATCTGTTTGTTATTGCAGTTATTCTAGAAACTCAGATCAGATGTGCCGCCATGAAGCTCGTGTTCATTTGACACAAGAGGAACAAGCTGCAGCTGAAGAGAGCCTTTCAGTTTATTGCAAGCCTGTAGAATTATACAACATTCTTCAACGGCGTGCTGCTAAAAATGTGACCCTCTTGATCTGTTCTCTCTCTTCTTTATCTTTTGCTTACATAATTGTTTATATTTTAATGTATGATTGATATATTGCACGGAAGCATACATGGATACATCTGCACGTATTACACATCATACATTTTTCTGCCACATGCATTATATTACAGACCTTTTAGTGTTGATGCCGAAATATACAATCTTAACTATTGAATTTTAAAGTCATCAGGACAAGGACACCTATAAAAAGGGTCCAGTCTTTCTGACCGGTGTATGGGTTTTTGCAGCCATTATTTCTTCAAAGATGTTTGCATTACAAATTACAAGCGAAGCAGAAAAAAAGGCAAGAATCACAACATTCAACTCACAACTATTTGTACCAATGACTCGATTTTGCTTTTATTATGAATATATACCGTCTAAATTCGCTCTCAACTTATGGTCTAGTGCTTTTGATACAAAATAAGGTTTGCTTTTCCATAATTACGTTATTGTCTGGTCTCACCTTAATACTCTTGGTTAATTAGTGGCCCATACAGTTTTAAAAGGTATCAGTCTTGCATCTGTGTTTTGTAGGATACAAATATCAGTATCTATATCTGGTGCTACTAATGATGGACTGCAAACTCAGACCCTTTTTCCTTTGTACGTGTTATTGGCAAGGCCAGTCTCAACTACAAATGTGGAGGTGTTTACAAATTTTATGTTTAGGCTAACACTTCTATTATTTACTTTTCATGTTTATTTCTTACTCTTTAATCTTTCCTGCTTCTTTTGATGCCAAATAACTAGTTTTCTTTCTTTGTAATTTGTAGACACAGAGTAAATCTGTTTATCGCTTTAACGAGCACGTAAATTGACGGTTTCTGGTGGGGCTGAGACATCATGTTCAGCTCGAGCAAAATTTATTCTCCCTGAGATGAATAAACTATCAAAAGAGATCAAATCTGGCTCTCTTGATGTGTTGTTGGTTAGCTGTGGTATGCTGTTGTTTCCAGTTTTTGTTACATTTGGTGACTTATTGTGTTAAGTTTGTGGGCATTTTGAATTTTTATCTACTGCTGCAGCTGACTCCACAAATTCTCAAAAGATTGACTTGACGGAGGATCATATGTTTTCCACCTCATGTAAGATACAATATAGATGTGGAATCTTTTTACTACTTGACTTTAAGGCATAAACGATAAGCAAAGTTTAAGTTTGCACGCACATCATACGTGCAATACATGGATTCATGTCTTTAAGCTCTATTATTTGTATACTGTGTATTCTGATCTATATTTTGTGTGTCAGTGAATTGTGTGGGTTACTGCTTGTTTGGGAAGATTCCAATGGATTTACTTCATTCTTCATGGGAGAAATCCCCAACATTAAGCTTAGGGGGGAGAGCTGAAATGATGTCAACTGTTATTATGCAGTCCTGTTATATGAAGGTATGCTTGCTCTGGTGTATAAACATCAGAGATTAAGTAAAATTGGTAATTTGATAGAGGAGAAAATCTATGAACATTTTATGTAAATCAAATATCTTCCACAAGATATCACAATTACAAACTTTCCGTGTAAGTATTGCTGTACGGCTAAATGTAGTTAACTGATTAGGAAAATTTTGTATTTGAAGCTTAACACATCTTTTTTTTCCTTCTTATGGCACAATTAGGTGTTTTAATGTAAATATTTTTTCTACTTATTGTTATCTTTTTGCTTCTCTATATTCCTATTTCACACTCTTGCCATGGGGTTTAATGTTGCAGTTGAGTTCTTTAGATGCGGAAAAATGTGTATCTTTTCACTTCCCATATAATTCTGAAGCTGTGGTATGTATGCTCTAAACACTTTACTTTATGGCATTACCTTTTTTTAGTTTAATTAGTAACTATGTTCCAACTGCTTAATTATATTCTGTGGTTGTCAAAGAGCATATTGCAGCAAGTACCAGTCGTCATTTCGGCTGAAGAATTTGGGGCAAAAAATATGTTGCCCTATGACGTGTATTCATACAACGATACTCCTAGACCTGGTATTATGAGGTAGTTAAAATTTTTGTAACACTTGTCTTTTTAAGTAATACCTTATCACTGTTCAGATTTTTATCAAAGTCATTGTTAGCTTGCCTTAAGTTAATGATGAATTTATTAGTTCTTTTAATTTTCTACTGACAAAGTGACAGTAGTTCCTATAGAGAATCTTGTGACTAGATGATATTTATTTGACATGTAATGTTTATTGCTAATGCAGTTACATGTTGGGCTGGTTTTACTTTCAGGTTGAGGTCAGGAAATGTGATTTTTAATTACAAGTACTACAACAATTTGTTGCAGAGGACTGAAGGTATCATTTGAATATAATAATACAAAAACTACATGTCTGCTTAGCCAAAGAGATTAAAAGGTCATCATATGGTGTTATTCCGGGTTACGCGGGTTTCTGGTTATTTGGTTTGGGTTAAATTAGGTTTAGTCGGTCCATCTATCTACACCCATCTGCTAGTCTGCTAGCTCTTTCCATATGAAAAATAATTTCCATTCCAATTGCTTACTGCATGTTATGACAAATATGATTCCATTGATTAATAATACACTCACCTGCTAATCTGCTACCTTTTTGTTAATTTAAAAATTCATTCCCATTCCAGTTGTTACTCACATTATGATTAATATGATCCATCAATTAAGGATACAAAATCTTACAAACAATAAAATATAATTATCACACAAATAACTCCGAGGCATTTTTTTAATTATGAGCAAGCCATTTTTACTACACAAAATAATACCAAAGAACCCCATGACCAGTAATTGACTGGGTGGTGTGCAGGTGGTAAATAGAAGCTTCTGAGTCATCCTTAAGTTGAAAGTTGAAACTCTAAAACAGTGAACACCAAGACACTGACAGACTGTTCTATAAGTTAGATAAACTGTCAATAAGTTTCCAATATTAACATTCAATAAGCTGAAAAATATAAAAACTATTTTAAACCCCAACATATACTCTACACAAACACTTCCATTTCCAATGATGTCAGAATACTGAGAGTTAAATAGTAGGCTACAATTGAACAAAAAATATCATTTACAGATAAATAGATTAAAAACCATCATATTTGGGTTATTCGGGTTACCTTAATATAAATTGTAACACACAGTCTGATGTGTGTATCCCACATAAGAAACCTGAAAATCAAATAAGAAACCCAAAACCCACCTAAGCTGACCTGTTAAACATGACACTTATTCAAGTCAGACAGGTTCTTTGGGTGCGGGTAAAAATGACACCCCTAGGTCATGATATATTGTTGAAGCTTCCCCATTTTTAATTTTTTATACTTACGTAAAATCCATGCTAAATCTCCAGTTACGGAGGATTTTTCGTGCCCATTCTGTTTGGTGAAATGTGCAAGTTACAAGGTATATATGCCTTTGACTTCATTTTATACCATTTACTCAAAATTCACTTTCAATATTTGCATAGCATGTGATTGTTCTTTGAATGTCTCTGATACTTTTCAGGGCCTGAGATTTCACTTGACTTCCTCACATGACCTCTTCCATTATGAGTTTTGGGTTAGTAATTCATCAAAGTTCTTATTTTGTTGACTGAAAATAATCACAGTCATAATACTATTAATGTTATGCAGGTTACTGAAGATTATCAGGTCGTGATTGTATCTATGAGAACTGATATAGGCAGCTCTGAGGTTAGCATTTGACTTCCTTGTGGATATAGCCTTTTGACAGGATATTATTTGTTGGTATGTGAAACACATACAAAACTTTTATTTGAAAGATTTTAACTGACATTTTTTAGTGTCACTTGCATTGTTAGATGTGCAAATTCTGGAAAGCTCCTGTTAAAAGGATGTTTAACTTGAAACTAATTATGTGATATTAAATTATCAGATTACATAATCAGCTATGATTATCGGGCTTACATGAGATAGTGTTTGCATGTACATTCGGTCTTAGAGTTGCAATAAGAAATTAATCAGTTGTTTGAATGCTTGGCAAATATGATTATACAGGTTGGTAATATATAAACTGGGTATCTTTTTCTTTAAATTAAATATGCACTTTTTCTATAAATTTATTTAGAAAAAATCATCTTGTTATCCTCTTTGATTATATAAACTCAGCAATGTGGAAGAAAAGTAATTATAGAATAAGAAAAGAGGGGGTGAGTTAGTAATACTGGTTTTCCCTTCAGTTGCAGTTTTGTTGCTGCCATATGGAATTAATTACCTAGAACTAATTTTTTAATTATTGATAATCCGAATCACTTCATCCAAACAGTATAACTTGAAACTTCAACTTGCAATAGTTAGTTTTTAAGATAGCACCTTGCTTGATAATACTTTTGATGTGAGGCTGACTAAAACACTGTTTATTTTGTGTTGACACTTTTTTTTCTTGTTAATACATTTTTTTCAGGTAATTCCCGATAATGTTGATCCTAAACAACAAATGTTTTTTTATTGGTAAGCTTCAATCTTCTACACTTCAGACATAAACATTTCCTCATTTTTCTGGCTTATATGGAAACCCTTTCTACAGCCATAAATCCACAAGACGCAGGAAACCAAAGAGCCAAACCCAAAATGTAAATCACGTGCATCCGCTTGTGCTGGATTCAACTATGTCAACCACTCTCAGTAGGCTTATAGACCATACGAATGGTATGGCTTTCCTTTACATCTTTTGTATTTAATACTGTTATGGTGTTATAAGCTTTTTCTCAGAACATGCAAACTACCAGTACACATCATTGCGTCAAAGTTTGTAATTGGTTTGATTTAGTAGAGGTGGTATAAACCAGCAAAAATTGGTAATTTGAAGTGTGGGTCTAATTGTCTAAAGCGGTAACTGATATCAACCAGTTTGTTACTAAATGGGCTGAACTGCTGCCTCCAATTTTAGTTTTTAAAGCTAAGAAAATGTGATTGCTATATGCCCAGGCTTATGGCTGATGTCTTGTTGGTATTATTTGTCAAGAATTAATGTGCTTTCTTCTATGGATTTTTGCTAATCATGGAAATTCATTTACCTTCTTGGCTTCTTGAATGTCTCAATCTTATAGTATTCTTCTCCAGGCATCATAAGTTATTCTAATCATATAATGCATGAACTGTTTTTGGTGCTCTATAGACGTGGATGATTGACGACTTGTTCAAATACTATCTTCTAGATAAAAAGGGTCATCTATATTCTTGTGTTTGCTTGTTTCTAGGTGTACGCGAGTCCATGGAGCTTGATGCGTGTAGTCCTGATGCAAGTGCCACATGTCACTCAGTGTTGAACCAGAGCCTGTCCAATCTGTGCCTGAAAGCAACCTGGCGTCTACGGCTATGCTTCAATTTGCAAAGACAAGAAAGTTATCAGTTGAACGATCTGACCCTAGAAAGTATTTTCATTTCTTTCTCCACCTTTTATGCCGGTCAGCCGGGTTGGGTAACGGGTCAGGTTAAAAGTGGTAATTATTAGCGAAGGTTAAAATGGGAAGGGTCTGGTTTATCAACCTGATCACACTATTGAAAGTAATTAATAGTGTTACTTATCATTGCAAAAACAATATTATTCAGTAATAATTAAAATATTTGAAATATGATCTTAGGAAGTCGTATTTGTATGCATTAAAAGTAGACTTTAGGCAACTTTCAACCCTTGCACAGCTCTTTGCTAAATTTACTGGGTTGAGCCGTTTGACCCAGTTGAGATGGAACATACCCAAAATCGACCTCTTCATGATTATTACACCATGCCTGATTCCGAACAGGAAGATTATTAAGCAGAAGCTGCATACATAAACTTTTATTATAGTGATTGAATCACTATGCTAAAATATTAACATTTTGGTGACCATTAAATGTAAAATGATAGTGATGCATGAAGAATGGTTCATTTCAAATTCATAGCCATTTTACCCATTTTTTTGTTTTTTTTGTAAATTTACTTACTGCAGCCGAGCCCTGTTGCAGAAGCGGCAGTTCTTTCACTCTCACAGAGCTCAGGTTACCAGTCACTACTAAAAACTTTTGTTTTAATTTATTTTATTTTATCAGATTTAGTCTTGTCCTGTCATCTGCATTGGGTTTTTTTCCTGTTACTAAATCAAATTTTGCATTTACCGTCAACTACGTAGTTATTACTTTTTATTTGTGTTCTATAAAAGCCAATGGCATTGGAGCAAGTTTTTGCTGAGCGGGACAGCGAAGATGAAGTTGATGATGATGTCGCTGATCTTGAAGACAGACGGGTATGTCCTGCTCTTCTCTGACCTTACATTTATGTCATTTACAATCACAAATGGATGATAATATTTAGAATGCTAATCACCTTTATTAAAAATCATATCTGTGCTCTAGCGAAATTTGAACCTGACTTGCTAACATAAATTTTCATGTTTATCAGATGCTTGACGACTTTGTTGATGTTTCCAAAGACGAGAAGCAAATGATGCATCTATGGAACTCGTTTGTTAGAAAGCAACGGTAATTTAGACTCTCTTTATCTCCCCGACTCCCAAATACATAATCAAATAAATAATTCATTAATTATAACAAAACACAGTCCTTTAAAATTGTTTGTTTATGTTAATGTCAGGGTGCTGGCAGATGGCCATATTCCATGGGCATGTGAAGCATTTTCAAAACTACATGGACAAGAGCTTGTGCAAGCCCCATCATTGCTTTGGTACGGTGGTACCTTTTATTTTAATATGTTACAATTTATTTTTATGTCTGCTTCTTTTGGGAGCATAACTTCATTTTTTGATTCATGAGCATAACTTTCAACGCTTTAACTCATTCGTCCCACCCATTTTAAATGAAACATAACCTGAGTTGACCCATTATTTGAACAGGTTTAAGTTTCCATGATATTTAGTTGCAATCTGTTGACAACCAGTCAAATGTTATTTTATTATTATTATTTTATTTTATTGCTTTTAATTAACTGGGACATCTTTTTGATGTTATGGCAGGTGCTGGAGATTGTTCATGATTAAGATATGGAATCATGGTCTTCTAGACTCGCGAACCTTGAATAACTGTAACGTGATCCTAGAACAATACCAAAATCCGAGCCAAAACCAAAGCCAAGACCTAGATCCTATGAAAATCGATAGGTAACCTGCATTTCCATAACGCGGTCTTCTGATCTCAAAACATTCTTTTTTCTATAATATTGGGTAGTATTTGTAGTCACTAATGTAAGCAAACACACATTATGATGTTCACCACCATTTGGAGGAGATATGTACTTGATTTATTGCAT
The DNA here is from genome assembly GCA_025506515.1 of Flaveria trinervia. NCBI lineage: Eukaryota > Viridiplantae > Streptophyta > Magnoliopsida > Asterales > Asteraceae > Flaveria > Flaveria trinervia. Next base: position 80,145,854 of record CM046441.1, on the reverse strand, counting down.
CTTTAATTTATCACATTTAAGTGTTTTGTAGGATAATACTTGCCATTTACCGTCGAAGTAGTAAATAATTACGAGATATTAACATCGAACACCAAAATCATTCAATAGGTACTAATAAGATTACCTATTATTTGTCAAATTTTTTTCTGAACAGTAAACTTACATTACTTCAAACTATTCTACCATTGTCTAGATTTGAAGTTGCCCATAGATTTGAACCCTTCTCTTTTCTAAAAGGCAAAAGCTCTTTTAAGTGGGCTGGTCTCAATGCATTAGTCAGTTTTAAATGCAATGAGATTACACAAACATTGGTCAAAAGGTTTTTGAGGGGATATTTTATGGTAAAATTTATCCTAATCAAAATATTATATGTTTCAATTTTATAAAATGTAGATGAGGTGATTATACGAATAGAATAGATGTAGAATGGAGAGTAGTTTACAAGTTGATCCAAACACCCATAGGTAAAAAATATAGCTTTTTAAGAAGTTATGATAAGTGTGGTAAAATCTATTTGAAAATTAGTTTTTTACAAGTTGATCCAAACACCCATTAGGTTAATATTTTGGTTCGGTCTTTTTTTTTTTCTTTTCAATTCACATAAAAACCACAAAGGCACGTTTAATATATAACTCTGATCGGTCAAGTGCCAACCATTCATGATAGATGCAAGGATAGTTTGGAGTTCTAGTTACACACAAGACATAGTTGTACTATACAAATGTTAAGTTTTGAGATTCAATAATTTGTTCTTATTTTTGAAAAATTACTGATTTGATCTAACTTCTTCCGTTTTGTCGGTCCATGCTGATTGCACCCATTGACCGAATAAACATGTTAACACCACCCGAGACGGGGTATTTGTGGCATTATATACGGACATCACCCACGAACACTACGTTTTACAGCCTCGTCTGTGAGTCGTTTTTGGTTGATGTGTTTGTAGGGACGGACACACACGGTGACACGGATGAAGCGTGAGTCCGTATGGTGCAATAATTTTATTTACTTTTGTTTGAATATAGATTATAAATGTATAATTATATGTATATTAAACTATTATGAAATGAATGCATTAAAAGAACATATAAACACATATATTTTGTAAAAGTTATTAAACCTTTTATAAAACAGGTCTAATTTACTAATATATAAACTTATTATACTTTTCGCAAGTGTTTATATACTTATAAGTGGGTGAATGAGACCTTCTTGAATGCTTTTATCACGTCACAACACATCACTCTCAACGTCACATCAACACACCAAATCAGCACACGAGGGGTGGTGGCGTTGGCTAGAGATGAAGGCAGTGTTGGGATGCTAGAACTAGGGTTTCGAAGATAAAGAAAGATACTAAAAGAGATCGGGTCGTGTGGTACTCGAGGAGGATCCTCGCACCATCGCAGAATTAAGTTGCGCCACGTAAGGCTAGCTAGCTTACTTCAAAAGTTGTGAGCTCCACATCATCAACCAAGATGAGGATCATCGATGGTGGCGCTACAGATGAGTTGAGTGTGAGTGAGATGTGATGTGGCCACACATACTTTTAAAATACAATTCATACTTTGAACATATATTTACATTTTTACTTGTGTCACACCCACGGAAACATCGGGGCGCGAGAAGTGATAGATTGTTCAAAGACATCATAGAACTAAAGTGATAATAAATTAAGATTAAATTTCATTTCTATTAATCAACATAACATTACAATGCTTCAAATAAACATACAAAAATTTTGAGAAATACAAGTTTAAAACAAGCATAACAAAATAGTAGATTTGATGTGTTTTTAAGTCCACCTAATTGAGTTTCTTGATAAAACTTCAAGCATTTCCTGCAACATGTATAAAATACAGGTCAACATATGAATATGTTTGTGAGCATACAAGTTTAAATACATAGTATAATAGTGAATAAATCTCAATTCAACATGAGTAAAGTATACTAAAGTTTGTACATTGCTAGCATGCAAAGCCGATAATCAATTCAACATGTGCTAGTCCTATAGCGCTATACATGTTAAGGGAGGTTTAGATTGCTTGCAAGATAATGTATTCTAGAATGTATTCACAAATAGTATAACAAGTAAGCATGTTTGTATGAATTGAGTTTTATAATGATTTTGATTGAATGAATAATTGAGTGAATTTGATAATTGATACATGTTGCAACCCAAACAGTGTTAAAACAAAATGGGTGAAGTATGACTCACGGTTTGGCGATTAGAATCCACAAGAATAGATGATTGAGTTTAAATGATTCACCAAAGTCACCCTAAAAGGTAAATGAAAGTGTGTAAGTTTAGGATTCAAAGTTTGAGATTTTAGCAATTGGAAAGTATACAAAAATTACAAAGACGAGAGTAAATAAAAGTATATACTACTTAGACATTTAATTGGACACCATGTATTGTGTGTGTTCTTTATGAGTTTTAGTCACTCATTGGAAGTCCAAAATAAGGAATCATAAGATTAGTATAATGTCTACCTTAACACATAACATTCAACCATGGTTGATTGATATTATGGTTTGGTTTTGACTAAGTATTATGTAGATATAAATATAAATCATGCATTAGAGGTAGGGTAATCCATAAACCTCAAGTGTTATATTCATATAGCTCATGTATTAGAGGTAGGGATATCCACAAACCTCAAGATTATCACAATTGCACAAAATTTCCACAAAAGGGTGATTCGGATGGTCATGAGTATATAAATGAAAATACTAAAGTAAATTGACTAGTTTGACTAAGTGTTCAAGTGGGATATGGTGTATAAATTAGTTGTAGAACCAAGGTTCAATATCACCATTTCATACCATAACACAAGCCTTTCAACATTGGTTGGAAGCTCGGTATGGTTTCATCCACTTCTTGATTTGTAGATCACTTAGTGTTTTGTAAAGATGAAAGAATAGAGTGTATAAGACTTAAAATTTCAGAAATATAACTTCAACACAAGCCTTCCAACATTAAAGTTGTTGGTAACTTGGTTTAGTATATAAAAAGGTTTAATAAAAAAAGAAAACATGTATGAAAGAATCAAGTATGATATTTCCAACTTGGACCTCAAAATGAGGGTTACCATACTTGTGTCACCTTGGTGACTAAGTGGTTATGTCCTAAAAGTTATTCCAAGTGGTAGAGCAAATGAAGAAGAAAGTAAGAAAGAAAGTATAAATATAAATAAATAAATAAATTAATTAAAACTTACAAGTTGTTCTTGAATATATTTTTTTTTTGCTAAAAAGATAGTTTTTGGATGGATTGAGAGAGTTTAGAGTGATGAAAGTGATTAGAGAGTGATTTGAGTTAGTATTTATAGATAAAAATTATGGTTGGACATTAATAAAAGTAGTTGGGGAGATGAGTGGAAGTAAATTCAATAGTTTCAAATTTAACCCTTCAACTTATGTTATTTATCAATTTGCATCCTAAACTAATGATTAAATATATTTTGGGTATTTTAATATATGAACCATAAAAGAAACCTTATAAATAATTATCCAAAAAAATAAGTCTCGATAAATTGCTTGATTTTGCATTAAAATACGTATTCGTAAATGTTTAATTGTTAAACAAGCATATAATAAACAAGAATAATGTAAAAAATATTTCCACTATGATCAAGTCTTGACATTACAAGGATTGAAGAAAGAGAAGGATTACAATAAAAAAATAAATGAAAACTACGAAACGTTACAACTTATATCTTTCGTCGTCACTAAGCTCCAACAAAGTGTATTAATGGTTCGTGTGAAAAACGTAACAAAACTATTGGCTTAAGTTGCGGTTATAACTTATAACAACTTTGAGCAACAACAAATTATCGAACAAATTATCAAAATCGTGTTAAGTGTAATCACTCATCTCATCAAAATCGTATAAACCCTTATGAACAACACATTTATTAAGAGCTCATGAAGGTATCTTACATGATTACTTTCAAAAAAGAAACATAAATGAATATGCTAATACTCTATATTCAATATTTATTAGATTTTAATAATTCAAATTTTCACATATTGGTCGTGATTAATTCCAACTTACAAAATGTTTAGAGATACTTTCAACTTTAAGCTTCTTTTTTCTTCAACGATAATCCCTTACTAAGTTAACATCCGTTAGTTATTTTATGCAATGGGGCAAACTCTAAGCCATTTTTTTTACTTCATCGCCTCCAAGCCACTATCCGATCCTTTTTTGGATGTCTAGTCTCAATAGGCACCTGAAATCTATCTCCAACGACCCAAATGGTTCAAATCAGAAGGTGGAGTTTGATGGGTTTCAACGTGCAAAAGTTTGATTAATGGATCTGATGATTGATTTCAACCTTCTACTTAGTGTTTTGATTATATATGTAGTTCATGTTATAAAAAAACTAACAATGTTAACTTCCAGTTAGTAAAAGATCATTGGAAAAAATAAACTTATGTTTGTGAGTGTCTCTAAATAGTTTATGAGTTAAAATTAATCATGATCAATAAATAAAAATTAAGATTATTAAATCTAATAACTCTTTTAAATTTAAGAAAAAATGAATATTACCTTTACCCATAGAGAATTATAGCAATCTCGTTTATTTAAAAATACATGAACATCTAATATCTAATATCTAATATAGTATATATATTCTTCCACCTTATTTAGATCACATCTTTTCTTTGTGCTTTTTTTTCTTTTATCTTTCCTAAAATTTTGATGTTCGTAATAAACTAGCTAGCATTAATTCTGCGTGCCACTGATCGACCCTTAAAACTCTTATTATATACCTAGATGCTAACTTTTGTATTTAATTTACTAACTATACAAGTGGTACACGTTTAGAGTTATTCTTGTAGGATCGTGTTTGTAAAATTTAAAATTTCAAACATCAATTTATATAGTGGGTCTACATTGCACCAATGGAAACAAACACAAAGTTTATAATTTGTAGTGAAATGTTAGATATGCTTTGAATGAAAATGCTGCCACGTGGTTATTCCTCACTTCTGTAGTTCTTACGTGTTCTTTGGTTTATGTTGACCGTTCGATTGGGTAAAGCGGTGTTTGCATGCTTTTGTAGCCGTAGATCTGACAGGGGTTAGGAAACTATTACCGTATGATGAGGGCCTTAATTTTAATTTGTCATTGATGCTTTTAAAACCGGCATGACAGTAAACCAATCAAAACCCGGTTGAATTGATTTAATCGGTTTGATTGAAAATAAGAACTGGTTAAAATTACGGTTTACTGGTTGAACCGGTTCAATCAATCGGACTGAATATAAAAACTAAATAAAATTATAATTATTTTATAAATAGATAAAATATATAGAATATACTAAAAATTAAAAATAAACGGATAACATTTATAATTATGAATATATGAATATTATATATATATATATATATATATATATATATATATAGCTCAATATAAGTTATAGGTGCATTACAAATATGTACCTCTGTAGACACATAATATTAGAAAGTCGACTATTACATTTGATGAATACGCCGCTAATTCGATGTTATATTCAACTTGATGAAGCATATATTTAATACTTTTTTATTTCTAAAAGTAGTTAGAAATACTAAAAAAATATCGTGTTCATTATAGTTAGCGACTTTATAATTATATTTTTATAGTATATCGCAAACCCTGTATTAATATATCATCAATAAAGCACAAACTTCAAGCATACACGAATAATGAAATCACATATATATATATTATATAATATATATCAGTTTATTATTATTACATTAACAACATATTTCACATAAACATAAAGCAAACAAAACCATAGAAAAACCACCACATGTAACAACCACAACTCCACAAGTCATCACCTACATATCAGCTCTCGTGTGGTGCCCCATTCCGATCCCATGCTCCGCCCTACCCTTCAAATCCCTAGCCCTATATCCCATCTTGTCTCGAGCCTGGTCCAACGAGTCCGCGCCCGGAGGGTGACCTCCGGTCGCGTACCTGTAAATCCAGGATAAAACCGTCACGGCCGCCACCCCTAACCCTCCCGAGGTCAAAAACCCTGTTGCCAGTAGGAACAGGGTTATCACAGCAGGGACCAGCACCGGGCTGAAAATCACCAACAAAGGTGTGGCGATTGTCAGCGCGATGACGGTCCCTGCTAATGTGAGTCCTGAGAGGACTAGGAGCGAGCCGCCGGCAGTGATGGCGGTAACCGCCTTCACTGCTTGGTGTACTCTTGGTGAGTCATGTTGGTCGTACTGGCGGTGATGGGTTAGCCCGCCACCGCCGTACTGCTGGTGTTGCTGGTTGTAGGTTTGATGGATTTCAGTCATTTTTTTGGTGAGGGATGATGGTGTTGATGGTGGTGTTGATGGTGGTGTTGATGGTGGTGTTGATGGTGGTGTTGATGGTGGTGTTGATGGTGGTGTTGGGGGTTTATAATGGAGGATGGTCACGGTGGTGGAGTGGCACGTGGTGGAAGGAGAGTGTCACGTGTTGTGAGAGCTGCTTGTCATGCAGTTGTATTGTGTTGTGAGAGGGACACGTGGGTATTTCGTGGCGAATGTTGGTTTAACTTTGCATGTATAGGAAACGTGAAAGTTTTGTTATTATGTTGATGAATATATCACATCACATTAACACCGAGTGTATTTCGATTATAAGCGGTGATTGAAGTTTGAGAAAATTTATAAAGAGGGTCGTAGGTTACGAGACCTAAATTAGAGGCCGGATTTAATACGTATTAAATTTTCGATCGAAATACACATAAACTTTCATTACTGTGCAGAAAAACAGGGGGGCCAGGGCCCTTAGGCCTCAACTAAGCTTCGCACTTGATTATAAGAAATATTTTCTAGTTAAATGATTATGAGTTAAAATCTTTGATTTTAATAGTATAATAGAAACTAACCGGAAAAAACATATCAATATTTTTTATATCCGTGCTCGTAGGGGAGGGGGGGTGGTTAAAAGTTTATAAATGTCATCATTTTACTATACCTTATTTACCAAGGTTAGTAGACAAGCCGGTAAAAAAGGTCCCTAGGCCATAACGATTTAAATTATATAAACTATTTTTTTAAAATGAAAACAAATGTTTTAGTAATAAACATAACAATATAATTCATGAATCTCTCCTAGCAACTTAAATTTCAAACAATTACCCAATTCTAACTTCTAATATATAAATTCTAACGAAACACGCAAACAACATTATTATACAAACCCTAAATACCCTAGTATAGAAAGCAAACTAAAAATTAAAAAAACATTAAAAAGTCACAATGATTCAATAAAACAATAACCTAGAATTATACAATATATTGGAATAGCCGATTCCGTGGACGGTAGACGTCGGTGGTTCTTATTCTTCGTTGGCAGACAACAACGTAGCGAGCAGTTCGCAAACAGCAGCCAACCAACAACCATTTGTGGAATTGTGGGCCACCCAATAAATTAATTTGTGGACTTTCAATCATATTTAAATATGTAAGTTGGCTATTAGTTGAGTACTTGGGTAGTTGGGTTAATAAAATGGACTTAAAAATTATATATGGTTTAAAATGTAGTTTAGTAAAGTTTTTAATTGTATTATACCTTATAATTATTATTTTTAATTATATATATATACATTATATATATATATGTATGTGTATATATGTATGTATATATATGTATGTATATAATGTATATATATATATAATAAAAAAAAATATAAAAAAATTTTGTACCCTTGAGCGAATGGGCCCTGGACGGAAGTCCATCCCGCCCCTCTTTAGGGCCAGCTTTGTTAGTAGTCTTGAGAAGATTTTTTTTACTTTTACCCTTTAAATTTTAAAGTTTCAAGTTTACCCTCTATTATATATTTGATTTTAAGCTTTTGACCAATATTTACTAATTTAATTTCCACTTTATTAGTTTGTACATGGAAAAATTAATATGTAAACGTATGTAATTACTATTGAGCTAAAATAAATGAAAACCATTGGGCTACAAAGATCATGGAATCATTGGCGGATTGCAGTCCACTTACAATGAACTGGGCTACATGTGTGTTGGGCTTAAGAGTCTACATCCTGGGATAGAGTCCAATGAGCACAAAATGAAATTAAACTGCCACGGAGAGGTTGGGCCAATCCGTGAAACACGAGGTTGTATCATGTCTAATAACACGTGTTTCTTTATTTCTTTTTAAATCTGAATACATAGTGTTGTTTAATTTTATATATGAGCACTTTTGATATAAATTTCATTAAAACATAGTTGGTTTCAAAATAGAATAGTAGTAATCATGAACCAAACCTTGGTTTGTATAGAAAGAAAAAAAATAAAAACAATAAAATGTATGTGTGTAAATGTATTAGGAGGACTTTTATGAACGACATTGAGGCTTAAATAAAAAAAGCTCCTAGCAAGATGATAGAGAGGTGACAACCGACAAAACATACAAGAAGCAAAAATAGTTACGAGAAATTAAAATTTAAGCCTCTTCTATCCCACAAAGATCGATCTAGAATATTCAAACCCGATCTATTTTGATTCAAAAATATATGTTGACTATGATTTCTTTCACAATATTGTTAATATTGGACTTTCTTTCATTGAATAATCTTTCGTTCATCATTTTCCAAAAAGACCGCATTGATAAGGTGATGATGGTTTTATGCAAACTTTTAACCGGTTAGCAACCTTTAGATCGTTTGGCAAATGGGGAAGGTCAACAAAGTAGAGCACTTTCAAGCTGATAGTTTTAATGGCAACTTATCGATGATAAATTTTCAAACTCTTTGAGCGGCTCGTATTGGCCCCCACTAGCAAACCGAGATAGTAGAAAGGGAAAGAATTACTAATTCGAGATGGACTATCTTCCAATAAATAAACCCGTTTAATAGATTTGATAGTAATTTAATTATCCCAAATATTTTTAATATTAAAATATATTAAACTTAACCATGTAAACAAAAAACTAAAAGTGTCATTATCACTCTATCTGTTTTGCTCTCTGTAAAACGCAAATAATTATGTAACTTAATTGTAGAGGTGACGTAACAATTTAAATTAGCTCTCAAATTTAAATGATGTCGGAAGCTAGAAAATCAAGATACAACTTGACAAGAAAGAGGACAAAAAAATATTAGTTATTATATCTATCAGTTGTTGTTTGTCGCTATATTCGTCCATTTTATTTTTCCCTTTTGGAGATATTTTATATGAGACAAAGTGGTATTACATATCATCAGTTATTGTTTAATATATCCTGCTCAATTTATCAAGGGTTTGGGACATCACATAATTATAAATCAGTACTTCAAATTTATATATGGGTCGTATAGTCTTACACGTGTCGTATATGGGGAGCAAGGTGGGGGTCGTATAGGATATATGTGTCGTATAGCAATCTGACAGTCCTCTGAATTTTTCCTCGTAGTCAGTGTTGAAATTCGTTATACGCGTCGTATAGCCCTATATGTGTTGTATAGGGGGGTTCGTATAAGGCTATATGTGACGTATAGCAATCTCACAGCTCTCCTGAATTTTCATCGTTTTCATTGTTTTCGACCCTATGCATCGCGTATAGTACCACACACGGTGTATAGTCGGGTGTTGACTTATGCAAATAGATGTCTATTTATTAGACCCTTTTATCAATTATCTAAACTATGCTTATAAATTATAAAAAAATAATTTGAGTAGTTTTATGGTCAAAAAAACTATTTGAATTTTGATTTTTCCTAATAAGGTTAGGGTGTTTCGTGTGCTATACTATTGTACGTATATATTTAACAAACTATGAAAAGTTACATATTTGGTTCTTCTCATCCACTCGTAAAATAATATAATTGGTCCTAGGTGCTAACTAATGTTAAAATCAGAAAGTTGTCTAAAATTATCATTATGCTTGTAAAGCCCTATTAGCTTAAGTCCCTTATAACTATAACGATACCTTTAAAGCCCTCTTTCTCAAGAACTTTTATTTGTAGTTACGTTCATATATAGATCCTTAGTTATTTCACATCGTTTAATCTCTTGATATTGGATCACGCTTTATATTTAACCCCTAAAACCTTAAATCAAGTACCACCTCTAGAAAACCTTCGATCCCAAATGATTTTTTTAGGAGCATGTCCAACTATATCAATTAAAATTTTAGCATTATACGATTTATACAAGGGTTGAACCTATTCTAGAATTTACATCTAAATGGTTATAAACTTCAGTAGTCAACGAAAAGAAAAAGACTTGGATCAATAAACTTTTAATGCTATATGATTTGTACAAATTAAATATATATCACCGTAGACTCTACTTTGTTCCGCACTTAAATGCATCCTCGTGTATTACTTGTTTGAAACTTCATTAAATTTAATTTGTAGCAAATACCACTTGATTTTATTCAACTCGTATAGTACTCAGTCCCGAGCTCTTTTAAATCAAACGTCAGCTTTAAATAGATCGACAGATAAACTCCCATACATATCTAACTTCAAATAAATATTAAAATAATACTAATAATTCATTTCGTTACGACTAACTATATTCCCTATAATATCCGCTGGATCCATTTATTAATAATTGTCAATTGTCATGTATTATTGTTATATTATTATGTATATATCCATTCATCCTTCTCCACCATCACCACAACTCTATCTCTTTCACTCACACACAACACACACAGTGAGTTCATCAATGGCGTCACCTGATGAATCTTCAGCTTTAGATCTCATTCGTCAACACCTTCTCATCGACGATTCAACTTTCCTTCAAACCTACACCGTTCTCTCCGATCACTCCGCCGCTGTATTCCCTCCGTTATCATCATCATCATCGATTCAAACTGTATCCGATCACCGATTCCAATTCGGAGTCGAATCACAACCGATTATTCAACCGGAAACGAACGATTGTAGTAATGAAAACGATCCGGTGATTGTATCGATCAATCCGTTTCAACCACGTGTAATCGATGGTTTGGTTGAGAGGAAGCATTACAGAGGCGTGAGGCAACGGCCGTGGGGGAAGTTCGCGGCGGAGATCCGTGATCCGAGTAAGAAAGGTGCTAGGGTTTGGCTTGGGACGTACGACACCGCCGTGGAGGCGGCGAAGGCGTACGATACGGCGGCGTTTAAGCTTCGTGGAAGTAAGGCCATTTTGAATTTCCCGCTCGAAATCGGAAGCGACGCGGCGGAGACGGAGACGGTGACGGTGGTGGAGACGACCGTCGTGAGGAGTAATGGCCGGAAGAGAGGTGTACGGCCGGCGGAGGCTGACGACGGAGGTAGTCGGAAAGAAGTGAAAGTTGAACCGGAGACGGCGGCGATGGGCGGAGATAAGAGGAGGTGGCCGGAGGTTGACGACGACGATGACGACGACGATGACGACGTTGACGGTGAGAGTAACGGTAAGGTTAAAGTTAAAGGTATATTCGAGGTACAACCAGTGGCATATGAGTATCATAGCATGGAGTTAACATCAGGGTGTATGGTAACTTAACGACGATGTGACGGTGTTTACGGTTTGTTGAAATATCAAACGGCCGTTGGTAGTTTGTTACTGTGTGTAACTTTTAAAACATGTAAATATCGAGTAATTAATATATAATAGTTTAGTGGTATCAAAATATATATTTCATAAGACTATGTGCACTAGTTATACGGCACATGGGTGGCTGTATTACGAACGTTAGTGTACACCGGACTCTTTCACCGCATACATCATTTCCTTAATCCTATTCTTTGTTGGGCTGAGACGTTTTTTTTTCTTAAAAGTTGTTTGACAGTCTCTCAATCAATTTTTTAATATTTTAAATGTTTAAATGATTTAACATTTAATGGTTCAGACATTTGATTTCGAATTTTTAAGAAGTCTAATTTCGAATAGTTAAGAATTCTTATATAAATTGATCAGACATTTGTATTGGAAAGTTAAACAATATACTAGATTTTAATGGTTTTGCACTTAATGGTTCAGACCTGTTATTAATTCAACATTTAATTATTCAGAAGTTAACAAACAATACCACTGTATATGCTTTAATTGGTTTTTTTAATCTCGGTTATATTTAGTTTGAGTTGATATCAAATTTTATTTTATTAGAATGTATGTTGATATTTAAGTAATAACTTAATAATTTGGCCATCACTATGGTGGAGCCATACGGTCCCTCATGTTATTATTTTACTAATAACTAATTTAAAACGTCATGATTAATATTTGGTTTACCTAATATTTATAATATATAAGCTATACGTTTTAATTTCATTGATGTAAAGAATATTGTAGTCCAGCTTAGCTAGTTAACGCTTATGCACCAATAAAAGGTGATCTCGGGTTTAACCCCTACCCAAACCTCTCACCTTTTAAAAATTTTTTTTGTTTTTATAGCTTTTGTTATAATCTTCTATTATTAGTATCGTATTATTGTTGTTAATATTTTATGTATGATATGAGATTTCTATTTAGTTGTTATAGTTATTAAAACTACTACTACACTACCAATTTTTCGTTAATAAAAACCCATATTACCGGGTCAATTTGTCAACTATCTATATAGTACATGGTCATTATCATTTTGGAGATCTTAACATTTAATCTTTTGGTTACATGACTATGAGTTATCTTTGTGTAATTAAATATATTCTTACAATATATATTTTCGATTTTCTAATATCCAAGATTTTCGTTGAATGGCACGAGAAAATAAAAGATAATATTCATATAGAGAAAAACATAACATTTAGTTTGATAGGAAAAATAAGTAGAAAATATAAATATTTTAATTAGTTACATATATAAATGTAGTACTAGTAATAATATATAGTTAAAAAGAAAATTGACGTAAAACTGTAAAAGACATAAGGTTCAACGTAGTTTTTCGAAATCCAAACCTCCCATAAAAAACATTTATGAAAAAACATCGAAACCAGAAATAAAAAAATCCGTAAGTATGAATATATTTTTAACGGAGAGTCAAAAAAGTGTAATATACATACGGACGTTATTACTCGTCACATATGTCGTTTATGATGTTCAACTTAGTTTTCGAACAACTTTATTATATTAAAAACCTACAAGTGGTTGGTTTGTAAGAAACTACAACTATTAGTTTTATATATTATATTTGATTTATATGAAATTCTAAAAGCTATTAATTATTATTAAACATCTGTAGGGCACAAAATAAGAATAAAGATCTAAATTATAATAGTAAGTTTTTGAAATGATGATAAGGTCTAAGAGCATTCATATTGTAATTATTTAAAAATTATTATTATAATTATTATTTTTTTCAATTAAATAATACTTTATATTTTTATCATTATTTTTTTTTTTTTTTCCTCTCACAACGACTATAAAAATATTAATTTTTGTAAGGAATAAATATTTTCTTAAAAATACATAAAACCATTATAATCAATCTGTATGATTTAAGTACCTCACTCAAAAAATCTTAAGAAACCCAATGTGAATGCTATAAAATACACTAGATTTACAAACTTATCCCAAGAAAAGGTTTTGTGTTTTTTTAACAAGAAACAATTGTAAGAAAAGTTACTTCTATCCTTTCATGTAATCATGGCAAATAAAATATTCACATTAAAATACCTAGGAAAAAAACTATTTTTAGATAGAAATTAGGGGTTATCTTTATTGAATGATAAAAGTTTTCTCATCTTATTTAAGCTATTTAAAAAAAATTCTTTTTGATGTCATTCCGTTTTCACTATCGTTCCAAAATTACGTAATTATCAGGTTACCAAGTTACTACTTTGTGACGTGTCATGTAACCTTCGTTTTATTTTTTTTAATGCTAACATGGATCAATTTAATATTGACATAGTTTTTTAATGAAAAAATCAATACAACAACTTAAAAAAAAGATTTAGAAAAATAGTTATTTCTTTGTCTTCAATTTTATAAGCAAGGAATCATTAATAAAGAAAAGCCATTTAATTTGGAATGAAAATAACATATGAACAACTCCATAGAAAAGGCGTGAAACGTGTCTTGACTCTTAAATCATATGAATTTTCTATTCCATTACAGTATTTATTTCTACTTTGTCCAAAGAAAGGATAAATTCACTTTCACATAAAGAGTTTCTTACATTTTCACTTTACTTTAAAACAGTTTATATTTTACCTACAGAAATATGAAAACAATTGTTGTCATTTATAAGTGTAAAACATGTAGTTTTATGCAATCTTTGGACTTTTTTTTAATATATATAAAAATTACAACTATATAAGTTCAATCACATTTCTGAATTATCATCACAACTTTTATAATTTCATATATATATTCAATTAGTTTTGTTCCTCATGAGATTGTTCTCAATTTTTGTTTCATCAAAAAACCAATTTCACAAGGGTAGTTTACAAATTAATACATAATAATCTATCATTTTTCCTGTTCATTTACTAACCAAATACATTTGTTGTTATTTGTATGACCCGGTTTAAAACAATGCAATATAACAAACCATATCAAATCTAAACTTGAAACTGAAAACTATTTTGTCACACAATATCATAAAATTACACCTTCTAGACAATAACCAGACAATAAACACACGATTGCTGAATTAACGTAAGAAACAACACACCCGCTTTTGTTCCATCTAATGTGTAATCAAGAGCAAATTAGAAGCTAAAGTTTCATGAAAATTAAATGTAAGAAACAATCTAATTCACTATTATTTTAAAACATGTTATATAAATACTAAATATATTATATTATGACTCATGATAATAATGTACTGATTGTATTGAATCCCACGGATTTTATGAATACTGTGTTTTTCAAAAGATTTTCTATGCATTAAGGCATTTAGTGTAATAATTTGATGTGCGCTTACGAGGCTTTAATATTGTAGATTAAATTATGGAGTTGTTAATATTCCACCTTGAAAGCATTTAAATTTAATTTCAAACAGCTGGACAACCGACAAGACATAAGACGTTAACACATGATATTTGTTAAATGCATTTTTTAAATTTATCTGTTTAAAATAACCTTTGTTGTCATCAAACATCATGTGGTTTGCTTTTTCTTCGACAAACACAACGCAATCAAGCATTTCTTCTATTCATTTGTATTAATCAATTCACTGTCATTATTGTCTAACTAGTACCAATTTTCAAACGAAAAACTAACAAATTCTAAAGGGTTGTTCTAACTGAAACTCAAATTTAAACACACTTTAAACATTGATAATATAATTGGGCTTAAAACAAGTGTTAGTCTTTCAAAAGAACGCGATAACATATAGGTCAAATAGGAAAAGATGAAAGGGTATGAGGCGCCCAAAGTGTATTTTTAAATACAAAAGATAAATGAAATCATTGTTTCACTAATACAGTTTTCTTTATCATTTAACACAAACAACAACATACCTATGAGTTATTTGTAGGATCTGGGAAGATAGGATGAATGCAAACATATCTCCTATCGGCTATCGCAGAAGGTAGGAGTGTCATATTTAACACAATTACACAAAAATCATTAATTAATTTCAAAAGAATTTTGGTGAAAGGATGTCACAGGTCAAGCTAACCTGACCCGTCACATAAATTATCCATTTTGAACTGTCATCCTACCGACTCATTCCGCCAAGAGAATTTTGGAAAAAAACTGGGAATCTTTCTTCATGAAAGCCAATTCTTTGCATCTCATCTATGACTATGGTACAGAACAAATGTGAAATGTGAGAAATGAATAACCACCTTAGAAGAGGACCAAGAAACATAGAGGCTTCAAATCTATTCATGTTTGTTCAAGAAAGTGGGTTGATTAGTAGAAGCTAAGAGTCTTGCCCACATCCTATCTGTCAACTTCACAACATTTGTAGCCTCGGTTACACGCTGCAATACACGCACATAAAAATCAACGAGGTTTATTATTATGTGTGCAGGAACAGATATTTGAGAAATTCTAAACTGAAATGGACAAGAAAAGGAGATGAAGAAAACAAATTGTGCAAATCCGTATTTATAACGTAGGTTTCTTGCTCTGTGTTTGTACAGATAGGTCATCAGTTTAACATCAGATTTATCCACCTGGTAAATGAATAATCTGTGTTTGATTAAAGTGTTAAATGTGTCAACAGTTTAAGTATGGAGTATGCGTATGTATATGTGCGATTGTGCACTTACCCGAATTGGAATATACGCATGTCTGCTGTTCACAGGTCCCACGGTGAAACCTGAGTATCCTGCCATGGCCCCATGAATTGCACTTTGAGCAAGAAGTGTGCAATAAATATTATCATATGCATTACTTGGAACAGCGCGGATCATGTATGTTGGATCTGCATAATAAGATAGTTAGAGAACATATATTTGAAAAAGTACATAAAATCTACCTGTAAATAAGTCGGTTATAGTGAATGAAAGAAAAATAATGAATTCATGTTCATCCGCAAAAAGTACCTATGTATTTCATGTTTATGGCCATCTTTTTCACAGTTGTAAAATGATCCTGTTACACTCAACTCATCAAAATTAGAAAATTGCAAAGTAACAATTATGTTAAGTTATTTTATCCAGTACAAGTAGGAATATATCAAAATTCAAGTTCTCAATGATGCGAAAGGGTATTAACTAGTGGTGGCAATTTTAACCTATTAACTTATGAATCACATAACTTGGGTTTTTTAAGATCTCAACAGCTCATATGAGTTGAAGAAAACAAAAACTTTCTTAAAAGGGAAATTGGTCAAACATTCTAAAAGTCACTCAAAGTCATTTTGATGCATACAACCCCATATATCGTTTATTCAAAGATTTAGATTATTATCATAACAATACTGTTCTTTTAATATCATAACTAATGCAATCATCATTTATTATACAAACTAGAAGATGACGAAAAAGGTTTAGGGAGTCAACCTAAAAGTGTTATGTCTTCCTTTTTGACCCATTACACAACCTGCCCAACTAACTGTTCTTGCCACCTCTAGTTATGATAAGTCATAATATATTATAACCAAGGAAGATGGCCATCCTGAATCATTACCTTAATTTTCTGAGTCAACCATGGACCAACATCAAGAAGCAACTTATTTCCAGAAGCATCTTTCTCCTCGTTTGCATTCACACTTTCTGAAACATATTCCTGACCTGCACCTTCTGCTAACACAATAACCATATGCCCATTTTCTTTTAGTCTTTGCTGAACAAATTCAAAAAGACCACCCTCCCCTTCTAGATAGAACGGAGACTCTGGAATTAAGCAACAATCCTGTTATAATGCAGACCTATTAACATATTGCACTTGCATATACTTGCAGGATAATAATAACAAATCATTATTTTATGAACCAACAGAAAATCTTATTGATCCAACTTAGTTTAGAAAACCTTCCGTTTCAGGTTCATAGTTACAAATATTACCATCTCTCGCCGAATATATAGCTAACCTCAATTAGATACATTAGTAGATGCCACTTGAAACCATGAAAAGGATGAATATATGGCAACAATATTGTTATGCTAGGATAGGGATATCATACACAGATGCAAATGTCCTAGAACGTTTATTCTTGACCTCTTTACATATTTATTGAATCAGAAAATAAAAGAAACTGTGATGCTTCAACTAAGAAAATAAAGTCATTAATGACGTAGAAGCCAAGTCCATATGCCCATAAGTAGAGGTGACCATTTCACCCAATTTACTTATGAAAGTATCCATTCAAGTTGTGTCTTATTTCCAATAGATTGGGAGTATCTCAATGTGTATTTGGAATGCATAAACTCTCCTAAATTAATTTAGTTATAAAATTACATTCCTATTGAAATAATACAACTTCTGTAACCATATCTAAAACACTAGTCATTTAGACAAAAAAAAACTTTGGGCCTCGTCCATTTCGACCTATTACATTCTAACTAACTAAGAAAAAACAAAACAGTTTGCAGTGCTTGAGAGAAAACTAATTAAATTCAAGTAAATGAACATATTCTCAAGCTAGAGCAAATGAATCTCAGTGAAGTTAATTAAGGTCTTACCACATCTCGACTTGCCAGTGTGGCAAACATTGCAATAAATCCTGAAAATCTCAGATAAGTTTGGAAAAATTAGACTATAAACATTTGAAATCAATTAAAATTTGGAGAAATATATGTACACATCGCTCAAGATACTTGCCACTGTATCGACCCATAAGTTTGACTATTCCAACTCCGTTTTCGACGCTCTCCACCTCCACATGTGCAGCATTTATTGCCCTTTGAGCTTCTTCAACAGCAGTATCAAATCCAAAAGATTTGTCTATCACCTGAAACAATTATTTAACATTAACCTCCTGTATAGTGAAAGAACAAAAGAGAGCTATTCACCTTTCTATCACCTTTGAGAATAATTTCCAAACAGTACACAAGTTATGTGGGAGCGTTATGTTTTCTCTTGGTATTCTTTATGTACGGAACCCAATTTGGAATATGAAAAAACTAAATATGGGACCCTTTTGTTAATGATGATCATTAACTGATCATCCAAGGTGGCTATTTCACCCCATATACAAATAAAGTCTAGCTGTTTCAACCCTTGGTCCTTACAAAAAGGTACTCGTTTCAACCCATGCATAAAAAATGCCTGTTTCAACCCACTACCCAACCTGCCAGACTCAGTGAGGCAGTGACCCAGATAGTCCCACAAATTCTGGTATTAAGCCGCTAAAAGCGATCCACAAGATACAATAATGGTTGAATGCTTGAACGAACTTACAGCAATATCATTATCAATTGTCTTGGGGATCCCAGCTACTGCCACAGGAAGGCGGCGTTTTTCAGCTTCCTTTCAGAAAAAATAAAAACTAATATCTTGCCATATATATTGAAATTGAAAAACTGACTGAAAACAAACACGATTGTTAAACAATCAATTACCTTGTAAATGGCAGCCGCTCCTTTTTGAGTGCCATCACCTCCAATTATGTAAACCTGGAAAACCAACACCAAAATTGTCGTAAAGGTGAATAACATCCACCTGATATAGCTTTTCAGAAAAAAAGGAAAAAGAGTACAGAAATCCACCTGATTTATCCCACGGTCCTGGATGTTATCAACTATCTTGTTGGTATCATGCCCTCCTCGTGAAGTTTGAAGAATGGTACCTCCACGTTTATGGATATCATTAACAACTTTTGGATTTAATTCCATTGTATTTCTTGAGTAAAAGCCCCTATAGCCTCCCTGTAACAAAGAACAGTATCAGTTGGATAAACTATTGTCTGTTACTCCAATTTGCAAATGGACCATTTGATTCATTTAGTTCAACCTTTTTTTTTCATTTTGCGGGTCCCATCTATATGATTTGAGAAGAAGAAGACCAGGAGCCACATACTGGAAATAACTACTACGCATTTATTTTATAATATAAAGAAAAAAGGGAAGGGATGATATAACCAACCTCGATCCCAAGTACAGTCTTAACACCATACATATAATTCAAGCCGCACACAATCTCCCTAATCACTGTGTTGATCCCTGGACACAAACCACCACATGTAACAATACAAGCTCGTACTTCCTCCGACTTGAAATAAACCTAGCATTAAAAGAAACAGAAAAAACTTAACCTAAATGAACTAATGGCCCAAGTTGTTTAAATAATTTATCAAGAGATAAACCTTTTCCCTTGGTCCAGCACGCCGAAAGTGCACTCCTCTGGGACTGCCCTTTTGAACAACAATCTGCAATAAAACGTCAAGATTTCTAAATTAGATTGGTGGTGAAAAACTGATGGCACACTGCCATGGTTCAAGAAAACACGTACTTGCTGTGCTAAAACGTCCTCAGGGCTAACAAAAGTATTCCTGAGGCAAATATAGTTTGGTAAGTTGGAAAATTGATCATATACATGTACAAGGTCGTTTTCATACAAACTAGTGCACAAGGTATGCTAATAACATATAAGAATAAGATACAAGGAAAAACTTACTTGACTATTGCATAGGCTTGGCTGTACTTTAATGGGTTTTCATAGGCCTGCAAGAAGAAAAATTAAAACTACGGTTACCATTCACTTCGGCCTGTTGCATCAGTAACAATTTACTACCACTACGGCAAAAAAAAAGGGAAGGAGGTGATAATCTGTAATGTTAAAACTTATATCTGAAGTAACAATGATAACAACATTAACAAACATGAAAGTATTGCAGATTCATTCTCAAGGATATGCTATTATGAAATGCCATGAAATCCAGAAGTCTATATACCAATACCACTCACATTACATACATGAATTTTACCGAGGAATCTACTTGAAACATTAAACTTGGTAGACCTTAGACATGTTAGTTATTGTACATCCCCATTTCATGTGTTTGTTTATTTATTTCAAGACAGGTGGAGCCCATAGTACACAGTAGTCCCTCCATTTAAAATAAGAGTCCACTTCATTAAATGTTTGTCATCAAGAAAAGCGTTCCTGTTTGCTACTCTTGATTGTAGGAAACCAAATGGATGTTGACCTGACCCAACACTTGGGAGCACAAGCCGAAGGAGAATTTCAAAGGGATAAGCGTTTGGAGAAGGATGGGGATCGTTGGGCCCCAAGCTAGTACAAACACTTCTCTGGAGAGGGAGTGTAGGTTTTATAACTCGTAGGGCCTGGGTATATCTATCTAAATCGTATTGGACGCTTTCAGATTGAAATATTTCGTTGGTAGTCATGGATTTTCGTTCAGATAATTCAAAGAGAAATAACAAAAAACGAGTAGGCAAAATCTGTTCTAAAAACACTGTACTAGAATCAGACCAAAGACCTTTCTTATATAGAGATTAGGGGACACACCATCACAACATTTTAGTCTGACATTAAACAATTATAATATATGATAGTTACACAATTACATCAATGGTACTTGCAGCTGACACCTAGTCGCCATTAATGGCCAGTGATGGGCCACTGGACCAATTTACCACTGATATGCTAATGATCAAATTACTGCCTAACAGTATATAACAATTTCTCCTTGGTTTTAAATTAATCTCAGTTAATCAAAATAACTAAATGACACTAAAATCAGCAAACAGGAGTAAGAGGCATCTACCACAGTCGACGGACCATTCTTGTTTCGGTTATAAGATTTTCATAGCTAGGGCCTAGGGTAAAGTTACGATACATACTGATGCAGAAAGGCGAATTCCTCTGTTCGTTTACACATAAAGTGATAAAAAAGGAATCAGCTTTTTTTATAGTAAAGCTCTTAATCAGCCTTATACAACTACAACAATCACAAATTTACTTAATCAGGACAGTTAGCTTGTTTGATTGACTTGAATAGTCAAACGGCAATGTCAAAGTCAAAAACAAAAACAATTACCGGTAAATCGGGTAAGAAATCCGTCAAGTGAGGAACGTCTTCGAGCACAAAACCATCGTCATCATCAGTCAGAGTGTTATTCTGATTTGAACTTTGAGCTTTGATCGGGTGATAACCGGTGATTGACGACCTTGTGGAGTGAAATTGGGGATTAGAGGTGAAATTTGTGAAAAACGGAAGAGGTTTATGGGATCTGAAAGAAAAAGAAAAGGGTTTTGGGAGAGAAAAACGATGATTTGGGGAAGATGCGAGTGAAAGATCCATTGATGATGTGAGATTCATTGAGTTGAATGATTCAGAAATGGTTTCTCCGGGGATCTGGGCGGGGGAAGAGTGTGTTTTCGACTTGTAACAAGTATACGGGCAAAATTAATAAAATAAATATTTATTTGGTTGGCAAATATAATAAAATAATCGTTACATAATTGATTTTGTTCCTTTATATTCATTGCATTTATTTTTATTTTCATTTTATTTTTTTTTGTCACCAAAACTACCCACTCACCTACCACAACAATCACCACCGGCCGCCGCCGCTGCCGGGAACCTCGACCGGCCCTTGCCGTTGCCAAAAACCTCCATCGAGCACCATAACTACTTTTACATTTCGTTTTTTGTTTTTTCATTCGTAATAAAACAATACAAAATAACGATTTTTTCATTTTTAAAGGGTAACCAAATAGTATTATGAAATATAATGATTCATTTCACTTTTTCATCTATTTCATTCTCTCATTCATTCCATTCATTTATCATTTCCGTTACCCCATACCAAATAGACCCTAAAACCACACTGCAGGATCGGGTTTGTCACTCAAACACTTGGATTTCTCTCAAACTCACTTATAGAAACACCCAATTCAAACAAAGTAAAGTCTTTTGCAAGAGTTGATAATAATATAATAAGTAATAAAGAAACACACAAAAATAAATTTTCAAGGCACTTGTATATATTACAAGATATTACAAAACTCTTACATGCATAATATATGAGTTACAATGAGAGACTATATATACTAGATCCTACAGCCAGATATACTTTGATACCAACTGGAAACCTAAGACTAAAGCATATACTACAATGCTAAAGTTAAGGTATCTTAGATAAAGTATTATCTAAGATATGGTAATCATGACATGTCCATGACTTACCTTTTGTCACCAACTAAAGATGGCAACTGTACTAACATAAAAGGTAAACAGTGGATTAAAGTATGGTCAACTGCATGGCTTTTGAGAACGCCATGCAGTATCTCAGAGATTTGCAGCGGAGTGTCAGGCAGGCCATACTTATGTCCACTGGATAATAGCAGTGATTTCCGAAGATAAGTTGGCTTCGGAAGAACAAGTTCTTCTGAACCCACTTATACTTCGGAAGTGGCTTCTATACTTCCGAGGCTTGAGGACTTCTGTGCTTCGGAAGTTGACTTCAGATCTTTCTTTCTAAGTCTTGAACTTCGGAAGTAGGTTCTTTGTCTTCGGAAGTTGGGACTTTTCCTTCGGAAGTAAGCTTTACACTTTGTATTCAGAAGAGCTCCTTTGTCCTTCGGAAGTTCCACAATTAGATTCGGAAGTCCTTTATTTGTTGTACCAAAATCTTCTAAGTGAGTTGGTTTTGGTTGCACCAGCCTTTCTAGATCCAACAAACTCCCCCTAGGCTGATGCTACCAAAACCTCACTTGTTTCTACTTCTCAAAGCTTTCAGCACCAGGGACAAAAGATATTTGTCTGTCTCTTTGTTCTTTCCTGAAGTGGTGTTGAGAAGCTTGTACAAGTCATTGGTGGATAGGAGATCCAGTCTATCACACTGAATGACATGTACCCTTTGTTGTGCCCCCCTGAAAAGAGTTAGTTGACGGGAGTTATAGTCATACTCCCATCTAACTATGGATTCTAGTTCAGGGCCTTCAACCATTTGTAAAAAGGCTTTGCCTTGGGTTGCTGATCCCTTCCTTTCCTCCTCCTCTCTCATTTTCAACTCTGCTTCAGCCTTACTTCTAGCAGTTAGCTCGGCCATATGAAGGCTGCCTAGATGACTTCTGATATGGGCAGCTATCTCAGAGTTTGAAGGGTTGGAGAATGTCTTCTCTGCTAACTCAGCAATATCAAATCTGCTTAAGTGTAGCAGAGATGAGGCACTCAGCCTGTTAAGCTCTCCATTCTCTCTTTCAACAACAAAGTTGTGAGATGAGTCTTCGAACCTCCACCGGATGATCTTCTTTCTAGGTGCAAGAGGTTTTCTTGGCACCCTGTCAATTTTCTTCGTCGTACCCAGTAGAGTCATCAGCCTTCTCCTTAACTTCTTTTCTTCCTGATTCAAAATGTCTGAATTGAGGCCAAGGAGATTTGCAGCTTGGTCCAAAGTTCCTCTGGGTAGATCAAATTGATCTCTAGTGAGGAACTTGAGGATCCGTCAACATAGGTCAATTTGACAGAATCCTCCTCACAGGAGATATCGCTCAGAGTTGTACATTTTATGAGCTTTGTCATGACAACTTTGAATTCTTCTAAAGAGAGATGTTTAGAAGGCTGAGGGATGGTCTAAAGGTGCAGGATCGTTTAAGGGTTTGAACACAATTACAACACAACAACACAATGAGGAGATTATCTAAACTCTAATCAAATAGTAAACTGGGTTAACCAAAAGTGATACAAAGAACACAAGTAAAGCAAGAGACAGAACAGGAGAATATGGTTTTCAAGGATGCAGTATATTGCTTTCTCAAGTTCTTTTACAAGTGTTACAAAGTATATTGAAGATACAAGAAACTTGAAATACTTATACTACAACCTACAGCCGGCTATACTATGAAAGCCAGCTGGATACAATTGACTAGACACTAACAAAATCAATTGTAGAATCAAAAGGCATATCTGTCTTTTGACCTTGTGACTATGACATGCCATAGCTCACATCCTTATACATTACAAAAAGGATAAAGTACATAAAGTGGAAAGTTTCAGACTCAAGACCTCAATGTACAGTTACCAAAAGCATGGACCTTTTCACCAACTCTTGTAAGTTGGTGACTTATCAGAGACGCAGTGGAAAAGGTGCTTTATGGAACAGTACATCAGATAAAGCATGTGTACTAAAAGTCTTCGGAAGAAATCTGTCTTCATAGGGTGAAGCTTCGGAAGACTTTGTCTCTTGAAGCTTTGGAAGACTTCATGTTTGGCTTCGGAAGATATTGGTCTTGACTTCGGAAGATTTTACACTTAGAATGTTTTCTAATGTATTGTGTAAAACTTCCGAAGCATTCTTCACTTCAGTACTTAGTGCATGTTGCTGAGACACTTTGGATTTTTGGGTTGCATCAGACTTAAGGAATCCTTACAAACTCCCCCTAGGCTGATGCTACCAAAACACTTAGAAGATATTCAGATGTTGGTAGTCTTCAGTACAATCAAGACCATTCCTTTCTTCATTTGGTGGTCAGGATCATCAAGACTCTTATAGTATCTTCTCATTTCAAAGAGATCATGCAGAGGTAAGTTGATTATGTCTTGCCAGGAGTAGACATTCTCAACACCTTGATCTCTGACAACATGCCATCTTTCTGGATTGGTAGAGTAAGTCCAGGACAAGATAGGTGTCTCAGTTGCTAGAGGAGCCACTTGCATAGGAGTTGATTGGGTTGCCTCATCATGCACTTCCTCAGGTTGATCTGATTCAGCATGGGGTGTAGAGGTAGATGACTTTGGCTTCTTCTTTTTAGTCTTTGGTTTAGAAGCCATTTTCTTCTTCCTCTTTAATGTCTTTAACTGAGAAGACTGGTCTGCAGCACCATGTTGATCATCAGTGTCTTTCTCAGTTGGGTGTTCCTCCCTCACAGGTTCAGAAGGAGAGGGAGTTTGACCCTGTCTTGGATCAGAAGATGAAGTTTGCTGAGGCTCAGCTAGAGGTTCTGGTTCAGGTGTCTCTGGTTGTTCAAACTTGACCTCCACTTCAGGTGGGACTTGACTTGGAAGAGAGTGCAAGTCAATCAATTCACCACTTTTAATCTTCTGCTTGATCACCCTTATATGCTCATCCATTGTAGATAGAGACATGGGACCAAGTCTCCTTCCGGAGAATCCATATGACTTCAAGAAGCTCATCATTCTTTGTCTGTCAGCAGACTTCTTTGCATTCTTTTGAATGATGGCTCTTGACGTTGCAGCTTCTTCCCTTAGCTTCCTTTTGGTTGTTTTTCTTTCTTTGACTAGCTCAAGCTCAAGTTGCTTTAAGTACTCAAACTCAATGAAGTCATAGGACAGGGGAAGAAGTGCATTTGCCTGATAGAAGCCTGTGGCACTCAGGTAGTTTATCATTTTGATTCTATCCTCTTCTTTATCTACCTGAGGTTCTTGTGGAGCCACTTCTTCCTGTGCAGGACTTTCTTGAATTGGAGAGAGAGTGGGAGTATGCTTGTAAAGTCTTTTCTGTCTCTTCTCCTCTTTGAATTGGAGAAGTAACCTTGCATCCACTTTCTCCTTTATCTCTCTTGACACTTCCATGTCAGCCAGTTCATTCAACTCTTCTAAGGGGAGGGAGATGATTTCATCAACATCATAGTTCCTGGTCTATAAATAGGTAATCCTGACTGCCCGTAACTCATCATCTTTAGTATTTGGTCTAGGGGCAGCCCTGATTGCAGCTTGCATGAATTTAGATGACCCAGAAGAACTTTCTCTCCTTACCCTCCTTTTCATCTCTCTCTCTTCCTCCTCAATTTCCTCAGGAGTCATTATCCTTTTCCCTTTGTCACCACAGACCTTTGTGACTCAGGGTGGATTGAGGCTTGGCCTTCATTGCTTGGTGTAGCTTCCATGCTCTGGCCAGAGAGAGGCTGAGAAACACCTTCACCAGCAGGTGTCTCAGATGGAGTTTGGACCTCTGCAGCAGTTGTTGATGGTGAGACAAGGGTCTCAGGTTCTGCCACTGGGCCTTCAGCCCTATGAAACTAATCTTAGAGTCCACCTCAACATCCAGTTGACCGTTGACATTGCCTGATTGCCTAAGTTTCCTTCTTAGAGAGAACTCAGCAAGGATCCTGTCTTGGATTCTTTGAGCCAGCCTGTCAGCTTGTCTAGATTTGCTTGGATTAACAAGTGGCATGTTGACTAAATCCAGTCCTTCATAGAAGCTCAGGCTTTGGAACTGAAAGACTTCTTGTTGGCCTTGAACTCTGTGAAGTATGAGGGCTCTTCTGTCATCATCATACCTCCATCTGATGATGTAGTTGCCAGTTCCATGTGGTGGAGATGAGACAGCCCTTGGTATACCTTCCTCAAGGGGACTCCTGATGATAGAGTCTATAGAGTCCACATTAATGTGAGTTTGAGGAAGTTGCTGAGAATGCACAACAGCAAGTGAGGATGGTGAGTCCTCTATGTCCATTCTCTTTGAAGAACTCCCAGGTTCTGTGGTTGTGATAACTTTCTCCCCCTTTTTGGTAGCATCACCCACTTGCATAGGTGAGCTGGAGGATAAATCAGTCACTTCCATAGGTTCTTGTGTTCCTGGTTGAGCTCTCCTTAAAGGTCTCTAAGCTAGTTTTTCCTTCAAATATGAAATCTGAAGTTGCTGATCATTGACCCTGTTTTGTAAGGTAGTCACCTGAGATTCCAAGTGGCTGACCTTAGAGACTAAATAGGTGCATGTTTTTGACAATTTCTGCACCTTTAGTCTCAAGTTCCCCTCATCTTCATCAGAAGAATCACTGGGGGATGAGATGATTGAACCAAAATCCTCTCGCTCACCACCAGCTTGAGTTTCTTGGCTGCTGGTTTTCCTTTGCTCACTGGCAGCCTCAGTTGAGATGCCAGAGGGCAGAGTTGCCATGGTTGAGGTCTGAATGATGTAATCACTTTCAAAAGTGAGAGCCTCTTCCATATGGACATCCGGAACTAGTTCAGAAGTGTCCATCTCAGTAATAGGTGACTGATGTGGGATAGACTGAGGAGAGTCAGAGGTACTCGTCTCTCTTTGAGTAGGGGATGAGAAGAGAGACTCATGGTACACACTGAATCCTAAGTCTTCATCAGTATAGAAGGATAGGTTGGTTGAGATCCAAAGGCTGGGGATGGTAGCTGTCCCCTGAAGGTTGTTCACTTGAGTGTTGAGACTCAGAGTGAAGGCTTAAGGCTGTGGGCTAGTGAGCTCATCAGTGTGAGCATGAGGAACCTCATCACTGATTCTTGAAACAATGGGAGTGGTCTGCTCCTCAGGAGAAGTGGGAGCTCCAGTATCCACTTCTTCCTGTATTGGTGAGTATATGGGGGCCTCCACAGACTGAATAGTCTGAGCAGGGGTTCGTTTGGATTTTCTTTGGTAGGTGATGGATATTTGAGGTTGTGTAGAGGGTTGGAGAGCAGTAGGTGTGGGTTCAACACTAGCTTGGACTGCTAGGTTGTCACCTTGAGCAATGAGCTCTAACATTTTTGGGACTAGGGCTGTTTCTACCCCTAAGAAGCCTACAGTTGGCTTCTTCATAATTTTAAAGATGCCGGGCTTCATCTGTCCCAATTTAAGAATATTACTTGTTTCCCTCAACTGTGAGCCCAGTTCACAGTTGAGAATGTGTTGAACATATCTAGGAAACATGTAGTATTCTAAGGAGTCTAAGTTTGCAAGTAAATTAGTATAAACAAATTGTGAATACCTGAACTTGACCCCCTGAATCATTCCATGAACTATAAAAGAGAGATCCTCAGGAATCTGGTCCCATCCACCATGCTTGTTTGATAAGCTGTGGATAACCACATGGAGCAAGTATTTCCACTGGGATGAGACCTTCCCTTTCCTGAAGGTCTTTACAGAGAAATCTCCTTCATAGCCCATCTGCTCGAAAGAATGATTAACCGCTTCCTTTGGGAAGAACACTTCACCTTCTTCATCATCCAGCTGAAGATGTCGGTTGATGATGGCCGGAGTGATGAAGATTGTTCTCCCCTGCACTGTGGCAGACAGTGCCTTCTCCCCATCCATAATGACCTCTTGGCAGGTCTTCCAGAATTCAAGCAAGTGATCCTCATATAGAGGAGGATCAATGGTTAGGGAGGTGAAGTATTGAGACAAAGACAAGAAACGGCAAACCTCTGAGAAATGAGGATCTTTGTCAGAGCATAACAGAGCAACCTGATTGTGTTGTCTGTGTAGCTGCATGGCAAAGTTAGGATCATTTCTGTGAGCAAGGTCAACCATTGTGAGGTAGCTCAGAGACGAAGAGAAAAAATGGGAAAGAAATTTCAGAGAGAAAGCTTTGGGTTTTAGGTTTGGAAGAAAAGCAGATGATAAAAGAGGGGGAAACCGTTGGGTTTATTTGCAGGAGAAGGATTTCAGATAAAGTTTAATGAAAGAGGATAAACTCTGAAATCCATATGTCAGTCCCACCTCTGAAAAAGTAGTTTACCTTTTTACTCAAAAAGTAGTTTTCTTGGAATTCGAAAAGCTTCCGAAGGTAATTTGTCTTCGGAAGTTTTGATTGAAAAAGCTTCCGAAGCTAAAATGGCTTCGGAAGAATTTTCCTGAGAGTCTTGAAGATTTATGCTTCGGAAGAGAAATAAACTCTTGGATGCTTTGTATAAGAATAAATCTCTTTCTTGAAGTTAAATCCATAGTCTAGCATCTGATTTTGAATCCAAAGCACTTGAGCACAGCAGCTTGCAGCAACAATGTATTCAGCCTCAGCAGTTGATGCAGACACACAGGATTGTTTCTTGCATTGCCATGAGACAACCCTTCCACCAAGGAATTAGTTAACTAAACGTTAACTTCGTTTATTCTTATAAGGGTCATTATTGTCAATTATGAAACTCATGTGTTATTTATGCTTATTCTCTTTGGTTATGGATGTAAGAAAGTTAAAAATAAAAATATCAAATAATATTAATTATGTTAATATTAATAATAGTATAATGATACAAGTCATAATTATAATAATAATAATAATAATTATAATAATAATAATAATAATTATGATAATATTAATAATAATACTATAATAATAATGAGAACTTAAAACAATTAAGCTAGGGGGGGTAAATTGTTGTTTTTAAAACTTTAAATGCAAGTTTGTTCATAAATTAATAAAAAACAAAACTGCAGGGACCAATTGTGTAAAATTCAATTAAAACCCAAACCACCCGCCCTTTACCCCGTTTTTTCCGGTGACCTCGCCGGCCGGGCTCCGGCCAAGTCCGGCGAGGCACCAAAACCGCCAAAAATCGATGTTTTCTTGATCTAAAACCGTCCCCTAACCGTCGTGAACTCGTTTCGAACCCCAATGTGAACCTTATTTGCATTTAAACATCGATTACTAAACCCAATCGAGTGGGTAACCGAAGCTTTTAATCATAGAGGCGTTCGAGCCTTAAACATCAATAATTATGCAATTAACTTCACTTGATCGAACGTTAACTAACTCTAACCTGTACAACCCTCAATTCGTACCTGAAACAAACACAAAACACCCCAATTGATTCTCTCTAAGCCGCAGCCTGCAACACCACCGACTTGCACCTTCCGACACACCTAAGCTGCAATTGATAAAGGGCTTTGGGTCTAGTTTGTCATACGAAGCTATACACAAGGTTAATTGTGTTATCATCAACGTTTACATCGTTTCTGCATCTCCTTCGACCGCGACTTGTGCATCGTTGGGTTCACCTTTAATTCAAACTTGTTCGGGTAATTTACATACATTAACGAATTCGGGTTCAATTTTGAGGATTGTGGAATTAGGGTTCTTAAAGATTTGGGGAAACTTTCTTTAAACGGGTTATAATAATTCGAAACCAATATGAACCGCGGCTGAGAGCCTTGGTTCATTGGTTAAGACATTGCATTCTCAACATGAGGTCCCGGGTTCGAACCCGGGCACCCTCATGTATATTTTAAAACCTTTTTTTAGCCTTAAATTAATTATAGCAAACTTATAATAATTATAAAAATGAATTTTATAAACCCTAAATATTTTTAAAGTCATCTAATTATTTCTTAAAAATTTCTTGTAAAACTTTGTAAAATTTTAATATAAAATTATTTACAAGTGTAATAATTAAATATTTTTATTATTAGATTGTTATATAATACTTAAAAACATTAAATTAATATTATGTTTATGGATTTATCATGATATTTATGGATTTTAAATATAATTGTATAAATGAAATCACGAGTTATTTACAAAGGATCAATTTTCTTAAAAATAAATTTATAAATTTCATAAATAGTATTTTTTTTATAAATAAATTATTAACTTTATACAAATCCTCAAAATTCTAATACCATGGTTCATGTTACTCGTTAATCTTATTATTAACCTAAATCTTATAATATTATATATTTGGGTGCCTTGTGACGTTTTATCTTGGAACGACATATTTTATTCTTATTAATCTTCATTATATATTTATTTGACAAGTGAGTTTTCTTGCCCCTTTTTCATATTTTTACACTAACTTGGGGTGAAACATGATAGCTTATACATGATACACTTATACACGTTTGAGACTTGTAAATCACGTGCAATTCAACTTATTATTTTTTCATGGTTATTTGTTTATTGTAAGTGTTTATATGAGATACATAGTTTGTTTACAATCATTAACTATTGCTAGCCTGGCAACGTCTTAGATCTTTGGGCCTGACAAGCCTATTTGGTGCTAAAGTCGATGTATTGCCGACTCCTAGGAGCCGTATGCTTGTGCACTAGGGAACCAAATACACTTAGCCAATCTTTTATACTTGTAATCAAGTCGAGGTTTGGTTGTAACGATATGTGTTCTATAACCTTACTAGCTTATAACCTATGACATGAATTGCTACTTGTAACTTTCTTTTTCATATTATGTATGAAAACCTTGGAAACTCACCAACTATTTTTTGTTGACTCTTATTTTTATCATGTTTCAGGTCAACCTCAAGTTTAAAGTGATCCTTTTGAAGCATGCTATAATCTAGGACTTGGACCTAGATAATGAAATAAAAAGTTACATTATGTTATGTTATGTTGAACTTATTTCTTGTATAAGACTTATGATTGTAATTTCCATTTCAAGACTTATGATAATAATATTTACAATTTAATATAGCGTTATGTGGCTGTGAACAATCTTAACCCTCACATCTCGACGTTTCCGCCGTCAAGGTTGGGGTGTGACAATTGACATCCCCCAAATGTAGACTTTGCAGTCATGTTACAACCACAATAATCACTGTCTGTATAGGCATACAGATTGAAATTAGGATTCTTTGGATACCATAGACCAAGTGTTGAAGCACCTTTGAGGTATCTTAAAATCCTTTTCACAGTGATTAAGTGAGACATCTTAGGGTTTGCTTGATATCTTGCACAAATACATGTAGCAAACATGATATCAGGCCTGCTAGTTCTAAGATACATAAGAGACCCAATCATAGCCCTATATAAGTGCTCATCTACACACTCCCCCTCAAGATCTGGACCAAGGGAGTGGTTTCTGGCTATGGGTGTCTTAGCAATCTTACAATCAGTCATGTTGAATCTCTTGAGTATATCTTGAACATACTTTGACTGACTTATGAAGATGCCATCTTCAACCTGCTTCACTTGAATTCCCAGAAAGAAGTTGAGTTCTCCCATTGAACTCATTTCAAATCTGTCTTTCATCAGCTTTTCAAAGTCTTTGTAGAGCTTTGAATTGGTTGAACCAAAGATGATGTCATCCACATATACTTGAACTAGCAGAATGTCTTTTCCTTGTCCTTTGATGAAGAGAGTTCCATCTATAGTACCTCTCCTGTATCCATGTTTACAGAGATACTCAGACAGTGTCTCATACCACTTCCTGGGTGCCTGATGCAGCCCATAAAGAGTTTTGTCAAGCTTGCAGACATAATCAGGATGATCAGGATCTACAAAACCAGGTGGTTGTTTGACCTAAACCTCCTCATCAATCACTCCATATAAGAAAGCACACTTTACATCAAGTTGATAGACTTTGAAATTCTTGGATGCAGCAAATGCCAGGAATATCCTAACAGCTTCTAGTCTTGCTACAGGAGCAAAGACATCAGTGTAATCAATCCCTTCTTCTTGTGTGTATCCTTGAACAACTAGTCTTGCCTTGTTCTTGATGATGATTCCTCTATCATCCTTCTTATTCCTAAAAACCCATTTGGTTCCAATGGTAGTCTTCCCATGAGGAAGAGGACAAAGGTTCCAAACTTTCTGCCTTTTGAATTGAAGCAGCTCTTGTTGCATAGCTTCAACCCAACTTCCATCCTTTAGAGCCTCCTCAACTTTCTTTGGCTCTAACTGGGATAGAAAACAAGAGTGAAGACAAACATTTGCTTCATGGGTTTGCCCTCTTGTCTTTACCCCGAAGATAACATCTCCAATGATGTTTGTGGTAGGATGAGACTTGTGAATCCTTAGCTGAGGGATCACAACAAGTTGCTGAGATAGATCCAAATTTGAGAAATTTAGATCTGGTCTTGAAGATTGATCCTCCACATTATCACACTTATTAAATTAACTTGATCCAATGAGTGTGTGACATCATTGATGTTGTCATCTATGGTATGGTTATTAGCATCAAGAAATTCTTGATCACTATCACCATCACCATTGTTGTCTTCTGCAATTGAGGTGTCTTTATCTGGTTGAGAAGCCTCTGAGCTGGAATTTGAAGGCATGCCAGATGTATCAGCTGGATTTGTCATTGTTGTGCTGATAGAAACCTCATTTGCTGAAGTAGTTTCAACTGGAGCTGAAGGTGTGTGAGTTGAAGGTCTTCCTAGCTCAAATCTTGGATCAGGATCACTTGTATTTAAATTTTTTGCAGATCCTGAAACATGCTCACAAGATTTATTAAAACAATTGGTAACTAAATCAAGATCAAATAGCCAATCCGGACCAAAACCAGCCACACTGGGTGTGTGCTCATTGAAAGTCACATTGGCTGACTCCTCAATAATTCTAGTTCTAAGATTGTATACACTATAAGCTTTAGCTTGGGAAGAGTATCCAATGAAGTGTCCATCGTCTGATTTCTCAGCAAACTTGGCAACTTGATCTTTGGTATTCAAGATGGTGCAGGGACATCCAAATGACCTGAGAAAACCAATGAAAGGTTTCCTCTTGTGCCAAAGTTCATAAGGAGTCTTACCATGTGTCTTAACTACTAAAACTCTGTTTTGCACATAACAAGCAGTATTAACTGCCTCTGCCCAGAAGGTGATAGGCAGTTTAGAGTCAGACAACATAGTTCTTGCAGCTTCAATAAGTGTCCTGTTTCTCCTCTCAGCAACTCCGTTTTGCTGAGGAGTCCTGGGAGCACTGTATTGTCTTGTAATACCCTTTTCATCACAAAATGTATCAACGATTTGGTTCTTGAATTCAGTTCCTTGATCACATCTTATGGTTTTGACCTTGTGATCACATTGATTCTCAATCTTTAAGATGAAATTCTTTAGAATCTCAAGAGTCTCATCTTTAGTTCTAAGGAAGAAGAGCCAAGTGAATCTTGTAAAATCATCTGTGATCACTAGACAGTATAAGGTCCTTCCTAAACTCATTACACTAGTGGGGCCAAAGAGATTCATATGTAACAAGTGTAGGGGTGTAGTGATGGAGTTCATTTCCTTAGGCTTATGGGATGCCTTATGTTGCTTCCCTTTCAGGCATGCAACACAATAATCATCACTTGTAAACTCTTTCTTTGGCATTCCAGTTACTAGATCATGCTTAATCAATTTATTCATGTTTTTAAAGTTTACATGGCACATTCTTTTATGCCATAGGAAAGACTCATCACTATTGGCTTTAGATAGAAAGCATGAAACTTCTCCAGAGGGAGATGTTTCTTGCAAATCCATCTTGTACATGTTCCCTTTCCTAAGGGCTCTGAGCAGGATGTGCTCATGAGGAATGACCACACCAGGCTTGAGAACAATGCACTCATGCTCAGTAAAGAGCATGTTATGTCTTTGATCACAAAATTGGGATACACTCAGAAGATTGTACCCAAGCTCCTTAACAAAGTTTACCTTTTCAATGCTGAGCTTACCATTTGTGACCTTGCCCCTTCCAGAAATGTAACCACCTTCATCTCCTCCAAAAGCAACTGGTCCTCCATCAATTCTCTCAAAATTATAGAGTAGAGACCTATTGCCTGTCATGTGCCTGGAACAACCACTATCAATTATCCAGACGTTTCCGTTTGTCTTGAGCTGTTCCTGCACAAAAAAATGATTAGTTACATTTGGAAACCCAAGCCGTACTTGTCTTGGGCTCAGTAAGTGTAATAGAAGGTAATGCAACAGTAATAGATCCTATGGTTGTACTGTGGGATCTTCAGCTATTGTTGATGGAGAAATTTTAGTCATTTGGTCTTTTTTAGACTTCCACACCACCTTTGGACTCTTGGACTTGACCTTCAAAACCTTTGAAGCTTTTGGAACTTCACAGGTTTTGATGACTGAACCTTCGGAAGATTCTGCAGTCACTGCAGCAGACTTCAGTGCTTCGGAAGAACTCCTTTCTTCCGAGACCATTTTACTTCCGAAGGTAATTTTCCATTTACCTTCTTCTTTGATTTGGAGCTTCCGAAGGAAACAGACTTTCCTTCCGAAGCTTGAGACTTCTTGAGATTCTTTGAAGTCTTTGTATTGGTCATGTGGATGGTACTTCTAGGATTGTATGGGCAATCCTTAGCAATGTGAGAAGTATTTTCATACATGACACATAACATTTTCTTCTTCAAAAGAGTCTCCTTTTGAGAGCAAGACTGGCTTTGGTCACATCCCTTCTACACCTTCATCTTGGTAGATGCTGAGACAGTTCTTTTGGGCTGTGAACTGTTCTTGGAGTTTGATGGTCCAGGCTGTGCAGCAGTGGTACACAGCAGCTCAGTCTTCTTCTTTGCTCTGAGATGATTTGAACATGAACCAGGACTCTTAGATGAGGAGTCTTGGTTGATGTCTTCAGTCCTTACTACTTTGAAACCTGCAGAGATAAAAACTTGTTTCTGCTTAGCATCAAAAGTAGCCTTGATTTCTTGAGTCTTTTTTGCTTTCCTTTTGCTCTTCCTGATCAAGTTCTTTCTTTTAGACTTGGTCATCACAGATGATTTCTTCTCCTCAGAAGGATAGTGGCCCTTGGAAGAATCCTCTTCTTCACTCTTCTCAGAGGAATTCTTCACTATCACTTCTTCATCATCGTCACTTATAGGATCTATGAGAGGAAGCTCATCTTCACAAGTTCCACACCTAGGATATCTTACAGACAAGATTGTGTGTGGAGGAGTTATCTCATTTGATCCTAGTCCCTGTCTATTTTGATAGCACACTTTGTTATGCAGGGATGAGGATATCATGTTTTTGAAGGTCTCTTCTTCAAGAACACTTTTCTCTACCTTGGCTTTGCTGATCACAAGCTCAGCCTGACACTCAGTCAATTTAGTTATGAGATCTTGGATCTGAGTTCTAAAATCTGTATGTTCATGTTTTAGTACTGAAATGGTTTTCTCCAAATCTTCTATTTTTAACTTGTAATCATTTTCAGACTTTCTAAAATCAGATTTTAATATGTTTAATGACTCAAGATCGGATCTCATCTCTAAGTTGTAGGACCTGTATCTATTCACTTTAGCAATGCATTCAGGAGTACAGAGATGTTCCAATACCTTAGCTTTATCATGGTCAGCCATCAGTGCTTGGTTTGGAGAAGCATCTTCCACCTGAAAACTCCAGTCAAAGCCTCCTTCTTCAACAGCAACAGCAGCATGTTGCTTAGGCTTCTCAGACTGAGGAGCTTTGTCACTGTAGTTTGGTCTGGGTGGTGTTTGGCCCCCATTTGCTTTAGGTGCCTTACACTCCCTAGCAAAGTGACCCATAAGGTTACAGTTGTAACACTTAACTTTTCTTTTATCCAACCCAAACTTTCCACTGGTAGCATTGCTTGGAAATCTTCTTCCTGTTCTCTTGTAGAACTTCTTGGCTCTGTGAGTGAGGAGAGCCATCTGCTGAACTATCTCCATGTATTCCAGGTCATCTGGATGAATACAGTCCAGGTCTTCAAGAGTGAAGAGATAATTCCCACAGCTTTCATCAGTAGACATAAAGGCTTGAGAAGAACTTGTCTCTTGGAATGGACTTCCTTGAGTAAAGTTTTCCCTTGGTGTCTCCGGGAAGGTGATGAAAGGACCCTTTTGTGAGTTGTCAGGGTAGCATATGAGATGATGTTGGGGTTCTATGCTATCCCTTTCAACCACATGAAGGGCTGAACCCATTTGATTGTTGGAGTTGCCAGATGAACCTTGTATGTTCATCTCCATCTGGTATCCACTGAGAATCCCATATAACTCTGTCAGAGTAAGAGTTTTAAGGTTCTCGGTCCTCTTGATCACCACACAATAGTGTGTCCATTGCCTAGGAAGTGAGGACATGAACTTCCTTACAATGTCTCTATTCTCAAGAGGAACTCCTCCATCCACTAGGGTATCCAAAATCTCAACATACCTGAAGTATTGTTGGGTCATGGTTTCACCTGCTTTAAAGGTGAAATTTTCAAACTGCTGCTTCAGAAGATCTTTCTTGTTCTCCTTGGCTTCAGAGGAGCCTTCATACATCAGCTTCAGTGCATCCCACAGCTGTTTAGCTGTTTTGCACTTCTTAAAACCTCTGTATATAGAGTTTGGGAGAGCATTCTGAAGAGCAGTCATGGCCTTCCTGTCAATCTCTACTCTTTTTCTATCTTCATCTGAGTAGTTGGCCATATCTTTAGGAATCATACCAGCACCAGTAGCAGAGGGGGTGCTGGGTATGAAAGGTCCATTTTCAACAGATTCCCACATTCTTGAGTCAAGAGACTTGATGAAGCCTTCCATCCTCATGCACCAGGTGTCAAAATCATCAAGAGTGATCAGTGGGGATTTGTTCATGGTTCCAGTCTCCATATCAGTCTTTGAGATGGAAGCCATTTGAAGAGTTTAGTTTTTGTGTGTGTGAGGGATCTTAAGATGGTTAGATCTTATATCAAGAGCCTGAAAGCTCTGATACCAATTGTAGGATCGTTTAAGGGTTTGAACACAATTACAACACAACAACACAATGAGGAGATTATCTAAACTCTAATCAAACAGTAAACTGGGTTAACCAAAAGTGATACAAAGAACACAAGTAAAGCAAGAGACAGAACATGAGAATATGGTTTTCAAGGATGCAGTATATTGCTTTCTCAAGTTCTTTTACAAGTGTTACAAAGTATATTGAAGATACAAGAAACTTGAAATACTTATACTACAACCTACAGCCGGCTATACTATGAAAGCCAGCTGGATACAATTGACTAGACACTAACAAAATCAATTGTAGAATCAAAAGGCATATCTGCCTTTTGACCTTGTGACTATGACATGCCATAGCTCACATCCTTATACATTACAAAAAGGATAAAGTACATAAAGTGGAAAGTTTCAGACTCAAGACCTCAATGTATAGTTACCAAAAGCATGGACCTTTTCACCAACTCTTGTAAGTTGGTGACTTATCAGAGACGCAGCGGAAAAGGTGCTTTATGGAACAGTACATCAGATAAAGCATGTGTACTAAAAGTCTTCGGAAGAAATCTGTCTTTATAGGGTGAAGCTTCGAAAGACTTTGTCTCTTGAAGCTTCGGAAGACTTCATGTTTGGCTTCGGAAGATATTGGTCTTGACTTCGGAAGATTTTACACTTAGAATGTTTTCTAATGTATTGTGTAAAACTTCCGAAGCATTCTTCACTTCAGTACTTAGTGCATGTTGCTGAGACACTTTGGATGTTTTGGAATGCATCAGACTTAAGGAATCCTTACAAAAGGGTTGATGGGTAGGTTGAGGTGTTTGGGTTCTGGCTAGAGTTTTGGGTTGTATGATGGGAAGTTTAGGTGGTTGAGGTGAAAGAGTTGGTAGAAATGATGGTGTAGGTTCAGGGGTGAATGGTTCAGTGGTTGGTTCGGTTTTGATGGGGAGTGAGAAGGGTATGGTTTCAGGTTCTGGTTGGGGTTGGAGTTTGGGTTGGGTGGTTGCTTTGAAGGTTATCCCATGTCCCCTTCTGTACATCTCCTTCCTCTTCCTCATGCGAATGTCAGCCTTAATGTCACTGACATGTCGCTGGAGAGTCTTTTCTGACATAGGACCCACCTGCCTGCCAGAGAATCCATGAGCTCTGAGATAGCTTTTCATCCAAGCTTTCTCACCTATTTTCTTGGCAGCGGTCAGTCCTGCTTCCTCTTCCTTCTTCTTCTTTTTCAAGAGGTTTTCCCTTTCAGTTTTCTTTCTCTCTTTCTCCATTTGATCTTGCTTTTTATTGAAGAGCCATAAGATCGTATCATTGTTATGTGGAGATAATTCTTCTAAAGAGAAACCTCTGGAGGTTAGGAAAGTTATCCTGTCCCTCCTGAGCTATAGATCAGCTTCTTTTTCCTTTCTCTCCCTTTCTTCTTCCAGGGCCAACCTTGCAGCTTCTTCTTTTTGTTGTTTTAGCAGCAAGGTTGCCTTTTCCAGCTTTATTAGCTCCTCTAATGGTAGCAGGAGTGCATCCTCAGTAGCAGCTTCTAGACTGACAAGTCTATCGATAATCTCTACCCTTTTTCGGTTGTTGACTGCCTCCTGGTTGGCTGCAGCTGCTTTGGTACTTGCAACTAACAGTTTTC
Source organism: Flaveria trinervia (assembly GCA_025506515.1). NCBI lineage: Eukaryota > Viridiplantae > Streptophyta > Magnoliopsida > Asterales > Asteraceae > Flaveria > Flaveria trinervia. The sequence goes on along the minus strand of CM046441.1, from coordinate 80,106,875 downwards.
CAGTCGTCAGCCCACCTTTTCTTTTGAGTTTCTTCAACCTTTCTTCCTCCTGAAGCTCTTCCGAAGTCATCTTCCTCTTTCCTTTGATGTCATTGGAAGTGCTAGACTTTGGGGGTTCTTGGATAGAAGATTCAGGTTGAGTAGCAGAGATGGGAGCTGGAGTTAATGCAGATGTTGGAGCTAAAGGTTGAGTGAGAAAATCCTCTTTATTAACCTCAGATGTGAGTTCTAGGATTGCATCTGTGACTATTAGATCATCGGATAAAGAAAACAGTCCTTCCGCAGCAGCAATCTCAGCTTCGGAAGTTTGAACTTTTTCTTCCGAGGCTTTGAGTTGTGCTTCGGAAGTCTGTGAAGATGCACTATCTGTCCCAACAGTTTCAGTTGCAGGGCCATCAGTCCTTGTTTCCCCTTTGAAGTTAATCTTAGGTTCCACTTGGACCTTAGGTTACCAACTTCCTCAAAAGTGGTAGAAGGTGCATTTAACCTCCGAAGCTCTTGAGCTCTGAAGTAGATCACGGACATATCAGGGCTTGGCTGTTCTATAAGAGATTTCAATAGGAACTTGTTCAAGAACCTATTGAGATCTTGGAGCATCCTTTGATCCATTTGAATAACAACTGGAGGAGGCTCAGGGAAGATTGAAGCTTGTTGTACTGGATATTTTGATCTCAAGGAAGTGAGAGCTTGACTTTGGGTTTCCTCTTGTCTTTGACTTTGTCTCTGAACACTCTCCCCCTTTTTGGTAGCATCATCCTGAGAGCTTGATGAGCTAGAGGAAGAGGTCAAGGAGACCTGAATTGGTACATGCCTAACAAACTCTCAATCTGTTTCTCAGCTAGTTTGGCCTTGAGAGTTTCAATCTCAAGTTGCTGAGTGGCAGACCTATCCTCTAAAGTCTTAACCTTGGATTCAAGATTTGAGACTTTAGAAAGTAGGTCTTGGATGGTAAGTTGCATTCTTCCCTCATCTTCTTGTGAAGAATCATGGGGAGATGAGGTAACATACCTTGTATGTTCATCCTCATCACCAGATATGGTTTCTGGGCACCCTGGTTTCCCTTGCTCAAAGATGTCTCTTTCAAAGTCATCAAAGGGCATGGTTGCCGTAGATTCAGTCTCAGTGATGTTACCACTGTCCTGAGGATCCATTGAGAATCCTTTAGTAGTGGCAGCTAAATCTACATGAGTCCCCTCCACATCAGTGGGACTCACCTCAGTAAGGCTTTGATGATGTGGGCTAGAGATAAGAGGTCTCTCTGGGCTCTGTTGATCCTTGAGAGGGTGTTGTGGATCAACTTTATTGCCCTTAAGAGACATAATCTCTTCATCAGTTCTAGTTAAAAGGTCAGTAAAAGATAAGGAAGTGAAACTTAATGACCCGGGACATTGATCAATATCTAAAGGTATTGAGCCTGTGATAGGGTTGTCCCTTTTTGGCTGCTCAGGGGAGTATAGAGACTCATCCTGAGGGCTTTCAGCTTGGGTTCTGGGCTCATGGGTCAGAGACTGAGGAGACTCATGACCCATATTGAGGTCAATTGTGAAGGATGGTTGGACCTCAGGCTGAGTGGGAGCCTTTTGTTCCACTCTAGCCTTTTTGGATTGAACAGGAGGGGCTTGTTCAATCAGAGTAGATTGAACAAGGGTTCGTTTGGGGCGTCTCTGATACGTGATGGTGATGGGTGGAGAAGGTAGTGTTGGCATTGTGGGGGTAGTTGCTGGTGGGGGTTCATCACCTGTGGGGTTAACAGGAATGTCACCAGGAGCCGTTGGCTCAGTCATACCTGGAAGAAGTGCAGTATCTCTTCCTGTGAAGTTGGTAGACACTCTCTTCAAAGTCTTGAAGATGGTCGGCCTCATTTGAGAAGCAGACAGAGCATCTCCGCAGACAAGTGTGCTCTGGTCTAGCTCGCAGTTGATTATGTGCTGGAGAAACCTGGGATACATGAAGAATGTGTCCTTTTGAAGATTTCCCATGAGGTTGGTTAGCACAAATCTTGAATAGTTGAAGCGGAGACTTTTACCAACCCATGAACAAGGCACCCAAGTTCATATGGGATTTGATCCCATCCCCCGGATTTGTTCGACAACAGTGAAGGACCACGTGTAGCAAGAACTTCCATTTGTATGAGAAGTTAAATTTGTAGACAGTTGACCTGCTAACGTCTCCTCCATATCCCATTGGAGATAAGAGTCGTCCAAGTCTGCTTTGGGGATTCTGTTGGAGCGCCCTCATCATGAAGCTCTAAGTGCTCCCTGATGAGCTGTTCAGAAATAACCAACTCCTAGCCACAGATGCTCGATCGAATGATACGAACCCCGTTTAGGGTTTCAATCTGACCATTTGCCCAAAATTCAGACATATGGTTTGAGTAAATTGTGGGGTTAACAGTCAGAGCGGTGTAGTAGGAAGATTGGGTTAAGAAGGAGATGATATCTGAGAAGTCAGCATCTCTTGATGAATCAAGAAGTGCGAATTGGTTGTGCTGAGGGTTGAAGGCCATTTGGAAAGTTGAATGGGGATGATTTGAGCTGGGTAAAGTTGAGTAGGGGAAATTTCTAGGGCTATAAAATTTGCAAGTAAGAGAGTGAAAGTGAATAGTCGGGATTATTTAAAAGATTGTGGAATGGCGATAATGGGGGTTATGATAAGGTGATGTGATGGTTTAGTGGATGAAATGACAGTGGCGGTAAGGTTAAAATCAGTTAAATAATCCGACATTACTGACAAAATCTTTGCTTTTTACAGTGTGGGGCCCAAGAAATTTACGTTACACAGTGAAATCTCTCTTCCGAATGTAAAACATTTCCGAAGGTAACTTGTCTTCCGAAGGCAATTCTTACTTCCGAAGCTAAATCTTTGCTTCCGAAGGTTAGAGTTGCTTCCGAATAGAGAATTTGTAAGTTTCGGAAGTAGTCTGACATGAAATCAATCGCTTCTTCCGAGACCATAAATTCTTCCGAGAAGAAAGTTATCCTTTGAGAAATTATGCTTCAGAATATATGAGAGTGTCTTCCAAAGGTTAATTTCTCTTCGGAAGGAATTTACACTTAGAAAATTTCAGAGAGAATTTCTTGTAACATGGCTTAAATTGTATTGACACAAGACTTACATATTAAAAAGGTTTTCAAAAGAGATCAGATTAGTCAATGTTTATCATCCCAATAGCTGTTATCAGATACTTAAACCTTTGTTCATCAAAAGCTTTGGTAAATAGATCAGCATATTATTCATTTGAATCAACTTTGATTAACTTGATTAGATTTTTCTCATGAATGTCTCTAATGAAATGATACCTGATGTCAATGTGCTTAGTCTTGGAGTGCTTCACCGGATTTTCAGTAATGGAGATAGCATTGTTGTTGTCAATATGGATAGGAGTACTCATAAAGTTGAATCCATAGTCTAACATCTGATTTTGAATCCATAGCAGTTGAGCACAACAGCTAGTAGCAGCAATGTATTCAGCTTCAGCAGTTGATGTAGAGACACATGATTGTTTCTTGCGTTGCTATGAGATGATCCTTCCACCAAAAAATTGACATCCTCCTGATGTGGATTTCTTGTCAATATTGCAGCCTCTATAATCACTGTCAAAGTATCCATAAAGATTGAAATCCTTATTTCTGGGATACCAGAGCCTAGTTTAGGTGCTCCTTTGAGGTATCTGAGGATTCTCTTAACAGCAGCCAGGTGAGACACCTTAGGAGCAACCTGATATCTTGTACAAATACAAGTAGCAAACATGATATCAGGTCTACTAGCTGTTAGATACATCAGAGAACCAATAATTGCCCTATACTGATGTTGATCAGTATCCTCCCCCTCAAGGTCAGGACAAAGATTATGGTTTCTGGGTATGGGTGTCTTGGCAGGCTTGCAATCCTTCATCTCAAATCTTTCTAAGATGTCAGAGACATATTTAATTGATTAATGAAGAACCCTTCCTTCAGTTGCTTTACCTGAATTCCAAGGAAAAGTCCATTTTCCCATAGAGCTCATCTCAAACTTCTTCTTCATAATGCTCTCAAAGTCCTTGCACATTTGGTCATTTAAGGAACCAAATATGATGTCATCGACATAGACTTGTACGAGCAAAATATCCTTTCCAGACTTTCTAATGAAGAGAGTCTTGTCAATGGTACCTCTAGTATAGCCATTCTTCAGAAGAAACTTAGGCAGAGTCTCATACCATAGCCTAGGTGCTTGGTGCAGCCTATATAGAGCTTTATCCAATTTGCACACATAGTTGGGGTGCTGTGGATCTTCAAATCCTGGAGGTTGGCATACATAGACCTCCCTGTCTATATCCCCGTATATAAAAGCACACTTGACATCAAGTTGATATACTGTGAAGTCCTTGGATGCAACATAAGCAAGGAAGATCTTTACTGCCTCAAGTCTTGCAACTGGTGCGAAGACATCAGTATAATCGATTCCTTCTTCTTGAGTGTATCCTTGAACCACAAGTCTTGTCTTATTCTTGATGATCAAGCCTCTATCATCTCTCTTGTTTCTGAAAACCCATTTGGTGCCTATAGGTACTTGACCAGATGGCAGCGGACATAGGTTCCATACCTTCTGTCTCTTGAATTGAAGCAGCTCCTCTTGCATCGATTCAATCCAGCTGTTATCCTTTAAGGCATCTTCTACCTTCTTGAGTTCTATCTGAGATAGAAAGCATGAGTTTAGGCAGACATTCCCTTGATGAGTCTGTCCTCTTGTTCTCACACCCTCAGAGACATTCCCTATGATGTTCTCAGTTGGATAAGTGTTGTGAATCCTAAGACAAGGAATCACTTTCAGTTGCAGAGATAGATCCAGGTTGGACATATTCTGCTCAGGAACTAGAACACTTTGTCCAGCTGTTGTTTCAAAGTCATTCAATGAGGACTGATTGAATGAATGAAAAACATCATCAATAGTTGGCTGTGAAGTAGTATTAACAGTTGACTGTTCCTTCAAAATACTACCTCCTTCTACCTGGTGTTGTGGTGGATCACCTGATGAGTTTTGAGGCTTAGTAGGTGACTCACTTGTTGAAGCTTCACTATTCCTTGATATAGTTAAACTGTCGGATCTGTGAATAGTGGAAGCTTGATGTATTGCAGCACTTGGAGAATTTGGTTTAGGCCTGGGAAGCTCAAACGGTTGATTATTAGCGGCAGCATCAGCATCCTTTTGAGTACCTATTCCAACTGAAACATTCTCACAAGAGGGTTTAGAATAGCTTGGAAACAATTCTAAATCAAAGATGTGATCAGGTCCATTCCCCCTAACACAAGGAGTGTGCTCATTAACAACTATATTGGATGACTCCTCAAATTGTTGATTCTTAATGTTGTATACTCTGTAGGCTTTGGAACTAGAAGAGTATCCAACAAAGATAGCATCATCCGACTTTCCAGCAAATTTTGCTAAATTGTCCTTTGTGTTAAGTGTGGTACACCTGCTGCCAAAGGACCTTAGAAAGCCAATGAACGGTGGCCTCTTGTTCCATAGCTCATAAGGGGTTTTTCCATGGGGCTTACCTACAAGAACTCTGTTCTGCACGTAGCATGCAGTGCTGACTGCCTCTGCCCAGAATGTTAGAGGTAGCTTTGAATCAGCTAACATAGTTCGAGCAGCCTCAATAAGTGTCCTATTCCAGCTCTCAGCAATACCGTTTTGTTGAGGAGTTCTGGGAGCACTATATTGTCTGGCAATCCCTTTTGAGTTACAGAATGAGTCAAGAACGAAGTTCTTAAAATCAGTCCCTTGATCACATCTAATTATTTTAACCTTGTGATCAATTTGATTTTCTATTTTAAGAATAAAAGATTTTAATGTTTCAGCAGTTTCATCTTTAGTTCTTAAAAAGAATACCCATGTGAATCTTGTAAAATCATCAACTATCACAAGGCAATATGATTTCCTTCCAATGCTCATTATACTTGTGGGACCAAAAAGATCCATGTGCAATAAGTGCAATGGAGTAGTGATAGAGTTAACATATTTGGATTTATGAGATGTCCTATGTTGTTTCCCTTTCAGGCATGCAACACAGTTGTCTTTGCAGAAAAACTCCTTTTTAGGCAAACCGTGTACCAAGTTGTTTTTAGCCAATTTATTCATTGTCTTAAAATTTACATGACACATACGTTTATGCCACAGTGTTGACTCATCACTATCAGCTTTGGAAAGAAAGCATGATACTTCACCTATTGGGGAAGCATTGTTCATATCAAGCTTGTACATATCCCCTTTCCTGGGAGATCTAAGAAGCACCAATTCCGGAGGAATTATCATCCCTAGTTTAAGGATAATGCACTCATGTTCTGTGAAAAGCATTTGGTGCTTTTGATCACAGAATTAAGAAACACTTAACAGATTGTATTCAAGCTGTTTGACAAAGTAAACTTTGTCAACTGTTAACATACCATTGGATATACTCCCTCTGCCATAGATATATCCTCCGGTCTCACCTCCAAACTAGACAGGACCTCCATCATAATGTTGAAATTGTTGAAGGAGATGTCTGTTCCCTGTCATGTGCCTGGAGCATCCACTATCTACAATCCAAATGTTGTTATTTTTGTCATATGGATGTCCCTGCACATAAGATGAGATGATTAGTTTTGATTGGAAACCCAAGCTTTATTGGTCTTGGGTTCTTCCAAAGATAATGACATAATTGAACCAAAATTTATGCATGGGGGTTCAATGGATGTCTTTGAAGAAGAGATTTGGGCTACAACATCTTCCTTGATCTTCCCTTCCATCCCTTGGTTGATCATGGAGGATGAGCTTGTTGAAGCTTTTGTAACTTGGCTTTCTTCCGAAGCTTCCTTCTTTTCGGAAGAAGCTCTCACCACCTTTTCTTCTGAAGTAGTCTTCTTCTGGGATGGTTTCAAGGGGACTCTTTTGTTCTTCTAAGTCTTGACAGCTTTAGCTTCCGAAGCCTTTTTCTTTTCGGAAGAAGAATCTTCTTTCGAAAGCAACCTTGCTTTGGAAACAAGCTTACCCTTTTTCATCACTTGAACCATTTGATATGGTCCAAATGAGAAACCTTACCCGACTCCTTCTTTTCTAACATTATTTGCATAATGTGTGCTTGCAGGATTGTAGTAACAATCTTTTGCCATGTGATTTTGCAGGGCACACATGATGCATGCAATGTTAGTCTTTTGGGAAAGTGAGAATTGTTGTTTCTTGGTTTTCTTTTCTTCGTCAGCAACTTTTCCCTCTAACTTCTGATTCTTTGGTAGGACAGGAATGCTGGTATTACATTCCTTTCCTGAATCAGAAGTACCCAATACTTGGAATCCAGCTGAGACAAAGACACCCTTCTGTTTGGGGTCAATTTTCAGTTTGGATTCAGCCACTTTCTTGGCATTTTTTCTGGCTGCCTTAGCTCTACTTCTTCTGGCTTTGGTGGTTAGGGTTTGATCATCATTGGTAGGGGAGGTCTCAGTTACCTGGTTCTTCCCTGTGATGGTCTCCATAGTTGCATCATTCTTTGACTCATGAGAAGGTGGGTCAGCAGATGGAACCTCTTGCTCTTCAGTACCACACCTAGGTTGTCTTATAGACTCATAAGAGTGTGGTGGAGCAATTTCATTGGTTCCCAACCCTCCTTTGTTTTGGTAGCAAAGTTTTGAGTGAGAGGATGATGCAAGGAAGGCTTGGAAGTTTTGCTCAGAAATAGCATACTTCCTGGCTTGAGCCTTAGTAGTGACAAGCTGGGCTTGAGCCATAGTCAATTGGATATTAAATTCTTTATCTGAGTCTTATAGTTTGTGTGTTCATGTTTTAATAGGGACGCAGTTTTCTCTAACTCCTCAATTTTTCTTTGGTAGTCAGATTCAGCCCTTTTAAAGTCAGATTTCAAAACATTTAAAGACTCAATATCAGATTTAATCTCCATATTATAGTCCTGATACAATTTAACCTTAGCAATACAAGCAGGAGTACAGAGATGTTCATATACCTTATTTTCATCTGTTCCAGCCATGAGTGCTTGAGCAGGAGTCACATCCTGTACCATGAAGCTCCAGTCAACTTCTTGAGCCATTGAAGCTGTTTCAGTTGACTTTCCGGTGGGATTTGGTGTAGAGGGATGTGTGGAGGCCTGTGGGGGTTCCCGGGTTAGACTTGGGAGCCTTGCATTCCCTTGCAAAATGACCAAGTTGGTTACAGTTGTAACATTTGGCCTTGGTTTTGTCAAACCCAAATTTGCTGTTGATTGGGTTCTGGGGAAATTGCCTTCCAATGCTCTTAAAGAACTTCTTTGCTCTGTAGGTTAGAAGAGCCATTTGTTGGACTATGTCCACGTATTCCACATCATTCGGGCTAAAACACTCTAGATCATCAAAGCAGTATTGATAATCACTTGAGTGTCCATTTCCTGAGACAAAAGCACAGCTGTCCTGAAAGGAGCTTTGCTGAGCTTGTTGAGACCTTGGAGTCTCAGGAAATGTGATGTATGGCCCAGAAGAACAAGATGGCTGCTGGGTGTAAGTCAGGTATTGTTGAGGCTGAGAGATTCTTGAGCCTTCACCAACCATTAAAGTGTTGCTAGCAGGAAGGCTCAAGAGTCTGCTTGTCTGATGACCCCTCTTACTTTCCATTTCCAACCGGTATCCATCAAGGATCCCATAGAGTTCGGTCATGGTGAGTGTATTCAGATTTTCTGTTCTCTTGATAGAGACACAGTAAAATGTCCACTCATTGGGTAATGCACTCATAAACTTTCTTGTAAGGTCTCTGAGTTCATGAGTAATTCCCACAGATTGAAGGGAAGAAATGAGATCCATGTACCTAAAATATTGCTGGCTAAGAGTCTCTCCAGCAACGTGGGTGAAGTTCTCAAACTGCTGCTTTAGTGAGTCCTTCTTGGAGTCATTTGAGCTTGAGTACATTTGAGCAAGCGCATCAAACAGTTCCTTTGCAGACTTGCAGTGCTCAAACCCCACCATGATAGAGTTTGGAATTGTAGTCATGAGAACAGTCATGGCGTTGCTGTCAATGTCAAGCTTCTTCCTGTCTTCATCAGAATAATCTTCAACAGCTTTCTCCATCATGGCACCGTTTCCACCAGCTACTTTTGGCTTATACGGGCCATTGACAATGGATTGCCACATTTTGCTGTCTTGATATCTGATGAATCCCTCCATTCTTCTGCTCCAGGACCTGAAGTTTTCAGGGGTGATGATGGGTGCTTTGGTCATCGTCCCCATCTCTATTTCAGATTTGTTGAGGGCCATTTTGAGTGAGGTATAAGGAGGAGTAAAAAATAGGTTGATTAGGATGGTAAGATCTCACAATCAAGAGCCTAAAAAGCTCTGATACCAATTGCAGGATCGGGTTTGTCACTCAAACACTTGGATTTCTCTCAAACTCACTTATAGAAACACTCAATTCAGACGAAGTAAAGTCTTTTGCAAGAGTTGATAATAATATAATAAGTAATAAAGAAACACACAGAAATAAATTTTCAAGGCACTTGTATATATTACTTCTCAACTCAAGATATTACAAGACTCTTACATGCATAATATATGAGTTACAATGAGAGACTATATATTTTGATACTAGCTGGAAACCTAAGACTAAAGCATATACTACAATGCTAAAGTTAAGGTATCTTAGATAAAGTATTATCTAAGATATGGTAGTCATGACATGTCCATGACTTACCTTTTGTCATCAACTAAAGATGGCAACTGTACTAACATAAAAGTTAAACAGTGGATTAAAGTATGGTCAACTGCATGGCTTTTAAGAAAACGCCATGCAGTATCTCAGAGATTTGCAGCGGAGTGTCAGGCAGGCCATACTTATGTCCACTGGATAATAGCAGTGATTTTCGAAGATAAGTTGGCTTCGGAAGAAAAAGTTCTTCTGAACCCACTTATACTTTGGAAGTGGCTTCTATACTTCTGAGGCTTGAGGACTTCTGTGCTTCGGAAGTTGACTTCAGATCTTTCTTTCTAAGTCTTGAACTTCGGAAGTAGGTTCTTTGTCTTCGGAAGTTGGGACTTTTCCTTCGGAAGTAAGCTTTACACTTTGTCTTCGGAAGAGCTCCTTTGTCCTTCGGAAGTTCCACAATTAGCTTCGGAAGTCCTTTATTTGTTGTACCAAAATCTTCTAAGTGAGTTGGTTTTGATTGCACCAGCCTTTCTAGATCCAACATACACACGAAGTGCTAAAAATAATATGATTTCAACATTAAGCTAGCTCATTTGATAAACATTTAAAAATCTTTTAGAGCTAATGTATTGGGTTTTAATCCATGTAAATTAGATTTGTTGAAATATATCTCTAACACAAAATTCAATGTCAACCGTATAATTATATAATTATATATATGCTAATTATCAACTTTTTATGCACTATACGTCGTACAAAATACTTTAAGGGTTTTACTCAATTTTTGTCTTATTTTTTTAATCTTTAACTTTTTCATTTTAACCCATCACATTTACATCTTTTACAATTTAAGTCAATTATTTTTTTTACTTTTAACTTTGGTTCCTATACTTTTATATTTTAAAAAATTTCGTTTTATGTTTCGGTCTACATTTTGCGGGTTAACATGTTGCAATGCGTGTGTGTTACGCTTAGTTTTCTTCCCGTTTAACGATACCATCTCAACGCATTGGTCCAAAATCAACTTAGTTATTGTTTTATATGTTTTACGTTTCTTCTAATAGCGATATGTCTTTGGTTCTACGTTTCCGTTGGTAGTCGCTAAAGGTGGTGTGTATTTTGTGCTACTTGGCATGGTTTTACGCCCCCGTAATGCGGGGGGGCTTAATACTAGTTATTTCTAATTAGTTGTTAATTAACAATAAAGCTATTGGCTAAATCATCTAGAAAAACTAGGAGCAAGGGGATGAAAGTATCAACTAAGGGGGTGTTTGTTTTTTGAAAAAACCTCTTCCCCATCTCTTCATCTGCGCGCTCGCAGACGCAGGAATAAGTTTTTACTTCGCAGAGTATTTGTTTTCTGGAAGACGTTTCATCTTCCCGTTTATATCGCGGAACTCATAAACACTATAATCTTGTATTCAAAATGTACTCTCATCCCACGTGTTCAATTATTTTTTGGTGGTTTACTAGAAGATTTATATTGTTAATGCAATTTCACGTTGCTAGTTCATGAAGGTGTCTTTAGTGCTTTTAATACAGTTCATCTTTGGTGTGATCCTTTGAGCAGAAATCAATCTCTATCTTATCTCCAAATAAAGAAAAAAATATGAAAATTTACAAACACGTGTGATTAGAGGTTCATGCAAAATTGGCAACCATATGGCATTCAGCAACACCTTTTTATTCTTATTGAGTTGATCATATGAGAGCCGATTAGAATTGAAGTATAGTATCAACAAAAACAAATATAGTCTTTAGCATGTGTTACTTGTTTAAGAAAAGTAATGAGGCTCGAAAAGATACATTTTGGCCGAATGTTTCTATAGTTGAAATAGAACCTATAGTCTTTTGCTTCATGTGGTTTACCTTTTAATTGTAGTGATATGCTACAAGATTCTTTTTATAGAGGACTTTTAACTTTTAACATTTTCAAAGAACATAATTAACCATCGATGGATACACTATGGAATAATTAAATGATGGCTCCAAAAATTTAGGTTGACATTTGAGATTGCATTGGACACTAAATTTGAAGGAGTAAATAGTTATATTAAGAAGGACCAAGATATATTAAATGGGACTTCAATGGTGAAATCAACCATATATATGCAAAAACCTAGAGCTGTAGGGTTTGCTTCCCTTTCACAAAAATTCAATTATTTTTATGAAAACATGTACTGCAATGGTCGTTATGCATGACAATCACATTAACATGAAGAATGAAAACAAGACTAATATCACTTGTCATAGTTTTTACGAGTTTCAACAAAGGTGTAGACATTCAAATCTAAACGGTCAATGATCGTTTTAATAATGTAATATCTGAATTTGGATGTGCATGAGAACCTTAACTACATGTAATATTTTTAGTGAAGCTGATATATCAAAGATATTAATATTGGCAGAAAATTAAATGATGATAAGGATCAGAATTGTGTAAACAACTACCTTTGTACAATTCAAGTAAATGTATATATGAAAAGATTTAGTTTGATACTCCCACTTGTTTACATGGTAATCCTCGGTTTACATTATCAACTATATTTTGTAAATCCTTAGGATGTGAAACTAGTATGTTCAATGTGCCGCAACAATATTTTCCTGCAAATGCAACATACAAACATTGTATCAACTCACTAAAAACTATCAATTTTTACCTTTTCACATGTCTCTAGATAAATAATGGTGTATTTTGCCAGACAGTTTTATAAAATAAAGCCTGAGATATTCACAAATGAAAGTAATTAAGATGTAATTTTGACCTGTTTACTTACGACTGAGTCAAGGTTCGTGTTAAGTTTTATCTCTACCTATTCAAACGAGTAAAATTAATAACTTCTTAGAAGGAAATAGCTAGAAAATCACCCAATGTATATTTTTAATGTTATTCAAGTTTGAACATTGATTTTTGGACAAAACTTGAAAGGTATTCAGGTCAACCTGACCCTGACACATTTCAATCTATTTACAAAATCAACTGTTTCGACTCTACCCTATTTTGATGTGTTATCAAAACCCACATGACCCGCCCATTTTGTGGCGACAAAAGTGTGGAATATAGATCTTGCAGAAACATGATGTTTTCACTCACTTTACCTTTAAATCGAGATGGCATACTCTAAGCCAGGACCTTTGAATACTATACAGCTGGCAGAAGTTTTAAAGACAAAAATGATCGATCATATGTTGAATAACATCAGCCCCATCTGTGTGCAGGTTGTGATTTTTCACCTGCAACATAGAAGTAAACAGTTATCTTTTTGCTTATAATTTTTCTTATCGTTTAATTTTACTACTTCTGTGCTTAGATAAGGTATTTGTCTTTAAAGATGAACACACCTGCAATTCCATATTTGAACCAAGAAAATAGTTGCCATAACATCACTTTACCAAGGGTATATCGGTCAAACCAGTTGGGAGAAAATGGTAGACCAACAAGGGCAATGGCAAAGATGTAATATTTATAGGACAATCACCAATACTCTAATACTTGATCACTTAAAGGGGCTAAACAAGTGATTTTTTTCACACAACAAATAGGTTATTTGTATAAAAATGACCAACTGATTATAGATGAGTACCTGAATAACACTATGAGCAGCAAACCTGGATCTACTATTGTGAAAGCTGACATCGACTTTTTCCCATGATACACGAGAAAGACCAGTCACCAATTCCTCTGCATGCACAAATTAGAATAAGATCCATAAGAGAAATCATGAATACCTATCTATATTACGGTTTTAAGCTAGAAATTCAATAAAATGATGATTGTTCAGGACTTGCAAATAATTGAATTATTTTGTTCTGCCCCATTCATTTATAATTTTTTATAATTAGGGGAACATGATTAAAAGTCCTTTATTTAATAGATAAGTAATAATATTTAGTAGTTACCATATATCATATATCTTGGGATTAGGAAGTTTATTAGTATTCATATTATTAGCATTACTTGAGCTGGAGTCTCGATGGGAGCAGCCACTTTACCTCAAAGAGGCAAGGCTTCCTCATCTCACCCTCCCCGGGCCTTACAGCTAAGAGGGATGTTTGGGGATGTTTGTTTGTTTAATATTGGCATTACTTGGAAACAAGTAACTTTTTGACCAAGTTAAAACAGGATTAGGATACTTCTAGTATTTAAAGGGTCATTTCGGTTGTAATTTGACGAATGTGATTTCAAATCATCAGGAAGGCCGGCGTTCCCTCCCAAAGAGGTGTCATTGGAGAGCCGGACGATCTCTTGAAAGTTGATTGTTCTATCTTTTTATTTGTTTGATCTATTTCCGGTTCATTTATGTGATGTTATTGTTTAATTCTTAGCATATTCCTCCCATAACATTTAGTATTTTTTTTAATGAATCTTGCATGGGAGATTCACAAAAAAATGGCAAGCTCCTCAATTTTCTCACAACAAAAAACTAATTTGATCAATGTGCAAAAAGAATCTTAATTTAGGACAAATGATTTTTTTGAACATTAGTGATTAGGGCAACAAACCTTCCACGTCATCTTTACTATCATCGTTTGTTAAATCCTGCTCAAAATCACATGCCTTGCAGCGTTCTTCATACACAACATGAGGATACTTCTCATTTATTGAGTCCTCCCACTGCAGACACAATTTTGTCTGAAATAATATTTCACAATAGATAAGATAATAGCCTAATCTCAAAATGTACCTTTGGCAGTTCTATATTACGCCTAATCGATGAAGTTCTCCAGCCAACAATATCTAATTTTGTTGGTTAAGAAAAACCGAGGAACTTAATATCAATAGACACTAAAGGCATATTGTATTTTCAGCAGCATGACAATTTTATAAATTGATCAATTTGGATTGAGTTTTATCTCAAACAGTCAAATGTGTCACAAATTTAATTTTGCTAACCAGCCAAAAAGGGACCGGAGTTGAAACTTGAACATCACACAAAATCTAATTCAAAATCTAATTCAAAATCTATGCAATCTCCTAAATCATTTTATTCAGAATTTTATATTATTATTGTATCAGTATTACTACTGTTTATGTAATCATAATTGACAATTAACAAAAGTCTTCGCAGGTCAACCCAACCCTACTCGGACCATACTAAAAGTAGGATGAAAGGATACGGTCATAGCCAACATTTGCATATGTTACCCGGCGATGGAATGAGCGCAAGGCTGACCTGGCAGTTTAAAAAGATACTATGTCACATATAGCAAATATTGAGAACCAAATATTTAACAATCTAGTACAGCGAATTCAAATGAAAAACATGTATTTCAAACATACATGAAATAACAATCATCATAATCTTCCAACATGCGTTTAAGTAGTGGTGGCTTTCCATCATCGTTATCTGTAAGGAAAAGGTGTTTGCCTGTTCTTCTAAATATCCAATGTATAACAAGAACAGCAGCTTTTTCCAAGGCAGATAGCCCGAAAAGAAAAGGCACCTAATAAATCATAGAACAAACATAAATGGCATTTAATCCAATGGAGTGAACAGAAGCTAGAACCTTAAATACACTCCAAAAACATCAAGACTTATAGGAGGACTAGTGTAGCAATATGCCAATATATGCAAGGTTTATTGAGCCCATAAAATTATAAGAGTGGGTAAAAAAAACAAATGTTCCAATTCTTGCTTAAAGTATCCTAATTATCAATAACAAGATCAAATCATCATATGAAAAATAAGCAATTGAAGGTATGATGTTAATGGTTAGAATATTACATTATTACTTTATAAGCTATTATAAGTTCTAACAATAAAGGGTCGATAGAAGATAACTGGATGATTGACTAATTTCATACCAGAAGTAAGTGCAGATATACTTAATTAATATATGAAGAGAAAATAATAAGATCATGTTTCGTTTTACCTCTACTAGGCCACACAGGTAAAATGATTGACAGTTAAACAGGAAACAGGTTAGATGGGTCAAAAGTCTCCAGGAGTGTTTTACTCAAAAACTTAGATGTTTCTAAAATGTAATTTATGTGATCATATTTGGTACAAATTGTTTATATACACTTAAAATTTTGGAAAAAACATATTTCAGGCCAAACAGACCAGTCCAATTTGTAACCTCTATTAAACATGGACCAGAAGTCCAATCCACAACCTCCGTCAATATAACATCCAAAAAACATTGGAGCAAGAGAACCAAAAAGACTACCTGCTTATTGCCCCTCGAACCAAGATGAGGTGTTGCTACAGTAATAAAGTTCACTGGAATCAAACCACCAATTGTGGCCTTTGCTTCCTCACAGTTTTCAAGTGGCAAATCATCTGCATTTTCTCTTGGGGGCCTATACAATCTCCTATAGCATATCTTGCCACTAAACCTCCCACGGAATGTGCAACAAAAGAAATCTTATGAAGATTTGGTTTTTGTTTGATCACTTCAAGCACCTAAAATTAGCATAAAATCAGGCTAAAGTGTTTTGTTGATAGATATCATTTAAAAAAGGAAGGAAATTAACAAGTGCAAAAGAAAAAAAAGCTAACCTCTTGGGATAATCGCTCGCCCATTACATCAACACCATCCAGTGTCTGAGAGGCTGCATTCCTTTCACTGCCTACATTGCACAAGCAACATAACAGAACAAATGCAGGTGACAGCCTAGTTTAAGTACGACTTAATTAAATGCTAATTAAAAGTATATCCTGCAATCATGCCCACAAGATAGCAAAAGAAGAAAAAGCTAGTTTATCAACTGATAAGAAAACAATATGCCAAAATTGATCCTTACGGTGAACAAAGACTTTGTCTGGTAGTGACTTTACAAACTGCTCTGCAGCAAATTTCCAATCTGCAGAACTGTAATACCAAAAGTGTCCCACTTTAGAAATTAAGAATATAGTATATACAGTAATCGGAAGTAGAAGTATATAGATCTTCAAAGTTCAAACACCTTAATCAACACCAACAACTTCAGATAGCTCGTATTAGTACAGGTCTATCTACGCTTCTATTTTTTATAGTTACAAAAACTAGGTTATTACCATATTATATTTGGCATAAATGAATTTTCTAGTTACTCGCAATGTGACAATTATTAGAACCCTTCAAAATTCACATTTAATTATACGATAGGGAAAACAAACAACTCGACTTAAGTATTTCATTTAACATCATATGCAGTTAAAGCATGTAATAATAAAAGTTCCACTAAATTAATATAATCAATTTACATGCATTCCAAAAGAGATCCATGTCTGCAAATGGAAACAACTTTACGCTTAGTTCATTATAAACTTCTACTAATTTGTGTGCGTATAGAGATCATAACTATAAATTTAGCTTAAAAAACAAGCTTTACTTTATACGATCATATAACCTAGTTACAGTTATACGAAGTTGCATATGGACAATAGGTACTTAGGATACTTGGTGAAAATTTCATCCAACATATTAGTATATTAGTTGATCGAATGATTGGTTAACACTCAAACATGATATAATACATAAAAAGTCCAAATATCTCTGTAACTCAACTAACCGATTAACAACCAGGTAAAACCCTAATTTTTGATCTAGAAGTAAGAGGAAAATTAACATATACGCACTTCTCAAAATTCAATCCACATGAAACAAACCTAATCTCACAATTCACGCCAAACACTCTCCAATTAAACAGTACAAGCAACAATTTCACGATCTAACAATCTCCGATCAATTGAATTACACCGTACAATAACCAACAGATGCATCTAACCTTCCAAGGATCCCATTGACCATGACAACGAGATGATCGGCGGATGAAACATCGGAATCGTTACAACTGAACACATTCTCGCCGCCGGTGACGGCCTCCGATGAGCAAACAGGGGCATTCTCCATCTTCAACGCATGCGATGTGATCTGTTGCTGAATGTTATACAATTAAACTGTAAAATTGTTGATGAGATGATAGGATATTTGCGAAGATATTGAAATCAAAGGTAATAATGTAGAGATGAAGATATAATCACGTGGGAATGTTGATGGAAATTAGAAACAGAGGGTGAGTTAGAAGTGGGGGTGAAGATGAAGACGTGATGACGACGGAACGATTTGATCGGGGGCGGTTGTATTTTATTAATTTTATATACTATCTATCGACATGAATGTTCTTCTATTTTGACTATCTAACATATTATCCATACCTACACTATATAATTTTATAGTTTGTAATTGTTTATATTTAATTAAATAAATATATATATTAAACTAAACAACAAGTTCAATTATTGTTCATAATTTAAACTAAGAGTAAATAACGTTTTTAATTTATGTGGTTTGATGTTTATAATTATTTTCATTGAATAGTTTAAAGACGTTTGATTTAACATTATGGTTTGAGATTTGTTACAATTTAGTTGGAGACGTTAACACTTATTCATTTTTTCTGTTAAGTAGATGTAAAAAGACTAATACACCATTGAGCTTCTATTGTTATTTTAATATACACAAAAAAGTATGTGTATATGTAGTTATATATATTCACACTCTATCTCTACTATCTCTCTCTCTCTACTTACCTTCTTCACCCCTTCCCTTCCCTTGCCACCACCATCATCTCCCTGCCGTCGCCACCATCCCCATCACCACCCTTCTACAATCTCAATCACTAGCAACAAAGTCATCCACCCCTCCCCTCCCCTTACCGCCTCCACCACCACCTTCACAACCACCTTCTAGCCACCATCTTTACGATTTTACACCTTTTCACACCACCACCGCCCCCATCGCACCACCACAACACCTATCAAAACTCAATCGCAACTCAATATCCTCCTCATGCAACATGAAAATAAAAGGTTATAGCTTCCATCACACACTACCATCACACCCACCTAAATACCTAACAACAAATCCTAATCTTGTTTACCAACCATGTCTGATTAGGGCCTCGATCTAACAACCCTGGTGGAGATAGGGATGTCTAATAGCATGCTTAACACGTGTTTTTATATTGTTTTAAGGATGAGGATATTATTGTGTTAGATACGTTAACTCATTGCGTCTTGTATGTTTATTGTGTCAAATATCAGTTTATTGTGTCATATATTTTACATCATTTGTTGTATGTATTAATTATTGTGTTTTACGTTTTATATTATTTTGTATTATTTTTTTCTTTGTTTTTATAGAATATAAACTTGTTATCTATTTGTTTTAATTAGATGTACATAATAATATACTTTCATCAATGTATTATTCAAAACTTATAGTGTTAAAGATAAAATAATATGTTATTTTGTCAGTAATTTTTAAAAATTACATAAACTTATTATATATAATTATGTTTTACCATTAGAATTACAAAATGATGTAATTTCAACAATTATTTTTTATAACTCATAATGTTCAATAACATAATGATGATCAAAAGACATAATGATACATTGTGTTATTTTATTATTGTTTTAATATATTAGATTAATTAGTTGTTAATTATTATTGTGTTTTACATATTACATATATACAATAATATTATTTCATCATTATATTTTTCAAAATTTTCTAATTTAGAAGAACATAATAGTATTCAGAAAAACACAATAATTAACAAAAATACATAATGAATTGCGGTAAAGACACGATAAACTACGGTAAATGAAAGTTTATGTAACAATACTATACTCATTTTAAAAATAAGAAACGCTAGTTCTTATAGAAAGTAATGTCGTATATAAAAGTTACGAACGTTTAAAAAAATAAGAGAACTTGTCAACAAAAGTGGTTATTCCTAAAAGACCACTCAAACAAAAATTTCTTATAATTTAATCTTAACAATTGATTAAAAAGATAAATGTTTGATATATTTAGTTTTAAAATCATTTCTATTTAAACCCTTCCCAATATATACTAGCCAATTACAAGTTTTCTTAAATAATGCACCATGGAGATATATTAGACAAAATTGCAAAGATGCCGTTAAAAGTATTCGATTAAAAAGTCTCAAATATGTATACACAAAACTCATAACTGCTATAAAACTTTAGTGACAAGGAATAAACGCATAAGGTTTTCCATCTTCCATCTGTATCTTGATCTCACGCTTATTGTCAACGCCACCAGGTAATGTATGCCTGTAATATGATGTCCATTCGTTGTTTTCGCTTCAATGAACAACGTGTCGTAATCAAAACACGTCTTTATGTCGCGTCCAAGCAAATATAACGACACGCGAAGGCCTTGCTTCGTTAGCTTCATATCTTCATCAGCAGGAATACACATACTTGTAAATAGGCGATCAGCGGTCTCCCTCTTATAGATTGAGAATGAGTTAATGGGCGACAACATCGCCATCACAGGGCATAATCCCTCGCCTAAAATCGATCGATCATAGAACATATCTAAATAACAAACAAAACAATACATAAAATTATCAGAATATATATATTCATTCTTACAACTACCCATTTCTTGATGTGCATATGTACGTCATTTTTGCAGTTTTTCTAGTAGTGGCAAACTGACAACTACCATAGTAAGGCCAACTACGTTGAGCGGTGATGTCACGAAAGCTAGCGACGGTGTTAGCGATGATGTTAGCCATGATTGCATCTTTGTTAGGCACCTGTGTTTTGGGTTGTATGAACAAGGTGTTTGGTTTATCACATGCCCTCATGTCCTCCAATTTTAGCCCACACATACCCATGTCTATAATTGGGGCTTTATCAGATATATTTAGTTTTAATGTTCTTCTTTCAGCAGTCATCTCCATACAGATTGACATTGAAGAAATTTTGGGGTATAGGATCCTTAACCATGATTGATCAAAGAAATCTGAAACAAAACAAGATTCATTAGACGTGACATAAAATAATATACCTTTTTGAACGACTTATAATCTACTTTACTACGTGTCACTTCCTGCTCTTCAACTGTTACTTTGGGACTTGATCAAAATATATATAGGCATATGTATGTATATGCAAAAATACATGATATATATATATATATGATCATATTTTTAGGACTTGAGCTAAAGGAAAGTACCATGTGTTGGAATATTAGTATTAGTTCGGTGACCGGCCTCGATGCTAAGAAAACGAGACGCTAAGACGCGTGTCGGATGAAACGATCTTGTGACGAGGTTGGGCGTAATGAGGCGCAGTGAAGAAGCCATCTAAGATCAATGTGAATGTAAAGTAATGAAATAATGGCTAGAGGATATTGTAATATAAGCTTGAAATTATGTTAGGGTTTGTGAGGTTTCTTGGAGGACAAGGGTCATAGGGGATAAATAAAGAAATAATGGTTTTTAGGCCTCATATTGTAAAAAAAAAGTTTTTTTTATAGATTGTATGTAACTAGGCTTAGTTAAGTGTGGGTTAATGAAAATCGGAAAGCAAGAAAAGAAACAGGCAATTATAATTCCTTAATTAATAATGAAACGGCATAAATCAAATGTAGAAAAATAAACTTATGAGTTCATGTGGAAACCATTCGCAAATAAAATAAAATAAAACCGCTTTTTATATTAAACTAGCATTAAGAGGATAGCATCCTCGTGTTGCGGTAGATGCATAAAACTATGGCAAGGAGCATCAATGTCACACCACCGTTAGCGACCACCAACATAGAAAAATCTTGTATTAAAAAAAAAAAAGACTAAACATAAAGTAGATGTAAAAACGTAAACCAGACACGCGAAATGTAATTCATAACAATAAATAAGTCGATTTAAGACCCGCACGTTGCGACGGACCACTAAACGGGAAATGATAAGCGTGACAACGTTGAACCACACACGCATCTTATTATGTGTTAGCTCTCAAACTAAATTTAAAGCGAAATGTAAAACGAAAAATTTGTATAAGATGAAAAGTATGCGGGTGTAAAGTTGAGTAAAAAACTACAATGGTTAAATTATAAAACAAGTAAAAATAGTTTAAAAAAAAAAGAATTAGACGATTATACTTTAGGCATAGAAATATGTACATACAACTTTTTAATTAAAATATATATATATAATTACATTACAATTACAATATACGAATTGAAGAAAACGATAACTTTACATTACAACTACAAATTGAATTACTGTAATTAAATAAATTTTGAAAAAGTAGATGATGATGATGATGAGAATAATGTTGGGTATTCCTGTTTCACAAGGGTACTTTAAAAAAATTTCTAGCCTCTCAAAAGACTCGTTTGTTTTTTAGGGTATCACAGTCGAAACAGATAGTATTTTTGGGATGGGCACGGAAATAGACACCAAATTGTTACATCAAGAAATGTAGTAGAAGATCAAATATTGTTAGAAATTGATAGAACGCTGAGTAAACTACTAAAATAGGTTTTTAGTGTCTTTCAATCAATATTCACTTTGGATTTTATAGTGAAACCTAGTTGAAATATCCATTTCACCGTAAACCAAAAACCTAATATTTTGTACTGTCTTGAAGCAATTCAGATATTTTTAATAAAATGTTTTAACTTGTTGTCTCAACTATAGTGTAGAAGTGGTAAACGAGTCTAGCAGTGCGTATGCCATTGCTTGCCCCAAATCAAGCCATGGTCCGCCGTGTGTACCATGCACCTACATGCACGACCCCGTGTCAATTTGCTATGCTTCGTGCCACCTATTTTGAAGCAAGACAAAACAATAAAGACAACTTTTTAAGTGGCTCGCAATTAAAGTGCGCAAAATGTAAAGTGTGCAATCAAAACACATATTTCCCAAATCGAGTGTGTGTGTTTGGGCGAGAGTGAGTTAGGATATATGATTTGCATCCTATAGGGTCCACTTGTGTCTCCTTACTTCTAAGTAAACGACATATAATGGATGCTTCCACTTATGTACCTTTTCTGACGAAAATAATCGTAGTTGACCATGATTGATAGAGTTTTTCATAAATATGTTTATGCACTACTGTGTTGGGCTTTGTAACATACCAATCGTGTCCAAAACAAACATAAGACGATTAAGAAACCAATGTTTGAAGTTGGGGGCTTGAGCTTTGTAAGCATGTCAAGCTAGCCACCGGCTAGAAGGATGTCGACTATGCAATCTATTGGATAGGTATAAGGAATTGAAAGTGTTTGTTTGAGACATATGTGTTATAGCTTGGTGGCTCAGAAGCCGGTTATGTTTAGTTGCATGTGTTAAAACTTGGTTTAATTTTTAGTGGATCCAAAATGTTTTTCCTTTTAATGTTTTCGTCTGTGGTTGGGGTAGTCAACTCAACCAGTTATGTTTTCTAGTGGCTAAAACACCCTTCTGTACTTAATGTGGTATCTAAAATTAAAGGTGTTTCAAGGCAAACACCCTTTTGTACTTAATGTGGTAAACGAGATGAAGTATAACTCATTCTCGTGGCTAAAACATAGAACCCGAATAAAGAAGTTGGAGTGGCATACATAGTGTAATTTTTCATTTTCAAATTTCCCGTTGTAATTGTTTTCTAATGGTCGCCTTAGTATCTTTCTAGCGACTTTCCACCATTTTGTTTTTGTTTTATTTAATGCATAAATACTTGCCATTAAAAAAAATCCAAGTCAGCCAGTTGAAGATACTTGACATGATGCTATTTGTTGGTAATGAAATGAGAGCTAAAAATCAAATATTCATTTTCATTGTTTGTATTGATTAACAACCATGTTATTATAACCGAATTTGACAAAGAACCGGATGACATCATATACAAAAAATAATTAATAGTATTTACATATATCTAGTTCAAAAACATATATGAAGATATTATAGGTTTTATGGTAGAATTACACTATACAAAATCAATATTTAAATAACTAAAATATATATCGTTAATTATTAAATTAATCGAACAACAAGATTTAAAAAAAAAGCAATAAAGAAGTTTTGAAATCAGGCCAGACCACATGATCATTAAATCAGTTCACCAGTCCGACTAATAACAATACGTCCGCACAAGTGCAAGACCCTATAACATATGAAATTGACAACACATGTCGATGCCCTTAACGGGTATCGGTCTCGTTGACATAAAAGCCGTCGTGAGTTGAGCATGCACATTCGTAGCTCCATTCCATTCTATAGTCATTATTTGCAAGGCTTTTCATTTAAAATTGAGCCCATGTAACATTTCATTAGGGTTCACTCTCATTCATTGTTTATTTGTATTCCACTTTGCTTTATATAATACTTTTCACTATTTCATCGCGCATTACATATCCTACACTCATGCATACATCATTTGTAATGATCAATTTGAATAGGCTCAGTAATCAACTGTTATCTCGTCACTCTTAATCCCTTTTTCTAATTGTCTTGTTAGTATATATCATATGATGTTATGGAGAATGGCTTATGTTGTTTAAGACTATTTTCTCCATCTTTCTGTTGTGTTTCTATTAACAAAGTTCTGAGTTCCACATTGCAAACTAATTCTCATGCATACTCCCACATAATTTGTTCTCCATTCTATCAAATTTCTTCTAGTATTTTACAGATTTGTTTAATATCAGGTCTAAGAGAAGGTGATGGAGAGCAACAAGATATTGCTAGCTTGAAGAATCGCGTAACGCGTTCTTCATCCTTCAAATTTCCATCACCATTATACTTTTCATCAAAAAGGATGTCATGGTGGTACAAATCTTGATCATGGTTTGCTTTAGGTGGTTCTTTACGTGTAAGTAATTCTAGTAAAATCACTCCAAAACTGTAGATATCGGTTTCTTTGCTCATATCTTGTACTTTGATCAATTCGGGGGCTTTATACCCCTCGACAGCTGCGGATTCCAGCATTTCTTGAGCTGCATTTAGATTCAAAAAGGCATGTAGACCAAAATCTGATACAATTGGGTCCTGATGTTGATTGAGAAATATGTTCTTCGACTTTAGATTTCCATGGATGAGCGGTTTTTGAAGGCCGGTGTGTAGATGATCTAATCCTCTAGCAATGCCCATTGATATCCTTGATATCACTGTCCATTTATGGCATTCATCCTTTTGATCTGTTCATAGTGAAGATGGAAAATTGAATAGGTTTTAGTCATTAAATAGTTAAAATGAAAATAATTAGAAGTGAATTTGTGATGGAATTGTTAATGTCAACAAAATGTTGTACTTTTATAGCTATGAAATATAAGAATAAATTTCAGGTAATGTTTATGTTCCGGTATGTTAATAAATATTTTAAATCTACAATAAGCATTCTAAAACAGTTATGATGATACGTAAACATAATATACTTGTGAGAGTCACAGTGTCTGACTTTGACATTATCATACAAAGATGTATCACAGTTAATGATTATTGAAGGTTATTACATATTTTAGTTTGTAAACTTGGAGTTATTTGAAAGAGCTTTGTTACTATTTAAGCTAAATAAATATTATTAGAAAAAGAAAGATCAAAGCACATTCTGCTTTTATAAAAAGATGGACACAACAGAATTGCCTTAACTTTATGAAAAGTCACAGCATCAAATGCTTGTACAGTACAATCACTTGTTTAATTTCTATGCTACACACTGATCTTAAAAGAACCAATCCTAACACAGTGCCTCTCATTGAAATTTGAACAACGCAGACGAGATAAAACTGTTCAAAGAGTTTTTTCATAAATAAAAAACAATATGTGTAATCTAGTGTAGGTAAATGTCCTTTAAAAATGACGTGGATTTAATTAAATGAAATTGTAAGGCAAGTGGGTGATATTTATGAATAAAAAAGTTACTAACTACTATAGACTTTCTCTTTATAAAATATTAATTTACTTTCTCATTTTTTCAAAACAAAAGAAATTACTGGTTTTTAAAGATAATTTCTTTGTCATCTTTGTTTAATTCAGTAGTAAAAATGTCAATAAATAAATAAGTTAACATTACAATGTGTAGCTTATAATTACTTGGTTTTTATGGTTATTTAAATGTTGACTTGGCATTTTCTTTGTTAAAAATATAACATAACAACATTTTGAATACAAAAGACATGAAAATTAGTAAGCTTAGTATTTTTGACATGCTTACCTGGTTTTGATGACAAGACAACAAATTCTTTAAATGACTTTAAGACATGAAAATTAGTAAATAATCTCATTTGGGACAATTTAGCAATTACATCACTATACAAAACTACAAAAGAAAGACCAAAGATTGAACAATTCACAAAATTTCTTTGTTACACCTTGATTGTTAAGATCACATTATGAAAACTAACATCACCCACATCAACTCGTAATATAAATAACCAAATAAAGTTATAAAAATAAACTTTTTGTCGTCGTTTATTCTAATTATCCAGATCAGAATAATCAATTATGAGAGTTAGAATAATAAAAAAAGACTAATTGTTGATATTAATGTAAACTTTCTTAACTATTCACAGATTAATTTAGCTCACTATATAACTTCAATGTATGAATTCATAGAAATCAGTTGGTTAAATATATAACAGAGAAAGAAACAAAAGTGTAGGAAATTAAATTACCTTTTATGAACTGACCCAAATTTCCTCCATCATAAAAGGGATGAACAAGAAGCTTCTCATCTCTAGGCCCATAATAGAAACCATATAAAGGGACCAAATTAGGATGCCTAATTGACCCAATAAGCTGTACCAAATGCATCAAATCTTGTACATTTTCTGTACAAGTTGGTCTCAAGAATCTCAAACAAACAACTGAATTAATCCTCACCAAATTAGCCCTGTACAAAGTCCCATAACCAGATTTCCCAATAACTTCACCAGGAGCATCCAATATATCAACAATTGTAAGATCTTCACCACCTTTATACCTAATCAATTCTCCATTAATCTCCATTTCTTCTACACCTTTTCCTTTAGTTTTAAAGCTTGCTTCTGCATCCCAAGATTCATCTTTTCTGGACCCTTTTCTTCTACAGACACAAATTAAAGCCAAAGCAATGAATATACCACAAGAAATGGATAAAGATACAATAAGTGCTATCTTGTGGCTGTTTTCCATGTGGGTATATGATCAAAACCTCAAAGAATGAAGTAAAATCAAACTCCTAGTGGCAAATTGGTAATTCTAACCCTTGAACAAGAAATGTGGATGAAGTTATAGTGAATGTGTTTTTTTGTCTGTTCTTCATGTGGGTATATGATCAAAAGGTTAAAGAATCAAGAAAGATTGGAACTTGCTTAAGGGTTATTGGAAAAAATGTGACATTTGTTCCCTGGTTCAAGTTTTCTGTATTTTGGCTGATTTGAACAAAAATGTTGTGTGTGTGTGTGTTTTTGAGTGTTATGAGGGGGAGAGAGAGAGAGATGCAAAGTGTTGATGATAATAATTCTGTTTGGAAGATGACTTCCCAGAAAGAAGTCTTGAGAAGAGAGATAGGAAGAAGAAAGAGGATTCTTGACTTGTGAAGGAATGTGAGATGCATATTTGGAATATGGTTAAGGAATTTGTTTCACTTTCAAGTAATCCAAAAGCCATAAACCTTAAAGTTTCAGTTTTGGATTAATTCATCTCTTAACTATATTTCGAGTTTAGAAATCAGTTGAAAATGTTGAAGTGTAGATATTTATCTTATTTTGACATCATGATGATGTTAAAAAATATGCCATAAATGTTTGTATTTTTTTTTCAACATTTTCAATCTGCTATTCTATCTTTTATATAAAGTAAGGAGTGTTTTTCTAGAAATATGAGTTTTCGCATTTCTGGATCTTAACATGACTTTGTTAAACTGAACTTGTATTCCTAAATAGTTTAGACTAGTCTTAAGCTTCCCGTGTTGTGATAGAAGGCGTAAAACCGTATCAACTAACACCAATGTCACATTATTGTTAACGACCGCCAACACAGAAAATACTCGTATTAAAATACTTAAAAATTAAAATTTAAAATTTAAAAAAGAAAAATGAACGGAAAGTAGTTGTAAAAACAATGCACCACGTACGTGAAACGTAAAACATTGAAAGACATAATCGATCTAGGACTCACATGATGCAACTACCGTAAACGGGAACAAATTAGCATAATGAAATTGAAGCACACCTGCACATTACACCGTGTAAACTCTCAAAATCTAGACCAATATGTAAAATGAAAATTTTGTAACAGATGAAAAGTCCGGGATCAAAGTTGAAAATAAAAAATTATAGAGATTAAATTGTAAAAGATGTAAAAGTATTGTGTTTATAATTAAAAAATTAAACAAAAAACAAAAGATATGTATAACATTTGGTACACATAGACACATAGTACAACAACAGTTGCTAATTAGTATAGATATTATTGAATTAATTTAAATCTACCTAAGAAGCTTAGAACATAAATTTGCATGTAAGATTGTGTATATATGTGTAATTTAAAATCTTAATAATTATCTTATGTAAATTCATTAGTTATAATGCTTCTCAATATACTAAGATAAAGTATTAAGTTAATTAAAGTATAACAATTTGGGTTATAAAATCAAAATATTGAGTCAATAGCTTTTGGATGTATGGAAGGTACGAGACTATTAAGTTAGTTGGTGCCACGTATTAGGAACATGATTGGTCAAATCCGATTATAAGTTTTATATGATTGTATGATTGAATACAGAATATTTGTTGATTTATTTTTCTAAGCAGTGAGTTCATTAAAAATAAACAAGGGATTAGTTTTGATGATTTATACGCTTACGGTACAAAGATTTATATATCAATATGCATAACTTAGTTTTGATGAAGTTTACAAAAAAAACATTGATGAGAATAAGCATGTTAAATCAACAAATTTAGAATTTTATAAAAAAAACCATCATGTTTTAAAAGTTCTTACGTAGAAAAAAACTATCCACATTTACTTTAGGCAACCTGTTCTCTAAGGAGCAAAATAGAGAACATTGGCTAATGGCTATTTGAACTTTGTTGAAAATGAAATTGCATAAAAGATAAGCAACAAAATCATGATCGAACACAGAGGTTTAATTAACAAGTTCATAAAAAATACACCCAAATCATTTCCACATGACTAATAAAAACAAGTTTTATACCTTTCTTTTCCCTCCTATGTTCATAAATCAACCAATCAACAACTACTATCACCATCATCCTCAGTTCCTCCACTGCACGCCGCCTGCACTACCGCCTGTACTACCACCTCCTTCCCCACTGCCACAGTGGCAGCTAACCCTCTTCTCATTCTTTTGGTAAACTACATCCATTTTGGAAGTTAAAAACTCTACACATCAACATTGTGTGTTGTGAGAAAACAATGTTTATTCAACGAGACAATAATGCTTTCCATATAACTGAAGACCTTCAAAGGTAAACAGTGTGAACAGATTTAGGGTTTTGGTCCAGAGGAGTGAACATGAAGTTTCCAGAGAACATTGCTTCTTTATCTGCACATCCACAATAGTATTTTCCAATCATATCAAAGTGATGACTAAAAAAAGCCAGAGCTCAAATATACAAAATGGCAATTATGATCCATTATTTATGAGGGGATGAACTACTTTATGTTTTATTTTCTACAGGTCAGAAGATATGGGTGGGTAGAACATGTTAAAAGTCACGCAAACCGTATTTCTCTTGAAGCTTTAATTCAAACGTCCTAAATCATTTTAAAGTTAATATATCGGATTAACCAGATTTGACACTAAATATCTCTGTTGAATCCAAAATTATCAAAAAGAATTCCAAGTCAATCATTCAAAAAGAATTCACCCTGTTGCTCGTTACCCGGCTTGACATTTTGACACCTCTGCTGAAGATTAATATCAATGCAAGTGCTAACAGTAGTACTGCTTACTAGATGTGGGATTTTGATCCACTTAATGATGAATAGATTTTGGGTTTTACTTTATCTCTAACTGTGTCGATGGGTAAACTAAAGGATTTAACTAAAGAGAAACGATTACAAAGGTAATTGTATAGTTGTAATTTAAAGTAAAAAATTCGTTTGCTGCAGGCCCTAGCAATAGCCCTGCTATGAGTGGAATGTTGGGAACGTATGTTGTTTTTATAAAGGTTACTTGCTCTGCCCATAATCTTTTTGGCCTGTGACCGGGAACAAACAATTTTTTGCCTCCTTTACTGGTATCAAGAAGTATTCAAGGTCCCTAGGCCAGAAAAAAAGGCTTTTATGTTCTTTTCTTGTGATGATGAACCATAACCAAAATACTCTTGATTGATTTTGCAATCAACTCACTTAAGCCACGGATTGAACACTTAATGTGAATCTGAATCTTAACAACAAAGTGAAGTTTGTTTTTCATTTCAAGTTACTATTTCACCAAATGATCGGATCTGGTAACTTAGCTTTTTGGTTCAAAAGTTTTCTTTGTTTTTTCTAAATAAGGTGTATCTTAGACATCTCGCTCTTAGTCAATCAATTTTTTGAATTTCACGAGTCAAATGCATCTTCTCTTTACAGAGGAAGTGTATTAGCATCAGGATATGCAGGACTGCAAGTAAATCTTTAAAACAAGAAACTGTAAGGTACCTGTTAATGATAAGCAAGTACATTCTCGTCGAATATATCTTGTGAAGGCCTGAAAATATCAAACAATAAGGTTAAAAGACTAGTGTAATTTAAATGTAGAGGCAGACAGATATTTAATAAGCACCTTCACCCCCATTTGTAGGTACATTTTTAATTATCGCACATGTAAGAAGTAAGAACTAACCAAAACAGCTGGTAATGCAGAGGCATCTAGCTTTGATGAACCATCTTCGGCAAAGACATTCCTACATAGTAAGGATGATTAAGAAAAGAAAGCAAACTAAAATACAGTAGCAGATCAAGTACAAACTCTGGACTTCGCAAAAATCAGTGAATTCCTTACTTCCATATTGCATTTTGCAAATCATCCTGTTTAGCTTCCGGAAGCATCGCGGTATCAAAAGCAACAATATTGCCGTAAAATACTTTTTCCAATTCCCTCATCCACTTAGATAACAGCAAATTAACCTGCACTCCAGTCAGAAAAAAATATGTTAAAGATTTGTTTATTTACTATAAATGGACTTTATGAATTTTCCATGTCAAAAGCAAAATTACTCAGTTTTACTAATGTATTACATAAAAGTACCAACTTACTATAATACTACGCTCCATCATAAGTTAAAAGGTACTCTTAAGTGATTTCATATGCAATTGTATCTGAACCAATCCCTACTTTAATTTGAAATTCTCATATTGCTGAATATATTATAAACTTTTGTCCAATGTTTCAAAAAGATTTGTACTATGCTAATTATATGTCAGTAAAGTTTGAGAAACCAGATAAATTCTAATACATTTATTAGTATTGCTCATGAGTCATTTGTTGCAACTGTTATGAGGAATAGATTATAATATAACAAGAAAAAACGGGAAAAAAAGGGTCATGAAAATTCAGTCCCATCTTATCTCAATTAATTCACAATTCCCTGGGACAGATAGCAAGCACATTCATGCATGTGACAAATTTTAAAAATAACACTTATTTTAGCTAGCAAGACTATCAATCTTTTCTACCATTAGATCAATTAATAACAATATTTTGAATTTATAATTAAAGGTCAACTAATCCAGACTACCAACCCCTGCTTTGGATACTCTCGTCTCCAAATCATGATTGTAGATTTCATACACATATTGCCCCAATTCAACACCTTCCTTTCCTTCTGCTTTCAAGCGGCGCAAACAAAGCCACATATGTACTACTAGCATTGAGAAATTTGTTCTAAAGGTCTTCTCCAACCTAAACACTGCATTTTAAAGCAAATTATATCCATTAGGATGCATAGAGTGTTAATAAAAAGTGTTATGCTTTCTCGTGGATTAAAACCACAGCAGCAATTACGTCACAGTATTTGGTTAATTTTCTCCAGTTTCTATATGATATCAGATGTACTTCCTCTATCTACAATAAATGCAATCTCCATAATAGAATGCCATAAACTAAATGCAGCACTTCTATTAAACCCAAAATCACATTTTTGCTCGTTATTAATAACTACAAAAAAATTGACTAGTAGGGAAATCTTACATGTAACCTCTGTCTGGTAAATCTTACGGGCATCATAACTTAAAAAGTTGAAGTCTTGAACTGTATACAATCAGAAAGATAACCTAAATCCCCTCTAGTCTAGATAACCTTTGTCACTAGGTAATAACAAAGCACAAAAATAGTCATGTGAGAGAAATTCTTGCTGCAATTATCCATCTAGAAGTTCAACTCATAGTTCACTTACATAGCATTTCAAAAACAGTCTCAGATAATTCTATCTTATCATGACAAGAACAATAAACCACTAACCATCATAAATGACAGGTTTATCTACTTGAGATACAACACGGCGGTATATTACATTTGCTTGTCGAATAGACCTGCTTTGCTTGCTGTAAAACAGCATCATTTTGAGGAGAAAATGGCGTAGACCATCGTACGTCGGTTCCTCAATCCTCATAGGCGATTCAGGCGGCAAGGCTAACGAACAAGGCTTATAACGAAACATCTTATTCAGATTCACATTCACCTACAGATAGCAATGCACTCCAATCAGAAACAAGTAAACACATCCAACAATCCACAACTAACATACCATTGAGAAGTTGAATCAATCAAAAGCATACTACCTATTCGATATCAGTTAATAGAAATGATCATTAAAACAAGCAAATGATGATTAAGATCTGAATCAGGTGAAAATTATGAAATCACGAGTACCTCCGAAGTAGCAGAAGAAGCTGAAGCTACCGGTGATGGTTCAACGGCTGCAACCCTAGAGATTCGCCTGAACGGTAACGTATACAGATCTTTTGGGATGAGTGATTTATTGTGTGTGTATAGATAACCTAGGGTTCTGCTCCATCGAGGCATCATTGTGGGCAGTGAGATCTAAAGAAAAGAGTAAGTAACAAAGTTCATGAAATTGCAGTGAAATTGGAAGAATAAATAAGCATAGAGAATCACGGCATTACGTGAAGATGTTAAGCAGATGGCAATCGGAGTTTTTATTTTTCCCGTAGGATGTCGTAAACCCTAAACGCGAAAGGTAGATGAGGGAGTTTTTTTCCCGTACGATGTCGTAACACCTTGTCGCAACACCTTGTCGCAACACCTTGTCGCAACACCTTGTCGCAACACCTTGTCGCAACACCTTGTCGCAACACCTTGTCGTAACCCAGCATCAAAACCGGTTTCAATTTTAAAAAACCTGTATAAACACCCATTAAGCGGTTTAATGTTATTGATGAAAAACCAGCTTAGAAAAAAATTGGGTGTGTTATAATATCACAATAATTAACACAAGATTAGTGTTATAACCTTAAGAACTTTAAAGAGAATTGCAAGAGCAAGAAGAAGAGAAATGTATAACTTATGAAAGTGTATACAAGAGGTGCATCTTCTCCTCTACATTGAGGTGGTATTTATACTACAAAGATCAATCAACTTGGTAGACAAGGTAAACTATTTTGGTAGATAAGTAGCATAGTAAACTTATCTACAAGTTTGACAAAGAGTTCATCCACTTGCCATGGTAATAATTCATAATACTCCCCCTTGGATGACACTTTTCAAACTTCAAGAGTTTAAGTACTGGCTCGTTAAAAACCTTGCTAAAGAAAAACCCAGTGGAAAAAAAAAACCTTAGCTAAGGAAAAAAGAGTGCAGCTTATAACTCCCCCTCAAATTGTCTTTTGTAGATCATTACATTGCGTGTACGTGCCGCATGCCAATATCATAAACATGTTTTCTGAAAGTTGTTTTAGGAAGTGCCTTTGTGAAAAGATCAGCTGAATTGTTGCTTGATTGAACGTATCTCATTTCAACCTTTTTATCTTTAATAAGATCTTGAGTGTATGAAAAGAATCTTGGTGGTATATGTTTTGTTCTGTCACTTTTGATATACCCTTCTTTCATTTGTGAGACACAAGCTGCATTATCTTCATAGATTGGTGTTGCATTTTCATCTTTCTCCAATCCACAAGAAGTTGATATAAGTTGTGTCATAGATCTTAACCATACACATTCTCTTGAAGCTTCATGTAGTGCAATGACTTCAGCATAATTTGAGGATGTCGCAACGAGTGTTTGTTTCTGAGAACGCCATGAAATCGCAGTTCCTCCATTCTTAAATACGTATCCAGTTTGAGATTTTGCTTTATGGGGATCAGATAAATAACCTGCATCTGCATAACCAACCAACCCTTCTTTTGAATTATTAGGATAAAACAAGCCTAAATCAATAGTACCTCGAAGATATCGAAAAACATGTTTAATCCCGTTCCAGTGCCGTTTAGTTGGAGCTGAACTAAATCTTGCTAACAAATTAACTGCAAAAGAAATGTCAGGTCTCGTACAGTTAGTAAGATACATAAGAGCTCCAATTGCACTGAGATATGGTATCTCTGGACCAAGGACCTCTTCATTATCTTCACAAGGACGGAATGGATCATTATCAATATTGAGTGATCTAACAACCATCGGTGTGCTTAAAGGATTTGCTTTGTCCATATTGAAACGCTTTAAGAGTTTCTCAGTATAAGTTGACTGATGTACAAGTATTCCATTATGCATATGCTCAATCTGCAAACCAAGACAATATTTGGTTTTTCCAAGGTCTTTCATTTCAAATTCTTTCTTTAAAAGAGCAATTGCTTCATTTATTTCCTTTTGCGTCCTAATTATATTTAGATCATCAACATACACAGCTATGATCACATATCCTGATGTTGTTTGTTTAATGAAGACGCATGGACAAATAAGATTACTTGTGTATCCTTTACTTGTCAAATAATCACTCAAACGATTATACCACATCCTTCCAGATTGTTTGAGTCCATACAAGGATCTTTGTAATTTGATGGAATACATTTTCTTAGGCTTTGAGCTTAATGCTTCGGGAAATTTAAAACCTTCAGGAATTTTCATATAAATGTCACTATCTAGTAATCCATACAAGTAAGCTGTGACAACATCCATAAGACGCATCTCTAAATTTTTAGAGACTGCTAAACTGATTAAGTATCTAAAGGTTATTGCATCCATAACAGGGGAGTATGTTTCCTCATAATCAATCCCTGGCCTTTGTGAAAAACCCTGAGCTACAAGTCTAGCTTTATACCTTGTAACTTCATTTTTCTCATTTCGTTTTCGTACAAAAACTCATTTATACCCTACAGGCTTTACGGACATCGGAGTAATAACAATAGGCCCAAAAACCTTCCGTTTGTTAAGTGAATCTAATTCAGCTTGCATAGCTCCTTTCCATTTATCCCAATCATGTCTCTTTTACAGTCACTAACTGACTGTGGTTCAGGATCATCATCTCCACTCATGATGTCACTTGCTACAGAATAAGAAAATATTTCATCAATACTTTCCATTTCATCTTGATTCCATAAGATATCTGTGTGACCATAGTTAATTGACATTTCTTTGTTATTTTCATCCAAATCCTCCCCATGAGAGGTTTTGGTATGTAGCGTTTCATCAAGATCATTCACTTTATTGTCAACTTCCTTTTCATGAGTTTTTCTTTTTCGAGGATTTTTATCCTTGGAACCGATTGGTCTTCCTCGCTTCAAACGTTTTTGAGATTCATGAGCCATTGTGTTATCTATTTGCTCATTTGGAATCTCAACTCGAGCTGGAGCATTAGCAGCTGGTATATAGATTTAGTAACTCTGTTTGTATCAGTAAATGAATCAGGTAATTGATTTGCAATTTCTTGCAGGTGTATTATCTTTTGAACTTCTGTCTCACGTTGTTTAGTTACTGGATCAAGATGCAATAAGGAAGGAACATACCATGAGACATCATTTTCTTGTTTTTTTCTTTTCTCCCCCTAATGCCGGGAAAACTGACTCGTTAAAGTGACAATCAGCAAAACGTGCTGTAAATACATCTCCAGTTAAAGGTTCAAGATATCTTATGATGGAAGCTGATTCATATCCAACATATATTCCCAACCTTCTTTGAGGACCCATTTTTGTGTGTTGTGGTGGTGCAATAGGGACATACACAGCACACCCAAAAATTCTAAGGTGTGAAATGTTTGGCTCATTACCAGTAACAAGTTGTAACGGAGAGTATTTAAGATTTGCACTTGGTCTCATACGAATTAGTGATCCAGCATGAAGAATTGCATGACCCCAAATAGACACAGGGAGTTTTGTCCTCATTATTAATGGTCTAGCTATTAGTTGTAGACGTTTGATTAACGACTCAGCTAAGCCATTTTGTGTGTGTACATGAGCAACAGGGTGTTCAACAATAATTCCCACAGACATGCAATAATCATTAAAAGCATGTGATGTGAATTCACCAGTATTATCAAGTCTCACCCTTTTAATAGTATAATCAGGGAAATGTGCTCGTAATTTGATAATTTGTGCAAGAAATTTTGCAAATGCTACATTACGAGTTGATAACAAAGAGACATGTGACCATCTACTTGATGCGTCTATCAAAACTATAAAGTATCTAAATGGTCCACATGGTGGGTGAATTGGCCCACATATATCTCCTTGAATTCTTTCAAGAAACAAAGGTGATTCCTTTTCAATTTTCATAGGCGAAGGCCTTGTGATTAATTTCCCAAGAGAACAAGATGTACACAAAGGAATTTTATTCGATTGTGGGATCTTTTGATATTTCAATGGATGCCCATGAGTGTTTTCAATAATTCTTTTCATCATTGTAGATCCTGGATGACCTAATCTGTCATGCCATAAGTTAAGTGTTTCAGGATCACAAAATTTTTCTTTAACTGCCATATATGCCTGAGGCATACTAATTTGTGTATAATGTAAACCAGACTGAAGCATTGGCAGTTTTTCTAATATCTGATCTTTGCTTATGATATACAAATATTTTTCATTATCAACAGTCCTTGACTGAGTATCATATCTGTTATGATATATGTTTTTGAAACTCAACAGATTTCTTGTTGATTTTGGGGAAAATAAAGCATTTTCTATTATCAGCTTTGTACCATTTGGTAATGCTAAATTAGCTTTTCCCATTCCTTCTATCAGGTCTGTAGGGCCTGATATTGTATTAACGATTCCTTTTGTTGGTTTAAGCTCATAAAAATATTTTTTAGATCTAAGTATA
The DNA here is from genome assembly GCA_025506515.1 of Flaveria trinervia. Classification (NCBI taxonomy): domain Eukaryota; kingdom Viridiplantae; phylum Streptophyta; class Magnoliopsida; order Asterales; family Asteraceae; genus Flaveria; species Flaveria trinervia. The sequence goes on along the minus strand of CM046441.1, from coordinate 80,070,249 downwards.
GTGTGTGTGGCTCCACTATCCGTTATACATATATCTGCTTCATTTGTTTGATCTTGTGCTCCAGTGATGTTCATTTTAATCTTGAAAGTATAAAGAAAAATAATAAGTGAATAACAACGAAATTGTTATATTTTAACTAAACTTTATTTAATCGAAAAGAAAAACATTACATGAAGAAAAATACATGATTAAACATAGAAAACACTAAATTGTTGCATATGACTATTGTGGTAATGCAACATATGTTTCAAAGGTCTATGTCAAAATCTGCAGTGTTCAACTCAACATTGAGATTATTAAAATTATCAATATGGTTCACTTCCTTCTCTTTTCTTTTAAGAGAGGCTTGGTATAGTTCACACAAATGTGGAGCTGTACGACAAGCCTTCGACCAGTGGTTTGTGCTACCACATCTAAAACAGGAAGTGCCATTGTTTTCGGACCTACCAGCTTCATTCCCCTTGTACTGGTTGGAATTGTTTTGTGGTGCGTGGTAATTAACTGTTCTTTGATTTCTACCACGGCCATATCCACGGCCACGACCACGTCCATGGTTATAAAAGTTACCTCGGTAATTATTATTACCTTTAAAAGAATGGTTTCGGTTATTAAGGTAACTTTTATCAAAGGAACCTCGGCCACGACCTCGTCCCCACTTTCTTCCAGAGTTTTTAGTAGCAACATTTATCTCTGGAATTGCTAATGATCCTGTGGGGCGAGCTTGATGATTTTTCATCAAGAGCTCATTGTTTTTTTCTGCTACGAGGAGAAATGAATTCAAATCAGAATATCTTTTAAATTTTTGCAACCTATATTGTTGTTGCAAGTTTATGTTTGATGCATGAAATGTGGAGAAAGTTTTCTCCAACATATCTTCCTCGGTTACAGTTTGCCCACAAAATCTGAGGGTTGAGCATATTCTGAACAAAGCAGATGTGTACTCGTTTACTTTTTTAAAATCTTGGAACCTGAGATTGTTCCATTCATCTCTAGCAGTAGGAAGTAGAACTTCCCTTTGATGATCAAATCTGCTTTGTAAGTCTTTCCATAAAACATACGGATCCTCACAATTTGAATATTCAAATTGTAACATTTCATCGATATGTTTATGTAAAAAGACATCGGCTTTTGCCTTGTCTTGCTCCGAACAAAAATTCCCCTCTTGTATTGTTTCTAAGACACCCATTGATTTAAGATGTCTTCTCACATGGGCCGTCCAAGGCATATAGTTTTCTCCATTAATACTAAGAGCCGGGAATTCAATTTTTGCAATATTCGACATTCTGATTTCTAAACAAGAATTAAGCAAATAGTAAGATGATTATTAGAATCCATATATATCAATAAACATTGCGATACAATAAAGTGGTAGAGCTATGAACAAATACAAAAATAAGAAAAGTTTAAATTCTTCGGGTGGTAGTTCAGCAATGGGGATAAGAATTAAAATAAGCATTATGGTTGCCAGTATTAGAACCAGGTGTATCATCTTTGAAAGATTTTCTTGGAAAAACTTGAGGGATGATTTGTTTATTGTAAACGAAAATAAATTGATAGTGGTCAATTTATAGTTTAAAATTATAACCGTTTGTAACGGTTATGTGATTGTTTACAACGGCTATATAACCGTCCATAACGGCTATATAATCGTCGTCTATGTATATATCAACAATAATTTTTAAATAAGTATAAGATTATGTTATAAAAACATGAATTTAGTTTATAAAAACAAAATAGAATAAGAACGACAAATTAGAATAAGAGTAAGACGTTAGTACGAATAAATGTTAGCAAATATAATCAAAATATTAGTTGACATAAAAGGAAATGTTAGTTGTATAAATAAAGGTTAAGTAAAGGTTAGATGCATAAGTAAATGTTAGTTGACATAATATAAAATGTTAGTTGCATAATCAAAAGTTAGATGCATAAATAAAAGTTAGTTTGTTAGTAGTCCCATGGTTATCAAAATGTCCATAATAAGATCTCCTTTATGCTTATTTTATTTATATTAGTTATCTTCTCAATATAAGATATTATATATTATTACTTAATGAAGGTTTTACCTTGATTAGTAGATGACTTTGTGCTCAATTAGTCTTCTTGATTAGAGTTAAGAGCTCTCGTGCTGATAACGTGTTATAATATCACAATAATTAACACAAGATTAGTGTTATAACCTTAAGAACTTTAAAGAGAATTGCAAGAGCAAGAAGAAGAGAAATGTATAACTTATGAAAGTGTATACAAGAGGTGCATCTTCTCCTCTACATTGAGGTGGTATTTATACTACAAAGATCAATCAACTTGGTAGACAAGGTAAACTATTTTGGTAGATAAGTAGCATAGTAAACTTATCTACAAGTTTGACAAAGAGTTCATCCACTTGCCATGGTAATAATTCATAATAGGGTGCATATTTTGAAAAAACCAATTCTGTTTAAAAACCAAACCGGATTGAAAAAAAGAAAACGGCTTGTACACCACTAACTTCGGGTATTGATTCCGGGTTGTGATCACCTAATACCTTCTGCCAATTGGACGGTCATTATGACCTTCGATGGAGTTTTGAAAATAGAAAAAGAAAAAAATAAATTCTTAATTTTAATCATTTATATAAAAAGAATGATTCAAATAAAAACTACTAAAATTAAAAAACTAAATAAATGATCTCAACCGTTGAAATTTCTTTAATCAATGCTTGAGCTTATAGTGTCTTTTTGTTAATTTATGTGTTTTGTTAAAATGATGAATTTTAAAAATATATATATAAAGATTGAATAAAACTGTTTTGTATCTCTAATATGTAAAACATAATTATAAATTAACAACTATTAATCTAATATATTAAAAACAATTACAAAATAACATAATATTTTGTTGTGTTTTTATGATCGTTATTGTGTTATCCTGAACAATATGAGTTTTAAAAAATACATTCGTGACATAACAATATTATGTACTTATAATTATAAACACAATGATAGATAATAATAAATTTATATAATATATAAAAAATAATGACAAAAATAACACATTATGTTATTTTTAACACTATGAGTGTTAAAAGATACATTGGTGGAAGTGAAATTTGAGGAGTCATTTAAGGACCGTATCCAGGGGTGAAATGTATTATGTTTTTTCAAACTTTAGGGTTAAATCTGCAAGTTTTTAACCCTAGTGAGGTGAAATTTGAGCAAACCTCATGTCACACCCCGACTGACGGCAGAATCATCGGGGCGGACGAATGGGAGGCGATTGCTCATAACACATGAAACTAATTAAGTTGAAATAATATTAAATGTCATTATTCACTATACAAGACAAATAAATTATAACATAACAATCAAGATACAACCAATAACATAAGTCTTTCAATTAGTCTAGGTCCAAGTTCTATATGAGCACAAAAAGATCTTCAAGTAGGAAACCTGAAACATGTTAAAGATAAAGGGTCAACTATAAAGTTGGTGAGATTTCCATAGTTTCCAATACATAAGTATATAAAATATGGCAATTCATATTGTAAGTTAAAAAACAAAGTAACTAGGGATGTAAGACAGAATGCACAATCAAACCTTGACAAAGTTTTACAAGTCTCAAATGTTTACAAGTATATACGATTAGCTAAGTGTACTTGGATCAACCAAGCAGGCTTGTCAGGCCCATAGATCTATGACGTCGTCAGGCTAGCAATAGTTAATGATTGTACATATATTCAATATTACATGATAGCTACAAAGTTCAACTAACCACAACACACAAGTACATTACCATAAGTTTACAAAAATCAAACGTTTACAAGTGTAATGGTTATAATGTAACATGTTTCACCCCCAAAGTGTAAAAATAGGAAAAAGGAGTATAGAAATACTCACCTGCTATAAGTTACACTTAAGATAACGATAAGAAGATAAGATGGTTCTAATGATTTCTTCACGATTCAACCTAACGATTGATGTCTCGGAATTGGAACAAAGAAAAGATTAACGACTAAATACGAATTAGGGTTTTGTTTGGAATTTGGGGGTTTTAATAAGTAAATCAAATAAATATAATTAATACAATCATTTATGTTTTGGTTTAATAAAAAAGGTATATGACCAAAAATGATAGTGAATGATTCAATGATTTAATTTATTAATTTAATAAAGATTAAATATGATGTGTGAAAAAAATAAATAATTTAAATGTCATTTATCTAACATTTGGTAAAGATAATTGAATGACTTGTAAAATTCTTTAAAATCATTTTATATTGATTTCTTATAAGAGTCTCATAATATCAAAGCCTTAGATAAATAATAATAGTATATTATATTGTCCTATAAATTTCAAGAATTTAAGTAATAGTTTAAGGAATAAATGTATAAACTAATTATGATATCATATGGTTAAATGAATATATGAATAACTAACTATATACATGATTATTTAAATAACTATTTAAATAATTATTTATTTAATATATAGATTTATAATGTTTCAAAATAATCCACCTTTGAACTATGATAGGTTTATAACATTTAAATTACATAAAATAATTAATAATATTTATAATCCTTGTTATTCTTTAAAGTAGTTAATTTCAAAATCATAAGTTTTAAAACCTTTATTTAATATACAATTTCAAAAATATTTTTATTAATAAAATAATTTTTATTTGGATTTAATATCATATTAACATTGTATCTGGAATCTAAAATATATAAAATTTCCTTTAAAAGAATAAATGATAGAGGTTGGGTTCGAACCCCAGACCTCCGGTTTGCAAATGTAGAGTGTTAACCAGTTGGGCTAGTAGCCTGGATCTGGTTTTAAGCTCCTTTAGAATGTTTAAAAACATTAATTGAGAAATCTCCCAATTTACTAAGAACCCTAGAATCGAATTGAGTCAAATTGAACATCGATTCGTGAATGTTGATGGAATCCAACCTAGGGCTTTTGATCGCTAAGCAAAACCGATCATACTTGTGTAAATAACTTACTTGGATTAAGTTGATTTGATGAGATACAGTGCAACGAGTTCGCGGCAAAAAATGAGGATCAATTACTTGTGTGGGTGTCTGTTTTAGAGAAATTGAGGTTACAGATAGTTCAAATAGGTTGATTAGAGGTTTTAACATTGATTAAATAGGTTGAATTTGATCACTTTCATATCAAATGGTTTGAACATTGATTCGGGAGTTTCAGCTTGAGTTATGATTGATTCTTACGTTTCTTGTTTTAATTGATGAGCCTTTTATGATCGCAATGATCACAGAGACGGTTTCCAGCAATGAGTTCGATTGTATCGGTCCAAGATGCGTTGAAACGAATTGCTTTTTGGATGCTTGATTCGGTTTCAGTTTGGGAGGATTAACACCCTCTTAATACGAATTAAAAGGGTTATGTGTTCGAAACTGATGTCATTCGAAGTGAGGGACGGTTACTTGCGATTCAAAACGATTAATTGAGGATTTTAGTGTTGCCGGAAGATGGTCGGAGAGGGGCGAAGACGTGGCCAGGAAAACGGGGCAGGGGTTTGGGTTGTTAAACGAATTTTCAATTTCGGTCCCTGTGGTTTTACAAGTTTATTATTTTATGATGAAACTTTTAAAACTAAGTTTCAAAAATTACATTTTGAACCCCAAATTTATAACATCAAATTTAAATAATAAATCAAATTAATTATTTGTTAAACTTTTATAAACTTGTAAACTTTATAACTTAATTATTTAATTTCTATAATAAAATTTATAACTACTAATGAAACTTTAGAATTTTACTAAAATTTATGTTATAACTTAAAAAATTTTAGTAAGATTTTTCCATTTAGTTATTTATTTGTAAAATGATTAATAATATTTTATAACTTTGCAAAAAGAAATATTTATCTCTCCATAAATTATTACAAGTTGTTTTAAATAATAAAAGAATATATATATATATATATACATATATATATATATATATATATATATAACTCACAATGAAAGTTGTATTTAATACATTTAAACTATTAAAATACTTTAATAATGAAAATTCAAATTGAGTTCGGGTTTTGGATTTTAACTTGAAAAAAACTTATGGATGTTACACCTCAAGTATCATCCGAGTAATTAACTCTAAATAATATATTGACATTTAATTTTATTATTAATGGTTGACTTGTTTAGATGACGACACATGACAAAACATATATGAAAAGACGATTTGTATCAAAACTTATTTGTGTTATTAGAGAAATAGGTTAGATATATGCGTGTTACACTGAATAAAATAGTAAACATAAAACTGTGAAATGAAATTTTGAGGTAAAAAAACATACCCAACTTTGAGAAAATTGAACTGTGATATACATTAAAGCGGAGATGTTTTATATTAATTGTAATTGTGTTTGACTTTGTGAATTTTGATTTTAAAAATATTTTCTTAAAAAATATGTTGTTTAAAGTATTTTATTTTTAATAATGATTTGTTCAAATTATATTAAATTCTAAGGAAACTTAACTTTTATTAAAATATTTTTAATGAAATATTTTATTTAGTAATTTTAGTAAAAGTTAATTTGATTAACTTAATAGTAAATGAGTAATTATTAAGTAATATATATATATATATATATAATATATATATATATATATATATATATATTAATATACTAATTTATAATTTTTATTGTAATGAGAATATGTGTCAAATTCTAGGTGCAACCTAGATGGACAACTTAGAAAAATTACATATAATTTTTAGTGATTTTGATTTTTTAGTATAAATAAAAGATAATGCATTTTGAGTAAATTATTATTTTCATCCATAATATTTGTTTAAGAAACCAATTTCATTTTGAAGTTCTAAAATAATTATTTAATATATACTAATTATCAACTTATTATGGCATTGATTGTTGTACTAATGATTTAAGTATTGTACATGTATTTTGTTTTCTTTTTCTTTCTTTTCTTTCTTTATTTTAAATCTAATACTTTTGCAAGTTTTACAATAAACCTCTAAAATTTTATTTTCAACTTCCTTCCCTTATAAATTCATTTTTTACAAATTCGTTTTACATTTTGGTCTAATTTCGGAAAGCTAACACGTTGTAACGTATGTACGTGGTTTATTGTTATTACGCCTATTTTTATGTTTTAACAGTCCGTTGCAACGTATGGGTCCTAGATCGACTTAGTTATTATTTTTAATGGTTTACATTTTTTAACGTTTACTTTTCATTCAGTTTTTTTTCTTTTATTTTTTGATACGAGTTTTTCTGGTGTTGATGTTGCTGACGGTGATGTGTTATCCGTGCTACTTTGCATGGTTTTACACCCCCCGCGGCAACGCGGGGGCTTAATACTAGTTATTATCTAATAGCTTCAATTAAATAACAATTTTCATCAACTATGTTAACTTCATTCGTTGATTTCGTATACACCCTACACATGAATGATATTTTAATCTATTTAACTTGAAAAAAACCATTTTTTCCATATGGGATGTGGTTGTTTTCATTTCAACTCATAAAACTAAATGTGGTAAGATAAAAATGCAGCAAAAAAATGCACTGAAAAAGTCGAAAAGATACAAATTGTCCTGTCAAAATCACACAATCATGGCACTTAATATAAATTTAAAAGAAAATTAATGCAAACTCACCGTAAATATAGTAGGGATTGAAACCATTATTCTTTTTAAACGTACCACAACGAAACAACCATGACGATGGATTATTTAAAGGATCAATAGAAAATTTGTCAATATTTAAAGCCGATTGGTGAGGAGTCATGGCTTGTGAAGTTGATCAATAAATAAGTCATAGGTAGTGAAGTCGATTGATGAGAAGTCGAAGCTTGTGAAGCCAATTGACATATGATTGCAGGTTGTGAAATCAATTGATTGTAGGTGTAAAGATTAGAAAGTGAGAACCAAACATGTTTTTTTCCAAATTCAATTGACTAAAATATCTATTATGTGAGGGACAAATGAGAGATTTTAACGGAATCAATAGATGAGGTTACTAGAGTGAATGAAAATTTTTACTTGAATGAAACTATTAGATTAAAATGGTTATTTTTATCTTTTGAATGAAAATAGTTATTTTAAGCAAACTATAAATATGAAAATAGTAATTTAATCAAATGTTTTTTTCTTAAAATAACACAATTACATATATTACTAATTACTAACTTTAGTATGCTTAGTGGGTTGTAAAATATGTTTATTAGCTTGTACTCGGTTCTCACCTTTGTATTTTTTTTAATTCTTAACTTTTTGTATTTAATTCAAAAAGTATACATTTTTTTAAGTTTTGGGCCCAACATATTGTTTTTACTTTTAACTTTGGTCTTTATACTTTTATATTTTATATACTTTTATATTTTATAAACTTTTTGTTTTACGTTTTGGTTTAAATTTACGAATTAACTCACTGTAGCATGCGTGTGTGGTTTAACTTTTTTACCCTTAGTTTTTCCGTATAATGACGCCATCGCAATGCGCTGGTTCTAAATCGACTTATTTTTTGTTTTATATGTTTTACATTTCATCAACATTGTTCAATGTTTTTAGGCCTAATTTTTGTTTATTTATTATTTTTTTCCAATACAAGTTTTTTTATTTTTATCAATCACTGATGGTGGTGTGCAATTAGTACTACTTGATACGGTTTTACGTCTCTCGCTATAACTCATGGGGCTTAATACTAGTTTAATTTTAAATAACAAAATACACACAAGAATACAAGACACGCAATATAACTGTGTTTGTTTTCAAAAATTCCACTTTAAGCGACAATTTACTAATTTAGTTACCTAATATTTAAAAGAAACGAATTGAATATAGACTACAAAAATATCAAAGATTTGATTTTTATAACCCTTCTTCTCCAAGAAACTTCAAAAACCCTAATCTCCCTACTATATAATAAACAGCTCTTCCAAATTAACCTTATTTGATTATTACGTTAATCACACTGATCTATCAAAGATGGCTTCGTCGCTACGCCTAATCGCTTCCAACCTCGTCACAAGGCCCCTCTGTCCAACAATTCTCTCCGCATCTCGTCTTCTTAGCATCAACGACACTCGTCTTGTCGTCGCTACACGCGGTCACCGGACTTATGCTACGACACCTGTAAACGGTAGTATTCTTCTTATTTAACCTATATATATATATATATATATATATATATATATATATATATATATATATATAATAGTTAATGAACTGATTATGTATACTTTGTTTATATCTTTCTTGTCTGTTAATTAGTTTGCATGTATTTCTTTCTTCTTTCCATGAACTGAATCACTGATTATTATGTATTAGATTATAATGAATATTGTTGATCAATTTCAGAGTCATGTGATCAATCATGGGTAAGAATCCAGTGTCCCAAAATTTCTTCATTGTAATTCAGAATGAATATGACTGCTGAAGACAGAAGCTTAACACTGGATATACCTGCTGATGGCCTGAGTGTAGAACTGAATAATATGCTTGGAGTAAAAATGCAGGAGATGAGAGCATGTGGAGAACAAAACACACTGTTCATCCAAGGGAAACCGATCGAGTTTCCCGACAAGATCATGAGTAGTGATCATGTCAAGGAAGATGGAACGTTAGAGGTAACTCCTACTAGCAAAGACGGCATCATCACCAACATCATCGCGAATGAGATCATCGCTAGTTTTCGTGATATCACTGCAAACCGCAGTTGGGCTTACTATGGTAGTTGCTTACTTTTCATTCATATATGTTGAAAATGGGATGATGTATGTATGTATGTATGTTCTGATGTTTGTTGTTGGTGATTAAATTTCAGATATGTTTTATGATCGATCGATTCTAGGTAGGGGGATTATGCCCTACAATCGCGACATTGTCTTCGATCAATTCGTTCACACTTTATAAGAAAGAGAATTCTAACCGTCTAAACATAAAGATGAGTATGCCTGGAAAGGAGGAGATGAAGTTAACCACACGAGGACTAAACGTGTCGTTAGAAATGAGTGGATTGGAGAGAAAGAACGTGAAGACGTTTTTCGATTACGACACTTTCTTCGTCGAAGGGAAAACAAAGACGGAACACTATATTACAGGCATACGTTTACCAGAGGGCATCAACAAGAAGCATAATATGATCAAGTGGCAAATGAAACATGGATCTTTTTCTGCAACTCTTGCTTGTTGTGTGAAAAAGGAGGAGCTGCTTAAGATCAAAGATCGATTGAAATCTAAGTTGTATATCGCTGCTTAACGGGTATGGTTGCTATTTCTAAAGATTTTACTGATTCAAAAGGTTAATTTACATAAACACTGTGTTTGGTTTTTCCTTTATATGTTATCTTTTCATACTTTCTTTGTTTGAGCGATGACTTCGTTATGCTGGATTTGAACCTAATACATTTAAACAAAAGTTTCAAGAGAATTTGAATTTTTTAGGTACTCGGCCACCAACTAGCCAACACCACTAATATTTTTTTTTCCTATAGCTAGAAGGGTGCTCGCCCAATGCGATGAATTGTCATTTTACACCTGGCATATGCATTTAATATTTTTTATTCTTATAATAGTTTTACAAAAGTCTATTATGTTTTTTCTAAACTAAAATTTAAAACACCAAATAAATGGATTCCACATGAGTACTTGTACATATATGCATTAAATTATTGTACCTCACAAAATATAGATTTGTTGAGCAAAAAGTTTATACCAAAATGTTTAAAAAAACACAAGTTAAGTAATAATCTTAAAATGTTTTTAAATGTAATAGATTAAAAGATATAGTTGAAATATTAAAACATATTAAGTTTTTTTTGGTTTATGGATATATATTACCCTCAAAAGTGATTGTATTTTATACATTAAATATAATAAATAATTTTAATTTTATAATATTTTAAAATATTTTTATAATATGTTTTATATACGGTACAAATAATAAGTTTATGTATCGTCAAAGAGAGTGACTTATGGGTGTTGTTTAACCATATTGTCAAACATCTCTCCATGCTGCGTAAATTAAGGAATCTTGTTCACCCATAATCCATATGGGTGTTGTTATACATACCCATCTTTATTTTTTTAACTTGTCATACTTTACCCCTTCAAGTTTTCTAAAAATCAATTTGATTCTTTTATTTTCATTTTATCCGTTTTGATATTTATTATGATAATAACCAATAAACTTTTATACTATTTTAAATTTGCTTTAATTCTAATAACTTGTAATTTATTTATTTTAATTTATTTTAAATAATTCAAGAGAAACCTTTTACATTGTTATGATATTTTCAAGTTAGTATTTAATTTATTTTTATTAAGTTAATATATTTAACACTTATCTCTTCCAATTAACAAATCTATTATTGTGTACTATTAATATAATATAATTATACAACATTTGAAATTATTTTAAAAAATAAAATTATATTGATTGATTTAAATTTCAAACATTAATTTAATCTAATTTGAATGTAAAGATAGAATAGGTAATAAATTTTTTTCTTAAATAATAATAATTTTACAAGAGGAAAATACGAAAGTCTTAAAATTAATTTTATAGGGGAGGGTATGATAAGTAGAAAAGAAGGATATGTATAGCCAAACCCTGTAATATTTATCAAATTGTCAGATATCCAGCGATACTACATAAATTTCATGTTAGATCAATATATATTTACCAACTAATTTTAGTAAACTTGTGTATTACATGAGTTAAATAAATAAAATATTTATATAATAAATTTATTAATTATAAAATAATATTTTAAGATATAATATGACTGAAATTACGTATGAAAAATTACTATAAATAATAAAACAGTGATATAACTTATTAAAATTTTGTTTTAATTTTTATTTTTAAAAATAAACATTTTGTTTTAAAACAAACCATATAAAAATGTCATTTTTAAAAAGTTTCTTTTTAAAACTCTCAAATTTGATTACTTTTTGTTTTTTAAAAATTGACTTTTTAATAATATCAAGTTATTTAGAAATAACCTTAAGAAATAAATTTTTTTCTTAATTTATTAAATATTAAAATTTATTAAAATAAAATTATTAGTAATTAAGGTAATTATTTAATAGGAGAGAGAGACGGGAAACTTTGTTGATCAATATATATTTACCAACTAGCTTTAGTAAACCCGTGTATTACACGGGTTGAATAAATAAAATATTAATATAATAAATTTATTAATTATAAAATAATATTTTAAGATATGATATAACTTAAATTATATATGAAATTGATTATAAATAATAAAACAATGATATCAACTTTTTAAAATATTTTTTTTAATTTTTTTAAATAAACATTTTGTCTTAAAAAAATGTATAAAAATACATTTTATTAAAATTCATATTACAACTCTTAAATTTGCTTAATTTTGTTTTTAAAAAATTGACTTCTTAGAAGTATTAATTTATTTAGAAATAAACTTAATAAATAGATTTATTTCTTAATTTATTAAATAGTAGAAAGTATTAAAATAATATAATTAGTAATTAAGATAATTATTTAATAGAAGAGAGAGGCGAACAAATTTTGGTGAAGAAGATTGTAGTGATGACATGTGACACTCTCATTTATTATTTTATTAGAGTAAGAAGACGAGTACATAGAAAGGAATTTGATTTGCTTATTTATTGTACGGTAATATTTCTGCTTAATTTAAGGAATCATAGTTCCTAGAAAGGCAAAATGTTAGGCATTTAAATACATGGAGTTACTTTGAACCATGTCGCTTGTTTTCGTTTTAGTTAAATCTAAACTTAACCGCATCAAATGTGAGAAATAAAACAATTGATGACTAAAGCGAAGCGACAAGCTCAGATAGTTATATATATGCTTTTTGAATATGTCTTAAATAATAATATTTTTATGTTTTCTTTCACGTATGGTAATTTAGATGGTTTTATGTGTTTGAATGTATTTCATATTAATGTGTAAGAAGAACTTGTCACAAAGTGGTGTTTGTTCGTCATAGACGGCTCAAGATCGGTCCTACTCTTCACCTGTAGAGAGACTTAGGGATGAGGAAATCCCAGCCTATGCTTATGGTGGAAAAGCGGGCTAGCTAGTTGGCCAAGTGCTTGTGGTCGTTGGTGGTACTGCCGATGGTTGGTGTTTTTGTAATAAAAGTTCAAACATATAAGTTGAGTGGAGCCGGACTTAGCTCATTTCAAAATTTGGTGTTTTTAAAATGTGAAAGTTTTTTATGAACATAAATTATTAAAATTGAAAGTTATAGTAAAGAAATTCTTATAAATGAGACGGTTTGTTTGAAACAAAATATTTAAATATAAAAAAAATTTATAATGTTAATATTATTATTTTATTAATTATTATTTTTACTCATACATAATTTCAATTACATTTTATCTTAAAATATTATTTTATAAATAATAACATTTTATTTTATTTAATATTTTATTTATTTAACTCGTGTAATACGCATATCACCAAAGCTAGTAGTTATATATATAAAGTAAATAAAATATTTTTATATATTTGTTTATCTTAACTCGTTGAATAGTGATATGATCATAATATTTCATCAACTGCGATAATCCTCTCTATTTTTATACTTACGTTTTTAATTAAAAGTATAAAGTTGCCCATATATTTTTTACTATCATTTTATAATTTGAATAGGATAATTGTCATTTTAAAAATTCCAATACATGACTATCTTTTAGTGCAGGATCGTTTAAGGGCTTGAACACAATTACAACACAACAACACAATGAGAAGATTAACTAAACTTTTAATCAAACAGTGAACTAGGTAACCAAAGGTGATACAAAGAACACAAGTAAAGCAAGAGACAGAACAAGAAAGTATAGTTTTCAAGGGAGCAGTATATTGCTTTTTCAAGTTCTTTTACAAGTGTTACAAAGCATAAAGAAAGATACAAGAACTTGGAATACTTATACTACAACCTACAGCCGGCTATACTTTGAAAGCCAGCTGGATACAATTGACTAGACACTAACAAAAATCAATTGTAGGATCAAAAGGCATATCTGCCTTTTGACCTTGTGACTATGACATGCCATAGCTCACATCCTTATATATTATAAAAAGGATAAAGTACATAAAGTGGAAAGTTTCAGACGCAAGACCTCAATGTACAGTTACCAAAAGCATGGACCTTTTCACCAACTCTTGTAAGTTGGTGACTTATCAGAGACGCAGCGGAAAAGGTGCTTTATGGAATAGTACATCAGATAAAGCATGTGTCCTAAAAGTCTTCGGAAGAAATCTGTCTTCATAGAGTGAAGCTTCGGAAGACTTTGTCTCTTGAAGCTTCGGAAGACTTCATGTTTGGCTTCGAAAAATATTGGTCTTGGCTTCGGAAGATATTACACTTAGAGTATTTTCTAATGCTTTGTGTAATTCTTCCGAAGCATTCTTCACTTCAGTACTTAGTGCATGTTGCTGAAACACTTAGGCAGTTTTGGGTTGCATCAGACTTCAGGAATCCTTACAAACTCCCCCTAGGCTGATGCTACCAAAACACTTAGAAGATCTTTAAATGTTTGTAGTCTTCAGAACAATCAAGACCATTCCTTTCTTCATTTGATGGTCAGGATCATCAAGACTCTCATAGTATCTTCTCATTTCAAAGAGATCATGCAGAGGTAAGTTGATTATGTCTTGCCATGAGTAGACATTTTCAACACCTTGATCTCTGATAACATTCCATCTTTCTGGATTGGTAGAGTAGTCCAGGATAAGATGGGTGTCTGTGCAGTTGCTAGAGGAGCCACTTGCATAGGAGTTGATTGGGCTGCCTCATCATGCACTTCCTCAGGTTGATCTGATTCAGCCTGGGGTGTAGAGGTAGATGACATTCGCTTCTTCTTTATCTTTGGTTTAGAAGCCATTTTCTCTTCCTCTTGGATGTCTTTAACTGAGAACACTGGTCTGCAGCACCATGTTGATCATCAGTGTCTTTCTCAGTTGGGTGTTCCTCCCTCACAGGTTAGAAGGAGAAGGAGTTTGACCCTGCCTAGGATCAGAAGATGAAGCTTGCTGAGGCTCAGCTGGAGGTGCTGGTTGAGGTGTCTCTAGTTGTTCAAACTTGACCTCCACTTCAGGTGGGACTTGACTTGGAAGAGAGTGCAAGTCAATGAGTTCTCCACTTTTAATCTTCTGCTTGATCACCCTAATATGTTCATCCATAGTGGATAGAGACATGGGGCCAAGTCTCCTTCCGGAGAATCCATACAGCTTCAAGAAGCTCACCATTCTTTGTCTATCAACAGACTTCTTTGCATTCTTTTGAATGATGACTCTTGACTTTGCAGCTTCTTCCCTTAGCTTCCTTTTGGTTGTTTTTCTTTCTTTGACTTGCTCAAGTTCAAGTTGCTTTAAGTATTCGAACTCAATGAAGTCATAGGACAGGGGAAGAAGTACATTTTCCTGATAGAAGCCTGTGGCACTCAGGTAGTTTATCATTTTGATTCTATCTTCTTCTTTATCTACCTGAGGTTCTTGTGGAGCCACATCTTCCTGTGCAGGATTTTCTTGAACTGGAGAGAGAGTGGGAGTATGCTTGTGAAGTCTTTTCTGTCTCCTCTCCTCTTTGAATTGGAGAAGTAACCTTGCATTCTCTTTCTCCTTTATCTCTCTTGACACTTCCATGTCAGCCAGTTCATTCAACTCTTCTAAGGGGAGGGAGATGATTTCATCAACATCATAGTTCCTGGTCTGTAAATAAGTAATCCTGACTACCCTTTGTTCATCATTTTGAGTATTTGGTCTGGGGGCAGCCCTGATTGCAGCTTGCATGAATTTTGATGACCCATAAGAACTTTCTCCCCTTAGCCTCCTTTTCCTCTCTCTCTCTTCCTCCTCAATTTCCTCAGGAGTCATTATCCTTTTCCCTTTGTCACCAACAGACCTTTGTGACTCAAGGTGGATTGAGGCTTGGCCTTCATTGCTTGGTGTAGCTTCCATGCTCTGGCCAGAGAGAGGCTGAGAAACACCTTCACCAGCAGGTGTCTCAGATGGAGTTTGGATCTCTGCAGCAGTTGTTGATGGTGAGACAAGGGTCTCAGGTTCTGCCACTGGGCCTTCAGCCAAGGTTTCCCCTATGAAACTAATCTTAGGGTCCACCTCAACATCCAGTTGACCGATGACATTGCCTGATTGCCTAAGTCTCCTTCTTAGAGAGAACTCTGCAAGGATCCTGTCTTGGATTCTTTGAGCCAGCCTGTCAGCTTGTTTTGATTTGCTTGGATTGACAAGTGGCATGTTGACTAAATCCAGTCCTTCATAGAAGCTCAGGCTTTGGAACTGAAAAATTTCTTGTTGGCCTTGAACTCTGTGAAGTATGAGGGCTTTTCTGTCATCATCATACCTCCATCTGATGATGTAGTTGCCAGTTCCTGTGTGTGGAGATGAGACAGCCCTTGGTATACCTTCCTCAAAGAGACTCCTGATGAGAGAGTCTATAGAGTCCACATTAATGTGAACTTGAGGAAGTTGCTGAGAATGCACAACAGCAAGTGAGAATGGTGAGTCCTCTATGTCCATTCTTTCTGAAGAACTCCCAGGTTCTGTGGTTGTGATAACATTCTCCCCCTTTTTGGTAGCATCACCCACTTGCATAGGTGAGCTGGAGGATAAATCAATCACTTCCACAGGTTCTTGTGTTCCTGGTTGAGCTCTCCTTAAAGGTCTCCCAACTAGTTTTTCCTGCAGATATGAAATCTGGAGTTGCTGATCATTGACCCTGTTTTGCAGGGTAGTCACCTGAGATTCCAAGTGACTAACCTTAGAGACTAGATAGGTGCATGTTTTTTACAATTGTTGTACCTTTAGTCTCAAATTCCCCTCATCTTCATCAGAAGAATCACTGGGGGATGAGAGGATTGGACCAAAGTCCTTTCTCTCACCACCAGCTTGAGTTTCTTGGCTGCTGGTTTTCCTCTGCTCACTGGCAACCTCAATTAAGATGCCAATGGGCTGAGTTGCCATAGTTGAGGTCTTAAGGATGTAATCACTTTCAAAAGTGAGAGCCTCTTCCATATGGACATCCTGAACAGGTTCAGATGTGTCCACCTCAGTAATAGGTGACTGATGAGGGATAGACTGAGGAGAGTCAGAGGTACTCATCTCTCTTTGAGTAGGGGAGGAGAAGAGAGACTCATGGTACTCACTGAATCCTAAGTCTTCATCAGTGTAAAAGGATAGGTTGGGAATTGGTTGGTTTAGATCCAAAGGCTGGGGATGGTAGCTGTCCCCTGAAGGTTGTTCACTTGAGTGTTGAGACTCAGAGTGAAAGCTTACGGTTGTTGGGCTAATGAGCTCATCAGGTTGAGCTTGAGGAACCTCAGCCCTGATAGGTAAAGTAATGGGAGTGGTTTGCTCCTCAGGAGAAGTGGGAGCTCTGGAGTCCACTTCTTCCTGTAAGGTTGAGTATTTGGGGGCCTGCACAGACTCAATAGCCTGAGCAGGGGTTCGTTGGGATTTTTTTGTAGGTGATGAATATTTGAGGTTGTGAAGAGGGTAGGAGAGCAGTAGGTGTGGGTTCAACACTAGCTTGGACTGCTATGTTGTCACCTTGAGCAATGAGCTCTAATATTTTGGGACTAGGGCTGTTTCTACCCCTGAGAAGCCTACAGTTGGCTTCTTCATAATTTTAAAGATGCCGGGCTTCATCTGTCCCAGTTTAAGAATATTGCCTGTTTCCCTCAACTGTGAGCCCAGTTCACAGTTGAGAATGTGTTGAACATATCTAGGAAACATGTAATACTTAAAAGAGTCTAAGTTTGCAAGTAAATTAGTATAAACAAATTGTGAATACCTGAACTTGACCCCCTGAACCATCCCATGAACTATAAAGGAGAGATCCTCAGGAATCTGGTCCCATCCACCATGCTTGTTTGATAAGCTGTGGATAACCATATGGAGCAGGTATTTCCACTGGGATGAGACCTTCCCTTTCCTGAAGGTCTTTATAGAGAAATCTCCTTCATATCCCATCTGCTCGAAGGAATGATTAACCGCTTCTTTTGGGAAGAACACTTCACCTGCTTCATCATCCAGCTGAAGATGTCGGTTGATGATGGCCGGAGTGATGAAAATTGTTCACCCCTGCACTGTGGCAGACAGTGCCTTCTCCCCATCCATAATGACCTCTTGGCAGGTCTTCCAGAATTCAAGCAAATGATCCTCATATAGAGGAGGATCAATGGTTAGGGAGGTGAAGTAGTGAGACAAAGACAAGAAACGGCAAACCTCTGAGAAATGAGGATCTTTGTCAGCATAACAGAGCAACCTGATTGTGTTGTCTGTGTAGCTGCATGGCAAAGTGAGGATCATTTCTGTGTGTAAGGTCAGCCATTGTGAGGTAGCTCAGAGATGAAGAGAAAAAATGGGAAGGAAATTTCAGAGAGAAGCTTTGGGTTTTAGGTATGGAAGAAAAGCAGATGATAGAAGAGGGGGGAAACCGTTGGGTTTATATGAGAGAGAAGGATTTCAAATAAAGTTTAATGAAAGAGGATAAACTTTGAAATCCGTATGTCGGTCCCCACCTCTGAAAAAGTAGTTACCTTTTTGCTCAAAAAGTAGTTTTCTTGGAATTCGAAAAGCTTCCGAAAGTAATTTGTCTTCGGAAGTTGTGATTGAAAAAGCTTCCGAAGCTAAGTGGCTTCGGAAGAATTTTCCTGAGCGTCTTAAAGATTTATGCTTCGGAAAGAAATAAACTTTTGGATGCTTTGTATAAGAATGAACAAAGCTTCCGAAAGTAATTTTTGCTTCGGAAGGAAAAAGTCCTTAAAAATGAATAAGTGTCTAAGTTAAGAATTTTAAGCTTCGGAAGATAAATTTTGACTTCTTCCGAAGGTAAAATTTCTTAGACAGTCATTTATTTTGAAGACATATTTTTCTTCCGAAGGTAAAACGTTATCTTCCGAAGTATCAGAAAATTTTCAAGAATCTAAGGAAAGTCTTCAAAAGAGTTTTCATTCAAAGAAACATGAGCTTATGAAAGTGATGAACTAGACAACTTAGGACACACATATTTTTAAGAAGAAATAATTAGAATTAGTTTTAAGAAAAAGTCTACTCAAAGTTAATCATCCCAATAGCTGATATCAGATACTTAAATCTCTGTTCATCAAAAGCTTTTGTGAACAGATCAGCATATTGTTCATCTGTGTGAACTTTGACTAGTTTAATTAACCCTTTTCATAGTTATCTCTTATTAAATGATACCTGATGTTGATGTGTTTGGTCCTTGAGTGCTGCACAGGGTTCTCAGTGATAGAGATAGCACTGTTGTTGTCTATGTGGATAGGAGTCTCTTTGAAGTTAAATCCGTAGTCTAGCATCTGATTTTGAATCCAAAGCACTTGAGCACAGCAGCTTGCAGCAGCAATGTATTCAGCCTCAGCAGTTGATGCAGACACACAGGTTTGTTTCTTGCATTGCCATGAGACAACCCTTCCACCAAGGAATTGACATCCCCCAGATGTAGACTTTGCAGTCATGTTGCAGCCACCATAATCACTGTCTGTATAGGCATACAGATTGAAATTAGAATTCTTTGGATACATAAACAAGTGTTGAAGCACCTTTGAGGTATCTTAAAATCCTTTTCACAGTGATTAAGTGAGACATCTTAGGATTGGCTTGATATCTTGCACAAATACATGTAGCAAACATGATATCAGGCCTGCTAGCTGTAAGATACATAAGAGACCCAATCATAGCCCTGTATAAGTGCTCATCTACACACTCCCCCTCAAGATCTGGACCAAGGGAGTGGTTTCTGGCTATGGGTGTCTTAGCAGTCTTACAATCAGTCATGTTGAACCTCTTGAGTATATCTTGAACATACTTTGACTGACTTATGAAAATGCCATCTTCAACCTGCTTCACTTGAATTCCCAGAAAGAAATTAAGTTCTCCCATTGAACTCATTTCAAATCTATCTTTCATCAGCTTTTCAAAGTCTTTGCAGAGCCTTGAATTGGTTGAGCCAAAGATGATGTCATCCACATATACTTGAACTAGCAGAATGTCGTTTCCTTGTCCTTTGATGAAGAGAGTTCCATCTATAGTACCTCTCCTGTAACCATGTTTACAGAGATACTCAGACAGTGTCTCATACCACTTCCTGGGTGCCTGATGCAGCCCATAGAGAGCTTTGTCAAGCTTGCAGACATAATCAGGATGATCAGATCTACAAAACCAGGTTGTTGTTTGACATAACCTCCTCATCAATCACTCCATATAAGAAAGCACACTTTACATCAAGTTGGTAGACCTTGAAGTTCTTGGATGCAGCAAATGCCAGGAATATCCTAACAGCTTCTAGTCTAGCTACAGGAGCAAAGACATCAGTGTAGTCAATCCCTTCTTCTTGTGTGTATCCTTGAACAACTAGTCTTGCCTTGTTCTTGATGATGATTCCTCTATCATCCTTTTTATTCCTAAAAACCCATTTGGTTCCAATGGTAGTCTTCCCATGAGGAAGAGGACAAAGGTTCCAAACTTTCTGCCTTTTGAATTGAAGCAGCTCTTGTTGCATAGCTTCAACCCAACTTCCATCCTTTAGAGCCTCCTCAACTTTCTTTGGCTCTAACTGGGATAGAAAACAAGAGTGAAGACAAACATTTGCTTCATGGGTTTGCCCTCTTGTCTTTACCCCGGAGATAACATCTCCAATGATGTTTGTGGTAGGATGAGACTTGTGGATCCTTAGCTGAGGGATCACAGCAAGTTGCTGAGATAGATCCAAATTTGAGAAATTTAGATCTGGTCTTGAAGATTGATCCTCCACATTATCACACTATCAAGATTAACTTGATCCAATGAGTGTGTGACATCATTGATGTTGTCATCTATGGTATGGTTATTAGCATCAAGAAATTCTTGATCACTATCACCATCACCATTGTTGTCTTCTGCAATTGAGATGTCTTTATCTGGTTGAGAAGCCTCTGAGCTGGAATTTGAAGGCATGCCAGATGTATCAGCTGGATTTGTCATTGTTGTGCTGATAGAACCTCATTTGCTGAAGTAGTTTCAACTGGAGTTGAAGGGTTTGAGTTGAAGGTCTTCCTAGCTCAAATCTTGGATCAGGATCACCTGTATTTAAATTTTCTGCGGATCCTGAAACATGCTCACAAGATTTATTAAAACAGTTGGTAACTAAATCAAGATCAAATAGCCAATCCGGACCAGAACCAGCCACACTGGGAGTGTGCTCATTGAAAGTCACATTGGCTGACTCCTCAATGATTCTAGTTCTGAGATTGTATACTCTATAAGCTTTAGCTTGAGAAGAGTATCCAATGAAGTGTCCATCGTCTGATTTCTCAGCAAACTTGGCAACTTGATCTTTGGTATTCAAGATGGTGCAGGGACATCCAAATGACCTGAGAAAACCAATGAAAGGTTTCCTCTTGTGCCAAAGTTCATAAGGAGTCTTACCATGTGTCTTAACTACTAAAACTCTGTTTTGCACATAGCAAGCAGTATTAACTGCCTCTGCCCAGAAGGTGATAGGCAGTTTAGAGTCAGACAACATAGTTCTTGCAGCTTCAATAAGTGTCCTGTTTCTCCTCTCAGCAACTCCGTTTTGCTGAGGAGTCCTGGGAGCACTGTATTGTCTTGTAATACCCTTTTCATCACAAAATGTATCAAGGATTTGGTTCTTGAATTCAGTTCCTTGATCACATCTTATGGTTTTGACCTTGTGATCACATTGATTCTCAATCTTTAAGATGAATTCTTTAGAATCTCAGGAGTCTCATCTTTAGTTCTAAGAAAGAAAACCCAAGTGAATCTTGTAAAATCATCTGTGATCACTAGACAGTATAAGGTCCTTCCTAAACTCATTACACTGGTGGGGCCAAAGAGATCCATATGTAATAAGTGTAGGGGAGTAGTGATGGAGTTCTTTTCCTTAGGCTTGTGAGATACCTTGTGTTGCTTCCCTTTCAGGCATGCAACACAATGATCATCACTTGTAAACTCTTTCTTTGGCATTCCAGTTACCAGATCATGTTTAATTAATTTATTCATATTCTTAAAGTTTACATGGCACATTCTTTTATGCCATAGGAAAGACTCATCACTATTTGCTTTAGATAGAAAGCATGAAACTTCTCCAGAGGGAGATGTTTCTTGCAAATCCATCTTGTACATGTTCCCTTTCCTGGGGGCTCTGAGCAGGATATGCTCATGAGGAATGACCACTCCAGGCTTGAGAACAATGCACTCATGCTCAGTGAGAGCATGTTATGACTCTGATCACAAAATTGGGATACACTCAGAAGATTGTACCCAAGCTCCTTAACAAAGTTTACCTTCTCAATGCTGAGCTTACCATTTGTGACCTTGCCCCTTCCATAAATGTAACCACCTTCATCTCCTCCAAAAGCAACTGGTCCTCCATCAATTCTCTCAAAATTATGAAGTAAAGACCTATTGCCTGTCATGTGCCTGGAACAGCCACTGTCAATTATCCAGACATTCTTGTTTGTCTTGAGCTGTTCCTGCACAAAGAAAATGATTAGTTACATTTGGAAACCCAGCCTTACTTGTCTTGGGTTCAGTAAGTGTAATAGAAGTAATGCAACAGTAATAGATCCTATGGTTGTACAGAGGGGATCTTCAGCTGTTGTTGATGGAGAAACCTCAGTCATTTGGTCTTTCTTAGACTTCCACACCACCTTTGGAGTCTTGGACTTGACCTTCAAAACCTTAGAAGCTTTTGGAGCTTCACAAGTTTTAATGACTGATACTTCGGAAGAATCTACAGTCACTGCAGCAGACTTTAGTGCTTCGGAGAACTCCTTTCTTCCGAGACCAACTTTGCTTCCGAAGGTAATTTTCCATTTACCTTCTTCTTTGATTTGGAGCTTCCGAAGGAAACAGACTTTCCTTCCGAAGCTTGAGACTTCTTGAGATTCTTTGAAGTCTTTGTATTGGTCATGTGGGATAGTACTTTTAGGATTGTATGGACAATCCTTGGCAATATGAGAAGTACTTTCACACATAACACACAACATTTATTCTTCAAAGAAATCTCCTTTTGAGAGCAAGACTGGCTTTGGTCACATCCTTTTTCCACCTTCATCTTGGTAGATGCAGATACAATTCCCTTGGGCTGTGAACTGTTCTTGGAATTTGATGGTCCAGGCTGTGCAGCAGTGGTACACAGCAGCTCAGTCTTCTTCTTTGTACTGAATGATTTGAACATGAACCAAAACCTCTTGGCTAAGAAGCTTTGGTGGATGTCTTCAGTCCTTACTGCTTTGAAACCTGCAGAGATAAACACTTGTTTCTGCTTAGCATCAAAAGTAGCCTTGATTTTCTTGAGCCTTCTTTGCTTTCCTTTTGCTCTTCCTGATCAAGTTCTTTCTCTTGGACTTGGTCATCCATTAATTTTCTTCTCCTCAGAAGGATAGTGGCCCTTGGAGAATCCTCTTCTTCACTCTTCTCAGAGGGATTCCTCACTATCACTTCTTCATCATCCTCACTTATTGGATCTATGAGAGGAAGCTCATCTTCACAAGTTCCACACCTAGAGATCTTACAGACAAGATTGTGTGGGAGGAGCTATCTCATTTGATCCCAGTCCCTGTCTATTTTGATAACAAACCTTATTGTGTAGGGATGAGGATATCATGTTCTTGAAGGTCTCTTCTTCAAGAACACTTTTCTCTGCCAGGGCTTTGCTGATCACAAGCTCAGCCTGGCACTCAGTCAACTTAGTGATGAGATCTTGGATCTGAGTTCTAAAATCTGTATGTTCATGTTTTAGTACTGAAATGGTTTTCTCCAAGTCTTCTATCTTTAACTTGTAATCATTTTCAGACTTTCTAAAATCAGATTTTAATATGTTTAATGACTCAAGATCAGATCTCATCTCTAGGTTGTAGGACCTGTATCTATTTAGTTTAGCAATGCATTCAGGGGCAAAGATGTTCTAATACCTTGGCTTCATCATGGTCAGCCATCAATGCTTGGTTTGGAGAAGCATCCTCCACCTGAAAACTCCAGTCAAATCCTCCCTCTTCAACAGCAACCGCAGCATGTTGCTTTGTCTTCTCAGCCTGAGGGGTATTGTTAGTGTAGTTTGGTCTGAGTTGTGTTTGACCCCCATTTGCTCTAGGTGCCTTACACTCCCTAGCAAAGTGACCCATAAGGTTACAATTGTAACACTTAACTTTGCTTTTATCCAGCCCAAACTTACCACTGGTAGCATTGCTTGGAAATCTTCTTCCTGTCCTCTTGTAGAACTTCTTGGCTCTGTGAGTGAGGAAGAGCATCTGCTGAACTATCTCCATGTATTCCAGGTCATCTGGATGGATACAGTCTAGGTCTTCAAGAGTGAAGAGATAATTTCCATAGCTTTCATCTGCAGACACAAAGGCTTGAGAAGAACTTGTCTCTTGGAATGGGCTTCCTTGAGTAAAGTTCTCCCTTGGTGTCTCCGGGAAGGTGATGAAAGGACCCTTTTGTGAGTTGTCAGGTAGCATAGGAGATGATGTTGGGGTTCTATGCTATCCCTTTCAACCACATGAAGGGCTGAACCCATTTGATTGTTAGAGTTGCCAGATGAACCTTGTAAGTTCATCTCCATCTGGTATCCACTGAGAATCCCATATAACTCTGTCAGAGTAAGAGTTTTAAGGTTCTCGGTCCTCTTGATTACCACACAATAGTGTGTCCATTGCCTAGGAAGTGAGGACATGAACTTCCTTACAATGTCTCTGTTCTCAAGAGGAACTCCTCCATCCACAAGGGTATCCACAATCTCAACATACCTGAAGTATTGTTGGGTCATGGTTTCACCTGCTTTAAAGGTGAAATTTTCAAACTGCTGCTTCAGAAGATCTTTTTGTTCTCCTTGGCTTCAGAGGAGCCTTCATACATCAGCTTCAGTGCATCCCACAACTGTTTAGCTGTCTTGCACTTCTTAAAACCTCTGTACACAGAGTTTGGGATAGCAGTCTGAAGAGCAGTCATGGCCTTCCTGTCAATCTCTACTCTTTTCCTATCTTCATCTGAGTAGTTGGCCACATCTTTAGGAATCATACCACCGGTAGCAGAGGGGGTGCTGGGTATGAAAGGTCCATATTCAACAGATTCCCACATTCTTGAGTCAAGAGACCTGATGAAGCCTTCCTCCTCATGCACCAGGTGTCAAAGTCATCAAGAGTGATCAATGGGGATTTGTTCATGGTTCCAGTCTCCATATCAGTCTTTGAGATGGAAGCCATTTGAAAAGTTTAGTTTTTGTGTGTGTGAGGGATCTTAAGATGGTTAGATCTTATATCACGAGCCTGAGTGCTCTGATACCAAATGCAGGATCGTTTAAGGGCTTGAACACAATTACAACACAACACACAATGAGATTAACCTAAACTTTTAATCAAACAGTGAACTAGGTAACCAAAGGTGATACAAAGAACACAAGTAAAGCAAGAGACAGAACAAGAAAGTATAGTTTTCAAGGGAGCAGTATATTGCTTTCTCAAGTTCTTTTACAAGTGTTACAAAGCATAAAGAAAGATACAAGAACTTGGAATACTTATACTACAACCTACAGCCGGCTATACTTGAAAGCCAGCTGGATACAATTGACTAGACACTAACAAAAATCAATTGTAGATCAAAAGGCATATCTGCCTTTTGACCTTGTGACTATGACATGCCATAGCTCACATCCTTATATATTATAAAAAGGATAGAGTACATAAAGTGGAAAGTTTCAGACGCAAGACCTCAATGTACAGTTACCAAAAGCATGGACCTTTTCACCAACTCTTGTAAGTTGGTGACTTATCAGAGACGCAACGGAAAAGGTGCTTATGGAATAGTACATCAGATAAAGCATGTGTCCTAAAAGTCTTCGGAAGAAATCTGTCTTCATAGAGTGAAGCTTCGGAAGACTTTGTCTCTTGAAGCTTCGGAAGACTTCATGTTTGGCTTCGAAAGATATTGGTCTTGGCTTCGGAAGATATTACACTTAGAGTATTTTCTAATGCTTTGTGTAATTCTTCCGAAGCATTCTTTACTTCAGTACTTAGTGCATGTTGCTGAAACACTTAGGCAGTTTTGGGTTGCATCAGACTTCAGGAATCCTTACATTTAGACTTTATATATTATCAGGAGGCTTTGATCTCTGATTCATCTAATCGGACAAGCAATGAAGAAATAACCCTAATAGATTGAGTTTTCTACTTTTTAGTTTAAATTTTAATTAGAAATAAGTCAGGTGATATAAAATGTTTGACAATACAAATTTGAGTTACTTTTATGTTTCTAAGTAAGTTTGAAAAAAAAGTCAAGTCAATTGTTATTTATGGTTTATCATGCTACGTACGTCACCACCGTAACGCAAGGCGGGCTAAATAACTAGCTAAAATAACATGACATAAATTTGATTTAAAAATTTATATAAACTATAATTTTGCCTTTAGTTTAAGCAAGCCAAGGAGCCATAACGAGTAAACCACGAGTCGAGCCGGCTTGGTTCGGGCTCAGTTTGACTTGTTTACAAACCGAACCTAACCGGTTTGTCTTGTCTATAAACCAAGCTGGTTTCGAATGAGCTTTTTTTTGCAAGATACAAGCCATAGATTTCTTGAACAGCACTAGAAAAGTTATAAATGTTTATATAGATATTGTTATGTAATTTGATTCATTTAAGAGACATTGATATGGTTTGGTGGTAAGTATTCCATGCTCTCTCCCTGTAGATCGATTCATTTAACAGATAGTATTGATTTAAGTCCAATATGCACTTACTTTCTTCTCCTATATCTCTTCTACAAAATAATCTCCTTTTTTTCATATCATAATTGAAATTCTAATTTGAATAGGATGACACTATATGAGCTCACATTTGACCTTTTTTAAATATCAAATTTATTAAAACAGCTAATCCAAAATTTTATTTGTCGTTTATGAGATGCATCTCAGTATCTCCTACATAAATATTAACATAATATTCTATACACACGAACACAATTATATCTCCTATATATACACCAAACATTTCAATAATAGTTTTCATGATAGACTTAAAATAGCATAGGTAAATAAAATGCAAATCCATTTATTATAAAAAATATTTAAGATAAGATGTGATTAGAATTACGTATCAGTAAAGAGTATAAATAATAAAATAATGATATCAACTTTAAAAAAATTTATTTTTTCAAAAAAAAATAAACATTTTGTTTCAAAACATTTTAAAAAGAATGTCATTTTTTAAAATTTCCTTTTTATAGCTTGTAATTTTAATTATTTTGTTTGTAAAGTTTTACTTTTAAACACCAATTTTAAATTATTTTGTTTTCTAAATGTAAGATGTTTTAGAAAAAAATATTATTTTATAAAAACGTGTTATCTTTAGCAATATCATTAATGATCTCTATTTAATTTCTTAAAACTATTTTTAATCTAAAAAACAATTAAATAATATTATTAGTAATTAATCTAGTTATTTAATAGAAGAAAGAAACAAAAAAAATTTGATAAAAAAATGTGATGCTGACACATATCTCCTTATTTAACATTTTATAAAAAAAGAATTTTCAGATGATATTCCCATAAATGATATGAAAAATCCTTCAAACTTTTTCTTTTCTTATCTCTTCTACTTTATAACTTTTATCTATAAGTAACACAATTTATATATATGAAAGAAGCAAAATGATAAACAATACTCAAGGTTAGTTTGGAGATTTTGAGTTTTAACGTACAACTTCTTAGGCTTGGGGTACCATCTTTATTGCGTGCGTGGCATTTGGCAAATACTTAATTACACGAGCAATTAGATAGAATGGTTCAATGGAGTGTTTGCTTGGAGGGTTTGAGATGGTAGATCATACTATCATAGGATATAGGACTGAAAATCATGCACAAAACTACAAGTCAAAATCTTATGACAAATCTTTAAAGTTTCTCAATGACGATATATCCTTTGTTTGAAACAAAACTGTCCTACCTCACAAAGAAACAAGAAGTGCGTACACAATCTAGTAACACACACAAAAAAAAAGAAAGAAAAAAAACATTAAAACACTAAAACTCTGATTCATTTGTCTAAGAGCTAGCTCGTTGATGTAATTTCCTGATTACGTGCATCTCCTTCTTCGTTCTTTCAACACAATGGTTTATTTATTTATTAAAATATTTTTTCGAATTTCTCTATGAGCTTTTAGCTTAAATGACCGGAGGAGGTTATTAGCTTTCTTAGAATGAGGGGGCAGGTTAAATCCTATGACTAAGATCTTCAACACAAATAATCACAGGCTACCATTTTTAATAATAAGTTATGGAGTTTTTAATCAGAATAGTGTAAATAGAAAAGATCTAATTTACCATAATGGTGTAGCTATAATAATATATACTAAAAATAGTGTTTTTCTTTACCTTTTTTTTATTTTTCACTCCTATTTTAATTGGATATATACTTTACAAAAGATTCTTCTAAAGGTTTTTTTACAAAAAAATCTTTTAAACATGATTTCTTTAAACATTTAGAAAGTTTATTTGAATAGGATTTTTTTAGTTTTTGAGAAATATCTTTAATTTCTTTCAAAATGATTTTTATTGCTTTAAAGTAACTTAAATAAAAATACTATTTATTTCTTTGACTTGTTTTAAAAACTTATTTTAATATGTTTAATCGTGATATTTATAAAATGTTTTAGAATACATATTTTAGTAATGAAGATTATTTTTCTTTTTTGTAAATAAATTGAATACAGGCTTATGTAACTACGAAGATTAACTTTTTTGTAGATAATTTGAATGCATGTTTGTGTAAGTAAGGAAAAAAAAATTCATCTTTATAGACAACGTTTCTAAAAGTTAAAAGAAAAAGGTTTAAAAAGCTAAAAAATATTGTTGGAATATTGTGAATTTTTACAGAAGGTTTATTAAAGGTACAAATTTTTACAGAAACTTTCTTAAAGTAAAGACATTTTTAAATAACTTATACAAAACATGTACATTTCATGTTAAATATCAAGAGGTTTATTAAAGGGTGTATTTGGGATTGCTTCTTAAAACAACTTATTTACTTAATCATTTTTTTAATAAATTAATAAGTTAGTATGAACTTGCATTTTAACTTATTATCCTCACAACCATCACAATGTCAAACACTATAAAATAACTTTTTAATTTTTTAAAAGTTAATAAGTAAAAAAGTAAGTAAAAAAAGCAACCCCAAACACCCAGAAAAGTACAAATTGACCCGTACAAAAGAAGTTTGTTGGTTTAGTTAAATTAAAACTTGGAGGGTTAGTTTAAAATTTATGTTTTGAGAGAGTGAGAGAGCGACTGGTTTGGTTCGGTTTAAGGTTTGTTTTTAGACTAAAACATGTATATTTACTAGTCGTGTTTATATATTGGATCAACCATGTGCGTATAAAAGGCATAAGTTTTTATACACACATAGAAGACTTGATATGCCCGTCGAGAGTGTTTAGTAGAAACACCAATGGTGGGTTGGAGTACGTCGCCGACAAAAGACTAAGCAAAGAAAAGACACTAGGTAAGCTCTGATAATGGCAATCGTCAATAATAAACTATCAAAACAACTAAAACACATTATTTCCCTATCAATCTTTGGTGACAACGCACTATCAGGCTTGCTTATAGCTTTGAGGTTGCTAAAAATAGGGTTTATCGGTGATCAAAAGGTAGGATGCTAACACTACACAACGACTATGTGATTCTAGATTACAAGGATGTTGTCCAAATCAAGTGTGTGGCCCCTCAACTTCAAACGGTGGCGAAGCCGTTTTAGTAGGGAAATGAAACTGAAAGCCATTAGCTGTCAATTGGTACATTATACCACAACATCATAGATTATACTTTACTATAAAAGTATCTATGAAATAAAATCATTAATTTATAACAATTTATGCTTGTGAATTTTCACATATCGTAGTATTAATATCATGTGAATCATATTTATGTCTCTCACTCGTTTATATATATATATATATATATATATATATATATATATATATATATATATATTCTTATTTTCTATGACATTGTAACTTTTTTTGTTTTTATATTAAATGACAAAGGTCTTTTTATTTTGTAACCCTCCACCAACCTAACCATTAACCAATCCGAAAATTATGACATATGAAATTGTCAGAATTCAAGAATAAAAAAAATACTAACACTATAAGAAAAAAAATTCTAAATCGATCATTGACCTAAATGTGTTTGTTTAGTGTTATTATAACATCACAATATCCAATCACCAGACGGAATAAAACTCGTTTTAATAATCATCATAAGATGTAATTATTTCTTTTGATAGAGATAAAAAAAATAATTGCGAATCTAAAAAGAAACGATAATTTACATAATTAAATAACCTTTAAAAGATTACGTGTATTTGTTTTCAAAGCTTATGGTCAGCAATAAGTTACAAACTAAAAAGATAGAAAAAAAACACCAATATTTGATATTTATGAAAATAATATATTTTCTTTATACACTAAACCCTTCTTCTCCAAGAAAGCTCCATAAACCCTTACTTCATACCTTATATAAAAAAACTCACAATCCTGATGATCCTTACATTATTACATTGCTCCGAGATGGCTTCCGGTCTCGTTACGTCCACCCTCGTCGCTAGATCCATCGTCGTCGGAGCATGTGTCTCTGCATCTCGCTTTCATAGCCTCATTGCTAGTTACCGAAGTTATACCACCATGCCAAAAGATGGTAGTACGTTCTCTCTTAACCTACATCTTCTTTTTCGTCGTTAATCGGTTTTCGAAATAAGGAATGCATATTATACGTTTCATTTCAGTTTGCTATGATAAATCATGGATACGAATATTGGCTCCCAAAATTCCTTCAATGTCAGTTTGCATGAAGATGAATGCTAAGAGAAAGATGGTTAAACTTGTTTACACCTGATGAACATAAAGGCCTGCATGTATCCATGAGTTTGCCTGCACTAGCAAAGGATGAACACAAGGCCTTTTTAATCCACCATAAAGGGATCAATGAAGAGATGAAAGATGACATGTTAGAGGTGGTAACTCCTCACAACAAAGATGAAATCATGGCTAATGTTATTGCTAACATCCTCACTAGTTTTCGTGACATCACCGCTGAACAACGCAGTTGTCGTTACTATGGTAGTTGTTATTCGACTCTTTGAATTGAGGAAATTTACGCATGTAAGATGGTTTTTGGGTAAGAAATTAACCAAATTGTTTTGGTTATTAATATTGGGTGTTTCGTAAACCCTAGATGTTCTGTAAATGCCATTTACTGATGTCTTTTGGCTTGTGCCATGTGTGCACTTCCAAAAAAGGGTTTACAAAACATCCGATATGTAAAACAATTTCGGTTTTTTACCCGAAAACCATCTTAGTTATGCAAATTTCCGAATTAAAAAAACAAAATTGTTTGTTTTATGAGTTTTATCCATATATGTGTGTTTGAAATGGATGAATCTATATGTTTTGATTGTACATCTTGTTTTATCTTCAGATATGTTTTTTGATCGATCGATTCTAGGCGAGAGATTATGCCCAGTGATAGCAACGTCGTCCCCAATCAATTCATTCTCAATCTACAAGAAAGAGACTGCTAAACAACTTGCTATAATAATGGATATGCCGGGAAAAGCTAAGACGAAGTTAACCACGCAAGGCCTACGCGTGTTCCTAAATTTGAGTCGAAAAGCTGATCGCAATGAACATCGTGAAAGGAGAGCATTGAAGAGAGAGGACGTGAAGGTGTATTTTGATTGCAACACTTTATTCATTGAAGGTAAAAGAAAGATGGATCATTATATCACAGGCATATATTTACCAAAGGGCATCCGCAAGAAGAATAATATGATCAAGAGAGTGATGTTAAAAGATGGGAAATTTTACGCGTTTATTCCTTGTTATGTGAAAAAAGGAGGAGAGGAGTCTGATCAATGATCAATTGAATAAATGAGTAATTGATAGGTAGAAAATCGAACTTCGTTTCATGAATGAAAATTGTTTAAGTCCGTAACTATTTGGATTTTTTGGTCTTGGTCTTTTGCTTGTGTATTAATGAATGATTATATTTATTTATATGTATGCGTTTCATTAGAATTAATTTTTTTAGTCTTTTTAGAACTTTAAAATAGTTATAATGTGATGTATATATACCGGAGTGACAACATTTTACCTCTTTAGCAACAAGGCAACTTAACCGCGACGTTAAAACCAATGCCATTAGGTATCGCGTTGAATTTTTAACCTTTTAGTGATGACTTCTTCGTTGAAATTTATTTAGGAGGGGATCGATGACAGAAATATACAGGTTGGGGCACATTCTAACGTGACACATGTTGGATTTAACGTGTACGGGTTCGATTAATTGACATAGTCAACCGAGCTATAGCCCGTAAGAGTTACATCTTGGGCAGTGAATGTTGAACCCCACTTAATTTAGTTAAGTGAGGTTTACGAATTGAATCGGGTTTTAATAATTTATAAAATTATAAAATATTTAATGTAAACGTTTAGTGGTTAAATATTAAAGATTTGGGCTTTCGGTTTCAAGTTGGGCTAATAATTAATTCCATCGAACCTGGGGTCCGCTAGGGTTAATTAGAAGTAAATAGGACAATTAGAGATTAGAGAGGGATCTTAAGAAAACAACCACATTCAATCTATCGCATAATTTCTTTATTATGTGATTTTATTAAATTAGAAAGGGTATATTAGTAAATTAACATATATTTAATTATGGTAGATTATTATGTTCTAATCAGAATCCCATGTTTTAAAGTTGACTAAATAAAAAAATTAAAATTCTTTATTAACCCATGAAAATTAAATTAACAATTTCAAATCTAAATTCATTGATCATTTTTTCCTCTCTTGACATCTATTATCGTATCTTCATTATTATCATATAAACAACGTATCCATATTTTCAATCGATCCATAACCATTAACCAAAATAATTCTGTCACTACGACTTTCAATCACATTCAAATCACAGATTCATCCTTTTCTCTTAGCTTGTAGTTTCTTTGTTCTTTAAACAGATTAAAAAAGGCTGAAACTTGGTATAAATAATATTGATTGAAGGTTCTTGGTGCATCATAAGGTCAGCCTGGATCTAGTTAAAGGTTTGAGATGTTAATGGCGAGATGTGGTTCGAAAAGTTTGTTAAGAATCAAAATATTGGTTGTTAAGAACGTCCTACTCTTCTTTTATTTTTTTTTGGTTTGGTGTTCTGTAACTGGACTTACGTATATGTAACTTTAGTCTAAGTTATGTATATGTAACTAGGTATCTACTTAGTCTTGATTTGAATTTGTAAATATAGTTACTTAAATTTAACCTGCTTATACTTTGGTTATGTATATGTATTTATGAGTTGTGTGTATCGTAAATGGTGTCGCTATTCCTTTTGCTTTTTTTTTTCAATTCATGGTTACGTATATGTAACTTATATATCTATAGGAACAAGCCATGGTCAACAGAAAAAAATGACATACATATAAGTAAACATGGGTTATAATATCAACAAGAACATATACGTAAATATGAAAATAGATCAAGAAAAGTTTATGAGAGAAAAGTCTTCATAGATCAAGAATGGTTTATGTAAGAAAAACGATGAAAAAGAAAAATATGTAGAAGATGATAAGTCATGTATCCTTTGTTTATGATGCGTTTCTTTATTCTTAATCTTCAAGTTACATTTACATAAGTAGATTTACATCTATTCTTATATATAGGTTAACAAACGTTTTTACATATACGTAAGCAGGTTTACATACATGCTTTCATATGTTAAATCAAGTTACCTATGTATTTATATATACGTAAGCGAATTTACATATGGTTATACCGATTGACTGTTGCATTATATGAAAAAAACAATTCAAATGAAGTTATTTGTTAATGAAAATAAAGATGATGAAGATGAAGTCAACTAAAGAAATATAGTATATGAGAGAGGACAGTGGATAATGAATGTAGGGATTTTAATAGTGATTTTCAAATCTAACAAATTTTTTATTCCATATTTGTCCTTATATCATTAAAATAATCTATTTCAATTTAAAATATTTACTAGAAAATCATTATGTATATCAACCATTGATCAAGTATAGATTTGGTTTTTTTAATTTTCTAATAAATTATGGTTTACTTAGGAACCATCCCCTTAAGGATTAATCCTTATAAAGATAGGCAACCAGGGTTTGGGCCATACCCAAAATCAGGTTCAAATCGGGTTGGGTCCAATCGTGTTTTTTCTGTACCCGGTACGAACCCAGGTTGGGTTTACTTACTTGAAAACTCTACCCTTCATACCCGGGTAGGGTCCGAAACCGGGTCCAATATCAGGTTTAGTTTTTTTTCTTCTTTTTTTCTTGTTTTTATGTTCAATACCATGTTCAATATCGGGTTCAATACCGGGTTCAATATCGGGTCCAATACCGGGTTCAACTCGGTTTAACCGGGTTGGGTTCGGGTCGGGTCGAGTTCGGGTTCACTAAAAAACTCAAAAACTAAACCCGGTTCTAACCCTATGGGTTTAAACGGATCCAACTCAAGTATGCCTCCCATCGGGTACTACCCGTACACCGGATCCGGGTCAGGTTCGAACCCGATTTTTATGCCCACCTCTAAATCCCAATCACCCTTAATCCCACTTGAATACACCTTTGTGGAAAATTCCCACTCACGAACAACAAAAAGGACATTCCCTTTTGATCGTAGCCTCCAAAAAAAGCCTCCATTGTGGTACCATTTGACCGGCAATTTCCATGCTACCGTACCAATTGCCGGAATCTTATTAGGATTATAGTGTGCATCCAAGAAGACCCGATCGCAACCGTGAACCGCATATAATTAGTATTATATAAATTAATCAATATAATACATTAACAACATACAAAATAACATAAAATGATATAAAACATAAAACACAGTAATAAAATGTCTAATTCTGTCCTTCGATCGTTATTCTGAACTTTTAATTGTAAAACATAATAATAGCTGACAACTATATATAAACTATAAAGAACAATAAAAAAATAACACATATGATTCGAAACGTAAAACACAATTATGAATACAAATAACAAATGATGAAAAATATATGACAAAATTAACTAATATTTGACACAATGAACGTGTTAAATACAATGAGCAGACATATCTGATACGATGATCAACATGTCATAATTTGTAAACAATACGACCCGTGTCAAATTAAAAATCATTTTTGAACTTTTTAGATTAAAACTTTTTTAGTATAACCTTACGCATAGTTTCACTTTTTATCTTATCTAAAAAAATTATTTTAAAATCTCTAAATATTATTTAGTAATAATAAATATGTTCTTTTAACACGTGTATACAAGTGTTTTTATACTAGTAACACAACAATATAACTCAAAAATGCATGGGACAATACACACAATATAACTGTGTTTGTTTTAAAATGTTTTATTTATTTGCATCAAGTCAAATAAATAAAGAAACAAATATATGTGCCAAAAGGTCAAGCGATTTCATAAAAATATACTGCCTATAATTAACAAACCCGTACATAAAAACGCATATGACCCTTCTTCTCCAAGAAACATCACAAACCCTAATAATAATAATAATAATAATAATAATAATAATAATAATAATAATAATAATAATAATAATTGACTTCTTCATTGATATAAAACTAACTTCTAATCCTGATTTCATTAGGTAATAACATTGATCCGAGATGGCTTCCTCACTGAGCTTCCTTACTTGCAACCTCATCACGAGATCTATCGTATGGTTCGTCCGACAATCGTCTCTTCATCTCGTTTATTTAGCATCATTACTCATCACCGAAGTTATACTAGCATGCCAAAAGATGTAGTTTTTTTTAACTCTATATCTTTTCTTTAATGTTAATATGTATTCGACGTGGTGAAGCATATAAGACTCATTTAGTCATGTTAAAGTAGATAACAAATGATTATTGGTAATTTCTAATGAAACTTGTTTGTTTTCAGACTTCTATGATCAATCATGGCCAAAAATCCTATCGCCCAAGATTTCTTCAATGTCATTTAACTTGAATATGACAGCTGAAAACAGAAACTTAACCTTGTATACACCTGAATATGTGAATCTCCCTGATTATAACGGCGTGACGGTAGAACTAGATATGCCTGGACTAGAAAAGAAGGAGACGAGGACATGTGCTGAACACGACACCTTGTTCTTCGTCCAAGGGGGACAGATAATAAGTGTTGTCTCGCAGACGTCATGTTACCAGATAATATCAATGATAGTGATATCATCGAAGAGACGAAAGATGGAATGCTATAGGTAACTCTTCCTAACAAAGAAGACATCATGGCCAAAATCATCACTAACATCATCACTAGCTTCCAAACATCTGTGCTAAACGCAGTTGGATTTACTATGGTATCGTTTTTTGTCACCCTATATTATTAGTTACTATTACTGTTACTAAATATTTGATTTGCATAACTGATTAATAGTGTTTTGATAGTGACATACTTTAGTTTAGTTTAATAAATTTTCTTAGCAAAGTAAAGGGAAATTAATGCAATTGCAGCCCAATTGATTTCCTAATAGTATACTTGTAGGTAAATGGTGGAGGTTCAAGCCTTGCTAATATATGTTGAAAATAGATGAATATTTATACTGATTATATATCATGTTTCTTCTTTAGATATGTTTTATGATCGATCGATTCTAGGCGAGGGATTATGCCCTGCACTAGCATTGTTGTCGCCCATTAATTCATTCTCAATCTATGAGAAAGAGACTGCCGAAAGGCTAAAGATAGACATGAATATGCCAGGAGAGAAGGATATGAAGTTAACCACGCAAGGCATACGCTTGTCCTTAAATATGCGTGGACTGAAGAGAAAGGATATAAAGATATTTTTCGACTACAACACTTTGTTCATTGAAGGAAAATCAAAGGAACTACACTATATTACCTGCATACGTTTACCCGAGGGCATCCGCAAGAAGCATAATATGATCAAGAGACAGATGCATGATGGGAGCCTTTACGCATTTATTCCTTGTGTGAAAAAGGAGTAGATCAAGATCAATTGAAGCATGTCTCTAATTAATTAATAGGCCGGTGTGGTTCCTATAGATGTTATTCCTAAATCAGTGTAATGTCAAGTTATAACATATGAGTCGGATTTGAATTATTCCAACAGGGTGTCTTCATGTTCATATTATCTTTTTAGGCATCTTAAAAGATATTTTATGCATTTGAAGATATGTTAGATTGCATGGTTCTTACCCATTTCACCCGAATCTGTTTAGATAAGCTTTTTAGTTTAACCCATTTTAACATGACACGGTAATCAATGGCTCTATATTTTGACAATGATTTTAAATCATCTAATTCCATCTATTATTGCATTTGTAATGGTTTAAATCCATACCAATTTTCATGGTGGAAAACAAATAATTATGCCTCTTACATCATTTGTAATAGGGCGTTAAGCTCATACATAACGCCACATAATGTTCTCA
This sequence comes from Flaveria trinervia, assembly GCA_025506515.1. Taxonomy (NCBI): domain Eukaryota; kingdom Viridiplantae; phylum Streptophyta; class Magnoliopsida; order Asterales; family Asteraceae; genus Flaveria; species Flaveria trinervia. Next base: position 80,032,707 of record CM046441.1, on the reverse strand, counting down.
TCATTTACGGTGGGACGATTTGTTTAAAGAAAGTTTCTCAGGTGAAAGAAAATACTTTTTAATCTTATGGTCTGAGACTTCTTTTTCAAAGCTATGAAAACGGCTATAACTTATTATTGTTCCTAGTAAAGTCAACATGTTCGTCTTCCAGATTTTGGAAACCATCTTCGGGCGAGTCTAACTTATTATTGTTTTTATATAATATTGTTATTTTTATACTTATTCGTATATAAATAAATAATAAATAAATAATATCTCATATATATTTTCTATTTTAATTCGTTGAAACAATTTATATAAAAGTAGTATTTAAATGACTACAATCATCTTTTATACTTTAATACTCAGTTCTTATTAAAAAAAATATCAAAATAACCATAAGTGTATGTTATATTTGAACAAATATTTCATTAATTTGAGTTATATTTTGCATAAGTTATAAATAGGTATAATTTTAAACGAGTCGGCTAATGAGCGAATCACAAACCAAGTTAGCCTTGGCTCGCTTACAAACTGAGCAGAACAGGTTCGGCTCATTTATTAGCGTATTTATGATATACAAGTACACACAATAACGGATTAACATTTTTAAGGAAAACTTGATTCCTTTTAGCTTCTTTGAGTTTGCAGTTTATTTAAATACTTGAAGATGTAGGAGGAAATAGTATTGTTGATTTTTCTTGAATAAACACTTGTTAAATGCATTTTGAGATAAAATAATTAAAAGTGAGTTATGACTATAGTTGTAGAGCAACAATTTACATAATATACGTTCATTTATATCATTTATTGTATGTGCCTATAAGAACAAATAATGTTGATTTTTTTAAAATAGTCAACTCATTTATAAAATGCATACTTAGATAAAATATTCAAAAATTCAAAAAGTAAGTCATAATCCATCGCTTTATAGCACTTATTTACATAACATACATTCTTTTATACATATTTACATAAAAAAGCTAGTGAGTTATCATCCATCTTTTTTACTCCAGGAATACGTATTCCAACAATAAATTATGAGATTTGATGCAAGTGATAATGCTATAGTATAGAAATACAAACGAAGAAAATGTAGGGGAAGATAGAATTGATTTCGACCCAGAATTTAATGCATTGTTTAAGGAATTTCGTATCAAGTTATTTCTCGGTTGTACTTCCATGTATGTCCTAAACTTTCTAGCAAAACTTAGATGTATATTATGAATTGATGATAATACCACCTAACTTCTATAATACATGCAAGCTACATTAAAACTCTCACCATTCTCGTAACTAAAAGGAAAAAAACCATTAACCACAAGATACCTCGAGACAAAAATGCAATGCCTAAACGGTTTAAATTTAGATCTTTTAAAACTTAGCCTGTGATTACTTTATTATTACTTTATTATTATTGCTAAAAATAAAAGATTTTAATATTGATTTTATACAAACTTCAATAAATCTAAGTATTCGGATTATTCTTAATACCTTATTATTTAGAAAAGGAATTTCCACCCATATTGTTATTAGTTATTAGTTATTTATAACAAATAACCGATCTAAATATATTCAATATTAGAACAACGGATTCTTACAAAATAAACTACTGACCCTTGTTCTACAAGAATAAACCCTAACCTTCTAGCCCCTAATATAAAACTAACTTCTCTTCATTAAGTTACGTACATAGATCCAAGATGAATTCCTTGTTGCGCTTCGTTACTTCTAACATTGTCACAAGATCGTTCTATCGTCCGACTCTTATCTCCGCCTCTCGGTTTCTAACCATTGACGCTAGTAATCGAAGTTATACGACTATGCTAGAAGATGGTAGTTTTCTTCTTACTTACCCTATATATTCATGTTTTCGAATGTTAAAGTCGACACGTCATGGTTAGCCTCATGTACACCTTCATTAAATCTAATATCTTTTGTTTGATTTCAGATTTCTTTGATCAATCATGGGTAAGAAACCTGTGTCCCAAAATTTCTTCCATATATATGAATATGAGTGGTGAATTTAGAAGCGTAGATATACGTATGCGTGATGATAAAGATTACTTACGCCTGAAAATACCTGATCGAAAAACCAAGGACGCCGAGGGAAAAACACACAAGAAGTGCTTTCTCTCGGGAATCAAGTTCCCAGATAAAAAGTGTTGTCACGCAGACGTCATGTTACCAGATGAGACAATCAAGGAAGAGATGGAAGATGGAGCGTTAAAGGTAACTCCTCCCAACATGGATGACATCATGGCGAACATCACGGCTAACATCATCACTAGTTTTCGTAACATGAGGGCTAAACGCGGTTGGGCGTACTATGGTAGTTGCTTAGATCAATATCCTATATGTATTTCTACTGAAAATGGATAAATATATATGATGTATGTTCTGATTAGATATCTTGTTTTTGTTTAGATATGTTTTCTGATCGAACGATTCTAGGCGAGGGATTGTGCCCTATAATAGCGATGTTGTCGCCCATTAATTCATTCTCAATCTACAAGAAAGAGACCGATCAAAAGCTATGTATAGGGATTTCTATGCCCGGAGAAGAGATGATGAAATTAACCATGCAAGGCCTACGTGTGTCCTTAAATTTGCATGTAAAGTATGAAAAGGATCATCCAAAGATAGATGACGTAAAGACGTTTTTTGATTACGACACTTTCTTCATTGAAGCAAAATCAAAGACAAAACACTTTATTACTGGCATACGTTACCAGAGGGCATCCACAAGAAGCATAATATGATCAGAAGAACGATGAAAGATGGAGTTTTCTATGCGTTTCTTCCTTGTGTGAAACAGGAGGAAAGCAAGGTCTTTTGAAACCTACGTAAACGTTTATTAATGAGTAATAAGGGTTTCTTCTATTGATGTTATTTATGAACATGAAGAATAATCTAATTAATGATTCATTAGGTTTAACTATAAGAGTGTTTTGGGTCTTGGTCTTTTATTTGTGTGATAATGAATGGAGGGATATGGACATTTGACCAATTAATTATTGTATTCGTATGTATTTATGTCTGAACCCATTCACATGTATCGATCCTGGCGCCTGAGCTCATTATAAGCTACGTTGTACAAACGTGATAGAATACTTAGAAAATTAAATATCGACTTCGGCGAAACTACTAAGTATTCACCGGAGTTATTAAAATATAATGAACTTTCTTGTGAATATGTAAATAAATGTATAAATTTTCAAGTGACAACAATATTTTTTTAACATTGATTCCGTTAGTTATTTATATTTATATATATATATATGTGTGTGTGTGTATATATATATATATATGTATATGTATATATGTATATGTATATGTATATATGTATATAGTATATGTATATGTATATGTATGTATATGTATATGTATATGTATATGTAATGTATATGTATATGTATATGTATATGTATATGTATGTGTATGTATATGTATATGTATATGTATATGTATATGTGTGTATATATATATATATATATAATATATATATATATATATATGTATATGTATATATATATATATATGAAAAAGTGAATATAGGGTTGTTAAGCATCTAAGATCAGATGCGAAACTAAATAAAACTACGTTGTTTTGAGCAAATATAACTAAATTCACTCCGGTATTTTGGTTGTATTGTTCATACGCTTTGATTAAAATTACATAAAACTAAATTCATGTTTACAAATTACAAAAAAATTAATTTAATTCGACTTAGTTATGTTTATAGAGGTTTTGTAAAGATTGAATTGACGAAAAGAAGCTCAAGGATTAAAATGAAATAGGAAGAAGTTGAAAACTGTGATTCAAGAAATAATATTATTTAATTGTTAATGGATTCTAAAAGAATAACTAGAACCAAATTATTACGAGTTAGCATCCATTAACACTTTTTCTTATGCTGTTGAAGAGTCTAGGTTTTGAATATCGGGATATTACGACCAACGATACAAAATAGTTTTAGGGTTTCTTTTTAATCAAAAATGGAAATAGATGAATGCTTGCCAATTTAATCGAAAACAGTTAATGATAAAAACTAAAACACTATCTACGTACTTGATACTTTGAAGTATATTTAGATCAAAGGCAAGGGCCATTCTTACTTGTATATTTAGACAAATTTAGACAAAAGAGACAACAGGTAAGAATAAAGATTTTTCAACTCAATATCTCAAAGATATGTTATGTATATTTTACATTTTGATGATTATTTTTTTATTGAATTGTATTTTTATTATATGACCTACTTGACTAGACCCGAATCGACTTAAAACCAAAAATCATTATGTCAATATCTATAAATTTGGAGTACTTAAAAAATAGTGACTCCATAGAAATAAATTCCTAGATCAACCATTGATCATCTATGGAGGATTCTAGTGAATTGATGGAGAGCGTTAAGGACGCGATTACGTTGACTGCCATATGTACATATCATATCTTGATTATAGAGCTAGTTTTAAATGGTTCGAGCTAAGTTGACTGCCATGAAACACGAATCTAACTATGATTTTAAAATCAATGATGTTTAACCCTAAATCAAACAAGAACAAAAAAAGATATGAAGCTTTTGTGAACAAATTCTCTAAACCAAAAATACAATGATCAAATCAACAACAAGAAGATCTTATACAAAATATGAATACTCTAGACATACATCAATCAATGCTATGACGAATCCCTAACAAGATTGAGTGCAACAAAGATAATAAGAGTGTTAGACGACCAACGAGACTGATCGAAAATTTGTTGATGTCAAAGAGTAGATCTTGAGAATTTGTTGATGTCAAAGAGTAGATCTTGATGATCATATGGGTTAAAACCCTAGAGTACGGAGAAGATGAAGGAGAAGATGGTGGAGATCATACCAGTTTTGATGAATATTAAATGATGATAAAAAAACTCACTTAATCATGAATGAAGTTATTGATAAAGAAATTGCGAAACATCATACGACAAGACTAGTCCTTGAACTTTCAAGTTGTACGCACTTGTCCTAAAGTTACTTCAAGCTTTTAATAGCCATCTGCACATCAACATTGATCAGCAATCTTTAAAAATACATTGATGAAATAATATATTTGTGTTTTTTTAATTATAAAATACAATGATATATAACAATAAGTTTATATAATTTATAATAAAAAATGATAAAAATAACACGTTATGTTATTTTGAACACTATGGATTTTCAAAATAAATATTTTGATGAAATAATACCATTTTTTATTTTAATTGTAAAACAAAATAATAGATAACATGTTTATATAATTTAAAAAACAATTAAAAAATAACACAAAATGATCTAAAACTTAAAAAACACCAAGGAATATATATAACAAAAGATGAAAAATATATGACACAATGAAATAAGATACCCAATGAGTTAAGGTATTTGACATAATGATTAAAATATTATTCTATTTAAAAACGATAAAAGGACGCGTGCCAAGCGTACAATTCTTTAACGCGTGTCAAGCGTACCGTTCTTTTTAATCTTTTTAGATTAAATACCATTTGTATTATAACCCTATCCGAATTATGAATCCTAAAATTTAAAATAGTTACAAACAACAAAAATAACTTGTGTTGGGCTTGATTTTAGCATATGAATTGTAACGACATTGTGATGGGTTTGGTTTTAGTATATTCGCCGGGACAAACTTTTGTTGATATTTGTTTTAGCATCTGTACTAATAAATTAAAATAAATATATGTCACATGGTTATTTTTTAACATGTTCATTTCATCACCACCTAAGCTACACCTAATATTGTATATGTGTCACCATCGTACTAAATTATAATTTTGGTAAAAACTTGATTTCAAAAAAATTCATTAATCATTCTTATTTAATACTATACTAATCAATAAAATTTCTTTTTAGAAATAAATAACATGTTATCAAAACTATTTTAGTGAGACCTAATTGTGTTAAAATGTAATTTAAATTGGTAGCTAATCATTATTAAAACTAAAATATTTAGAAATATATATAAAAAAGTTTATAGATATTTATAAATAATAAAATCTTTTTTATACTATTGTTTATAGCTTAAGTAAGTTTGCTATATATAATAATTTTATTGATATATTATCTATAACATATATTAAATTATGCATATATAATTTACTATATAATTTTTAATTTCAACTCGTGTAATCTAACCCAATATTCCTATACGATAAAACTTGATTTGTGCTTGGTTGTAACATATGTCACATGAATATACCCCTCCGTATTAGTTATTTCTTGCCATACCCCTCTTACAAAGTAGTTTTAAAACTTGTAATTTCTAACTAAATTTTTTTTATTTTTAAAAACGTTTTTCTTTTTAAAAATTTTCAAAAACTCTTTCTATAAAAAATTTAAAATCAACTTTAAAAAACTTAAAAAGTTTTATAAACAATTAATTTAATGCTTTATTGAAGAATTGAAAAATTATCTACAAAAAACCAGGCACATTTTTCTCAAAAACCAAATATTTTTTTAAAACTTAATTTTCTCTAATTAAAAGAAAACAATCTCTAAAATTTCAACATATTTTTCTTTAATACATGTGAGAAGTAATTTTCTATACGTTTTAGATATGAGCTGGAGCTCGATATGTAAAGTTGAGTTTGAACTCATTTACTAGATGAGCCATAATATAAGCTCAAACTTGAGTTCGAGCATGTTCAAGCATGAATTGATTGGGACTTTTGCATACCAATCTTGACTGCCTCACGAGACTGCTTACTCTCGTTTAAACTTGTAACAGAATATATATTTGTGTTTTTATTTATGTGTGTCTATATGTATTGATGAATTAAATGGGATATCAACTTTCAATTTTGTTTATATGTAATAACCTAGACTAAAACACGTGTGTTACGATGCATTAAGACATGAAAAAAGTTAGGTCTTCAGAGTGAAAGTTTATGTAACAGAGCAAACCAAATTCGAGTTTCATTGGGGCTCATGAGTAGCGTGTGAATTTGATTCACTGTTCTCAGCAATCTGCTAAAGCAACCTTAATCTTTGTTAAAAACCGCTTATTCAATTTCTCATTTAGTGATGACGAATTGATCTCCTAGTTCAACATGACCACATAAAAAGGATAGTTTAAGAGAAAAGTATAGTTATTTTAAAAAGTTGAAAGAAAGGATGTATAAGTAAAAATAGTATGAAGAAAGTATGTATAGCTATAGATCACCTTTTAAAAAGGAATTCCCAACTATTCTTTATTAAGTAAAAAAGTGTATATATAGACAAAATTTTAAATGAAATTAATGGTTTAGATTGAGGTCTAAAACATCTTTGCTAATTATGACATTATTTACTTATAAAAAGTAAACGATCTACACATTCAATAACACAAATTCTTAGTTTTTACCTTATTATTTTGGAGATTAAAAAAAAGTTAAGGACCCTTCTTCTCCAAGTCACAAACCCTTAACTTTGTGGCGCCTAATATATACAAATATAGCTTCTCTTCATTACGTACGTTACGTTACATAGATCCAATATGGCTTCCTTGTTGCGCCTCGTTACAAGATCGTTTCCTCGTCCAACACTTGTCTCCGCATCTCGTTTTCTAACCATCGTCGCTGGTCACCGAAGTTATACCACCAAGCCACTAGAGGGTAGTCTTTTTTCTTAGCCTATATACGCTATAGCGATGACTTTTGTACGCTATATAGCAACAAATTTAATTAATTGCCACAGTAGCTTATAAATATTGTAGTAATAATAGTAATAGTAATAATATATATACATACATTTTTCTTGTTTGTTAATTTGTGTTTCGAAGTAGTGATGCATGAATGACTTTTACTTCCGTTTGCCTAAGCCCTTAACAAAGATCATAATCTTATTAATGAATCTCGTTCGATTTCAGATTTTTATGATCAATCATGCCCTAGGATCCTATGGCCTACAGTTTCTTCAATGGCATTCAATATGTGGATGCATAATTATGATGATGATGATGATGATTATGATGATTACTGCTCCTTAGAAGTGATAATGCCAAATATTACTACATATAGGGTGGGTACAAAAGAAGAACCAGACCTGGATTTAAGTCTGCACTTGCCTGGAGTAGAGAAGAAGGACTTGAGAGCATGTGATCATGAACACAAAGGCGAAACCCGCAAAGAGGGCAACGGTTTACGGCATAACTCGAGTCATGATATCGAAGATGTAACGTTGAAGACTAACATCATGGTGAACATCCTTGCAAATGACATCATTGCTAGTTTTCGAGACATCAGTGCTAAACGCACTTGGGCTTACTACGGTAGTTGCTTAGATCACCCTATCTATGATATGTTGAAATTATACGTGTTCTGATTATGAATCTTGTTTCTTCTTTAGATATGTTCTCAGATCGATCGATTGTAGTCAATAGATTTTGCCCAATATTAGCGACGTTGTCGCATATTAATTCATTCTCAATCTATAAAAAAGAGACTGCTAAACGCCTATGCATAAACATTTGTATGCCCGGAGAACAGAAGATGAAGCTGACCACTCGAGGCCTACATGTGTCCTTAGATATGGGTGGAGTGAAGAGAGAGGGCGTGAAGACGTATTTAGATCACGACGACACTTTCTTCATTGAAGCAAAAAGAGAGGAGGAACACTACATTACAGGCATAAAATTACCTGAGGGCGTCCAGAAGAAGCATAATATGATCGAGAGAGAGATTGAAGACGATGTAGTTTATGCGATTATTCCTTGTTGTGTGAACAAGGAGGATATCAAGTTCAATTGAAAAGAAAATGATGATGAATTGCTAGGTAAAACTAAAAAGTTGAACTTTGTTTCCTGGTAAAGAAGGTGCATTTGGATATTGGTCTTTTGTGTAGTACTAATGAATGGCTATATTTGTTTGATTTGTTTTTTTATATAGTTATAGTTAAGCTGATTTGATCTACATTCTTGTCTACAACTAGTGACATATAGTAGAAAATATAAAAGCTAATTATTTAAGAAGGGAGAAGGGAGGTAGATATATTGATACATTTAAACATTAGTAAAAGAAACAAATATATCATTTTATTTAAGAAGCCCGGCTTCTAGCTATCATGAGTGATGATATTATGGGAAACTCCCTTTGCTACAAATCTAGATTTTGATCCGTCAAATGAAATGAAATGAGATTAGATTAAGAGTTTTAGTATGTTTCAAAAAAAATTGTTTTAGTTTAAAAAGAAATCAAGAGTATATTTATTATGTAAATAATACAACGTTTGTACTCTCAAAACCAACTTACTGCCATAACATTTTTTATAAAATATATTTTGTCTTTTGCTATATGTATCATTATTATTTGTGTAATTCTTAAAACAATTTATTTATTAAGTGAATATCATCGAATACAATAGTAATTTCCGCAGCAAAGTGCGGATACAATTTCTAGTCTTTAATAACTTTGAAGGTGATAAGAATTGCAATTGAGAAAGATTATATATGAAAAGGTTTAACAAATAGGGCTGCCATTGCCATATTGAATAACTTAAGGCCGAAAAAGCATCCAAAGATGGGTTGGGTGGTGTTTCGGCAATTTGTCAAAAACCAATAAAATTCTGGCTACGAATTTAGAAAATTTCGTGTATTTAAATACTTCTTGAATTATTTTAAATCATCTAGCTTGTTTTCCTTTTTTATTTTTAAATATTGAATATGGTTATAGTAAAAATAATATTTAGTCTAAAAAAGATTATATGATTGACGCGTTTTATTCTATTATTTAGAAAATGAAGCATTTTGGTTATTGTGTCAATATGTCAGCTCATTGTATATTATACGCTCAGTGTGTCAAATAGTTCATTGAGTTCTACATGTTTTACATTTTACATCATTTTGTATTACTTTTGTTATTTTTCTAAAGATTATATAATGTATTATTTTTGTTATTGTTTTTTTTATAAATTATATAAACTTGTTGTTATTTAACATTATTTTGTTATTGTTATTTTTGTAAACGTTCGTTAGCATCCGATAAGTCCGACCAAGGGACCAGTTAAGCGTCTGGTTGGACTTACGTCGTAAGGTCAGGTTTGACGTAATTTTTCGGATTTTGATCATATTTAAAGAGGGTTGTCAATTCTAAAAACCCTAATTCGCATTGGGAGTAGAAAGTGACGAAGTTTGACGATTCTTGGGGTTTCTTTCACTTCTCCAACTCATTCCAATCCTTCAAATCATGTTCCAATCCGATTTTGTTGCCGAATTCATGAAGATGCAAAGCTAAACTCCGCGTGATCTAACTAGGGTAATAGGTTTTCGTTTGTGTTCAATTTGTGTTGGGATTAAACTTTAGAACCCGTTAAGTTCTTTATTAAGTTTAACTTGTGTTTGATTGTTTAAACAGTTGTTCTAGTAAATCTTGATTTGAATTTCATATAATTGCGCGTGAGTTGTATGATTGCAAGGTTCTGGTTGCTAATTCAATTGACATGGTGTACTAAGACCCGTTAAGTCTTGGTTATCTCCGTCACTTCATCACTACACGTATAGAATCCCAGTTAAGGATTTTTCACTTAGTTGAACAGCGATTATCGAGAACCACAACCTGAATCACTGTGTGCATTACTCTTTTTCATAATCGTCTCTAATCAATTTTCATTACTTCCACTTTGCTTTCTTAGCTAATTTGTTAATTATTCTAAAATTCATCTTTTACAGCCAAGACGCAATAGTTAGTAATTCATTATTTTAATCCATTTTCTTACAAATCAAAGTACGATACACCAACCACTAATTCCACGAGGATCAACAACCCTACTTACCCTACCTACCCTACCTAGTTTAAGGTGAATACGAACACACAGTTTACATCTTATTTGATTGGTACTTTGACATCAATCAAATTTTGGCGTCGTTGCCGGGGAATCGGTGCATTTGGTGTTTTGTTATTTGATTTGTTTTTAGTTATGTTTACTTTCTTGGTTTATATCTTTTATTTCCTTGTTACGCGTGGTGTGTTCTAAGTGTGCAGCTGATAGGATTGCATGCATACCCGATACTCAAGTAGGAAATTACCGTTTGTGTTTAATCCAGATATAGAGAAATCAACAAAGTATAATCGTGTATTACATCGATCAGAGTTACCGGTTACATCAATTTCATAAGATATTGATCAAGCAACTAGCAGTTCATCGGATTCAGCCCAAATGGAAAATCCAAATAACCAACTATCGCAAAATCCAAATCCCCTTCCTAATAACCATAATCAAAACCCAAATCCACCCCCACCTCCAAATAACAACCGTAACAACAACCTGAATCAACCACCATCCAATGATAATATGAATCAAAATAACCTCAATCAAGGAGATGAATTTGATCATGTGAGAATGCATAGTGTCCATACGGGTGATGAAGATTATGAAGATGATAGGAATAACAATGAAGAATCCCATAATGGTGCAGATTATTATGCTTGGGATGGAAACTTTGATGGAGGTGGTGGATATAATGGAATAACAATTGGGGAATGCTCAACAAGGGTGGAATGCACCACCTATTAATCAACAATGAGGTAGGGTTAACAATAATGTTAATCAGCCAAGAAGACCTTAAAGAACTCAAGTATGAGGTGTGGATAGCCATTTCAGACCGGCTATTTCTGAAAATCCAAATCCTATCGCACCTCCAAAATGACGAGGAAGAGATTTTAATGTACGCCTCATTATATTACCATTCTTCCTGCATTTAAAGGCACTGCAACAGAAGAACCATATGTGCATCTTATTGAATTTGATGCCATATTCATCACTATTGGTGGAAATCACTTCACACAAGATGAAGTGAGGTTGCGATTGCTTCAATTTACTTTGAAATATAAAGGTAAGCAATGGTTCCTCACTTTGCCTGACAATAGTATTCATACTTGGCAAGAGATGCAAAGGGTTTTTCTTGAAGAATATTACTCTATGGGAAAGACAAGTGATGCAAGAAAGGCTATTCGTTCTTTTGAAGAACAAACAGGTGAGCAATTTCATGAGGCATTTACAAGATTCAAGGAGTTGATCTGCATGTGTCTCATCATGGTATTAAAAGGTGGGAATTAAACTCTAAGAAAGGAAGTACTTGTATTCAACAAGTAATGGAACATTCTTATCTAATAATGAAGATATGGATCGGGAATTTCTAGAACGAATGTGCAAGAATTCTAAAGCTCAAGCTTTGGCTAGTAGATGGTCAAAGCCTGCTCTGACAAGGTCAACCACCATTGATTATGAGACTAAAGAAAGAATTGCATCTTTGGAAAGATAACTGGCCAAGTTAGGACAAATGGGGACTAAAGATGTAGCTTCAGTTGGATTTAATGTATGCAATGAATGTGGTGAACTGGGGCATGCAAATGTAGTGTGTCCGTTACTTTTAAGTCAACATGAAATGGTGAATCAAGTATATGAAGAGAATAAGCAGCTTGATATCAATTCTAATACTTATCAACCTGGATTGAGGAATCATTCCAACTTTAAATATGGTAATGCTTCAAACCAGATGAACCCTAACTTTCAAGGTAATAATCAAGGCGGTCAAACATATCAAAATCAAATACAAAGGAATTATAATCCAAGTGGTTATCAAAGAACTTCATATTCTCAAGAAAACAATCAAAGGAGCTACAATCATGGGGTCAACAAGAGAGTTCATCACGAAGTTATCAAAGAAATCCTTCATCAGGACAAGTTGGTAATGATGACTCTACAAATACAAAGTTAGATTCTTTAATGAACATGATGAAAGAGAATATGCAAGAGAATTTAAGAAAAAATGAAATCAGAGACAGCTTATGAAGCTTTGAATAAACAAGTGGGTCAACTTGCTGAGGATGTGACCAAGATTGAAAGGAACCCCGGGTCAAACAACATTGGTCATGGCTCTTTCCACCTTGTTGATCACCTACCATTTTTTGTTCAGTACACTTATGATTCATATAAATCTAGCATGATTGGATCTTATCTAGTCAAAGGGACATGAAGACACAAGTATGTCCAAGACAAATTGTAAGCCTGAAAAGCACGGAACAATACATAAGCATTCCACCTTGTTGATCACCACCAACACCCTTTCATGTTCGGGATAGTTATAATTCATATCTAAAGCTATTCAGGAAGGTGTCTCGGGTACTTTGGTTTGATCAACAACACCGCTGCCGACCGTCTCTCTGCCAAATTGAGTTCTTATTGCTTTTGTTGTTACAACCCATACCTTTTCCCAATTTTTGACCGTCGTGAAACGGTTAAAAGACCGTTAATATTAAAAAAAAGCAATCTATATAAAATGTACATTTTAATTTTTACACAAAAAATGCAAGATCTATACTCTCATATCTTCTACTCTACAACCCTATTTTTATACAATTTTTCTCCGACTAATGAATCATAAATTATTTCTTCCTCCCAATTCATCAAATGAGTTTGGGTTGAGTGATGGTGTTTCAATTAGTCCCCTATTTGTCATTGATATTGTCACACAAATAGAAGTTGAAGACACGACAACCTCGTTAAAGAAATGCATACCTCATAATCGTGAAAAAGCTTTAAAGGTCCTAATGGAAGATTATTTTGTGAACTACTCAAAATATGATGAAACTGTGGCTAATAAGACTTCATGTGAATGCCTAGAATAATTTGTAGTGCAATAATTATTTGATATAGTGATGAATTTTTACGTACACCGACGACTCACGACATTACACTATTATACAATGTTTATAAGGGAAAACGTGGTCTTCCCAAGATGCTCAAAAGCATCAACTGTATCATTGGGTATGAAGAATGTGCCTGACCAGTTTACGAGGCCAATATATTCAAGATGATCACCTATACCCGATAATCATGCTTGAAGTGGTGACTTGCAATTGATTTGTGGTTTTGGCATGGCTTCTTTGATGTTATCGTTTGAACAACATCAGTGTTCTCCAACTTCTCCATTATATACCAAAGAGATGTATGAAACAACGCCTAAATGTCCATTTCATGTCAACTGCCGACAGTACAAACGTGATTACTATCTTACCCATAATATCTACCCTACTATGTCTTTGTTTTGTAATCGATCCAAAGGAAAACAAGTGTGGTCTGGTCTTATAAGGCAAAAAAGTACTAAAACATTGATGTATGTGTGCATGGATTGCACAATGTAGTTTTAAAAGACGATAATATGATATCACTAGTCTACAAAATCTTCTGAGAAAACATATCTTAATAATAATATTCTTCGAAGTTGCATAATTCTAGTTTTACATTATGAACTTAAATTAATCTTGTGGAACATATTGCAAGTCTAAACTTCTTGGACTCTACAAAGAGTATTTAGAATTATTTTTTATACTTTTCTAGTGAAAATTAGTGCCTTTTTATTTTTTTAAATAATACGTAGCTTTTTTTTAATGTTTAATTAATGAAATATTAGTTCTTGTGTTTTTAAATATATAATTTAGTTCAAATAATATATATATATATATATATATATATATATATATATATATATATATATATATTGATTATCAATTGATTTTTGCATTAGGATTCGTACATTGGGCTTCAATGATTGTTTCTACAATTTGGCTTTAGAATTTTTTTATACATAATGATGAGGACCAATAAGCTAGTTGTCCCGACCAAGCCTCGTATCTTAAAGGCTCACCTCATGCTTGAGGTGTTATTTTAATTGATTGTTACTTATAACCCAAAGTTTTTTTGTCTTTTGTAATGTAGCCTCACAATATTTGGTTTTTTACTTATAATCCAAAACTTTTCATCTTACTATAACATCATAACTTCTTTTTACTTTTAATTTTGGTCATTATACTTTTCACCATTTGCAAATTTTTGTTTTAAGTTTCGTTCGAAAATTCGCAAGTTAACACAGCGTTACATGCATGTGTGGTTCAAGAATTTTACGTTTCGTTTTAATGTTGTGAGTTAACACAGTGCAACATGTGTGTGGTTTAACGTTTTACATCTATATTTTCATGTTTAACAGGTTCATCGCAAGTCGCAACGCATGGGTCCTATATCGATTTAGTTATACTTTTTTTTATGTTTTACATTTTGATCTAATGTCATCTCATTAACACACCGGAACTTCAATGTTGGTGGTGGTATGACATTGATGTTATTTGGCACGGTTTTACGTCATCGTCGCAATATAAGGGGCTTAATTTTAGTTAATAATGAAAATAATAATAATTTGAGTGTTTGGGTATACTCGTATCAACTTGATTAGTTTATGTAGATTTAATCAAATGATACATATCTGTCAGATTATAGAGGATTTTTGGATCGATTATAGGACATTCTCTAGTCTCTAGCTACAGTATTAACATGTAGTGGTGTGTTCCAACATCTCATCTCACACTTTAGGACGATGTATTGAGGCTGGTGTATGTATTACTTTGTATAGTGGTCAACGGATATGTCTTATTTGATTTCATTATCTTTTTTTATTTTCTTTCACTTTCTATTTTTTTAACGAAATAAACATTTGATTAATAAAATAAATAAACATTCAACTTTATAGTCCACTTAAATCAATTACTTATTACCAGTGTTGCAAAAATCGGTTATAGGCGCCGATTAATCGTAAATCGGGAGTCCACCTTGGCGATTTCACTTAAGGGCTGTTTGATTGCGCTGACTGAGTAAGATCTAACTGAGTAAGAAGCTGACCCAGTAAGATGTTCTGACAGTCTGCATCTGACTGAAACTTGGCTGTTTGATTTAGTATCTGACTGACTACTGACTCTGCTGAATGATAAAAATAACATTATTGCCCCGTTGTTTAAACAAGTTTGAATTTAACTGGTGTTGTGTAATTAATAAAAATAGCCAAATTAGAATAATTCAAAATATCATACAAAATAGAAGTTAACATAAATCAAACATAATCCAACAAACACATCGAATTCCAAACAGCCCCTACAAGAGTTTGCATACAAATCTAATTTGAAGCATCTGAAAGTAGTTGATTAGCAATTTGGTCACGCAAAGTAGCCATATATTCAACCCCTTCTGAACCCCAATCAATGCCTTGTGTGTTTTGACCTTCACTTCCTCCACCTTCACCATCAGGGGTAACCATAATGTTATCTTCAAAGTTTGTAAATAATTCATCTTGAATGTTGTATTTTCTTATAAAATTATGCACTGCAAAACAAGCAATATATATACCCATATACATACCTATATACATACCCATATACATACACATCTACATACCCATATACATACACATATATATACCCATATACATACACATATACATACACATATACATACCTATATACATACCCATATACATACCCATATACATACCCATATACATACACATCTACATACCCATATACATACCCATATACATACCCAACTTCAACCTAAAAAAACCGATCTCAACAAATCTGAATCTGAGCAAATCAATCGATCTCAACCAAATCCAATCATCCAAAATCAGCATCAAACACAGACTTGAGCAAATCAATCGAAGTAGAAACAAAAGATGTGATTAGTGATTACCTTGAGAAGGTGGAGATGGTGAGCAACAATCGACCTTGTAGTGGTGAACAGCAGCGATGGCGGTGAAGAAGACGACGGAGATGGTGACAGCGATGGCGGTGAAGAAGATGACGGAGATGGTGAACAGCTTGATGAGGTGCAGTGGCCTTCCGCGATGAGGTGCAGCTCGACAGGGGAAGTGAAATTGGGTCAGTCATCAAAATCTTTACGTCTTGGTCAGAAGCCTTCGATCGGGTCAGATTGTAAGGCCCCGTTCCTGGAGACCTCACAGTTGGTCAATCACAGCAGGTAAAACATTAAACATTATAATTATACAAACTTAAGCAGCAGAAATAATTTATCAAAAACCATTCATTTCATTTAAAACACTATTGTTAAGCAATACATCATCATTTACTGTTTACAAAAGAATTGTTTTAACGCATTACAAAACAACAACAACATAAAATACGAATGGAAGTCAGTCTTTCCCTGCCGAGTAGCTTCACCCTCATGCCATCCTCGGCAATAATTACCTGCCAACTGAAAATATATAAAAGTCAGCGTTGTTGCGTGAGTTCTAGTTTTAAAAGTAATAAAATACTTTCTATATGTTGTATATGAAAATACTCTTTTTTGTAAAATACAACTATGTACTGTATATGCGAGCACGCATTAACTATATGAACAGATAATGCTCGTTTTCTTTACTGTATGTCTTGTCTGTTCTGTAAACTTTTATCTTTATCTTTCACTATCTGTATGGACCAATGAGCAATACCCCAACTGTATGCGCGATGGAAAACATGTGATGGGCCATCTATATCCCTCGAAAGGGTCAACTATATCCCTTGAAAGGGTCAATTGTATCCCTCGAAAGGGTCAACTGTATCCCTCGAAAGGGTCAACTGTATCCCTCGAAAGGGTCAACTGTATATTGTGTACAAGGCCAACCCAATCACCCAGGGCACGCTACAAAGGTCCTGCCAATCTCAATTGATTGGCCCCGTGTGCATAATAGGGTAGCTAACCCGCAGCACAGTTGAGCTAGCAACAACATGGTCGTGTACCTCCTATAAGCTTGCAAGACTTGTTAACATTTTTATTAATGTTCCTCTTCTTTTCTTTATTGCTCTTTCTCTTTATTATTACGATATACTTTACGTTACGATAATAAACATACCACGTAAAGTCACATACTATAAGTAATAATAATAGCAATAACAATATTAAGGAACAATCATAACCATGCATGAAACATCATCATAAATAAGCCCGAGTCAACCTCGGTCAAAACCCTAAAAGCACAGACTCCCAGAAAATTCTGTAAAAATTTCTAAGTGCTTGGGCGCTTTGGCACTATTTAGACGCATGAGCCATGTTTGGGCGTTTCATCACTATGTAGGCGCATCAGCCAACACTTAATCATTTATCACTTAGGCGCATGAACTATTCAGGCGCATGGGCACTATTGGTGCGTATGAACACTTAGGCGCATGGGTTATTCTGACGCATGGACACTTAGGCGCATGGGCCTCTTGGGCGCATGGGCACTATTGGGGCGCATGGCCCTGTACTTAGTCGTCCGACTAATATTTCTAGGCGCATAGACCACTGTTCAGGCGCATGGGCTATACTTAAACATTTCTAAGGAAATCTTAGGCGCATGGGCTACTGTTCAGGCGCATGGATTACACTTAGATCCTTTTAAGGCATATTCAGGCGCATGAGCCTTATCTAGGCGCATGGACCTCCTGTGTAACATGTTTCTAGTATGTTTTCAAACCCAATCATCAAATCCATCTGTTCTAAGCTTAATAGGGCTATTCTAAATATGAACAACCTATAAGCATTCAAGAATCAACATCCAATCATGCTCATTACATATGGGTAAACATACATAAGCTTTGAAAATCGTTTTAATACATTTTCAGCCCCAAACATAGTTTAAAACAAGTAAAAACCAGGGTCTAGAACTCACCTGGTGCAACTTGGGTGTTTCTTCCTTTCTAACCCGCTTGCAAATAAGTTTAAACACCTAAAAACAACATCAAACACACACACCCGAGCACATACACAAACACATAAGCATATAAGCATGTAATCAGGATAAAACCCGTCATAAACACTTAAAAAAACCATGAATTCTTACCTTGAATTCGATTTTTTTGTTTCTCTTCTTTTCTTCAACCGAAAGTTTCTCTGCTCTCTCTCTCTAAACCGAAACAAAATGGTGATGTGAAGTGAGGGTGGGCGGCCATGCCCACCTTTACACCAACTTTTCAAAGATTTGTCCTTTTGGATACTTTTAGTCCCTCCACTTGGACTTTATTGCTTTTCTTTCTTTTGTTCTTCATTTCTTGTCTTTTTAAAATAACCGGGTGTTACACAGACACCTCGCCGTGAACATCAAACACCCTGACCGGCTGACCGAGTCAGCCAGTCAGCGGTCAGGGTGGGTCAGCGCACATCAAACATGGCCTTAATCAGACGTATTAATCGGTAATTGGTCAAAATCAGACCAAGACGGTCTTATCGAGCAAAAATAAAAATCTCAGGCGAATCCAGTAGGGTTCTAGCGAGTTCGGGCGGGATTCCAGCGACTTTCAAAAATTCCGGCTAAAACTTGAAAAATCTGGTAAAAACTTAGAAAATCCGGCCAAATATGTATATTTATATATAAAACTGAACTTTTTTTTATTAAAATTACATACTAAAATGTGTGTATTTATATATAAAACTAAAAATTATATATGAAAATTCCAATCTGATTAATACCGGTTAATCCCTAGTCCCTACCTCTGTCACATCCCGGTGGAAGCGTGAGATGCTATTGGGTGTGACTTGTTTTACCAGAACTCATTGATTAAATGACTATACAGATTAACAAAACATAACATAACAAACTTCATATCATAATTATAGTTATAAAAATAAAATTACATCACATCATAGATAGTCAAAATTTAACATAATATAATCCTATTACAACATAAAGATCTAACACCTACATCTTCAGAGACTATGAAATTGAGCATCTACCGATACACTGAGGTCATAAAGATTAACTGTCATATTTACACAAACTTTTCCCACTAATTCTCTCCAGCCATTATATACATCAAATGAGAACATTATACTGTTAGACATGATGATTTCCTGGAAAAAAAGTATACTCGAATGGTCAACATAAAGTTGGTGAGATCATAGGTTTAACTTTAGACAAAATATTTTTGATGCATCATATACAACCAACCTTACATAATACTCAGATGATTCATACTGTCATATCATACTCATAAAATCAGATAATATAGCATCACAACACTAATCCTGTTAGTGCAGGAAATATTTTCCTAAGTATATTATCCACAGTTCCATATCCGAATTATTGGTTGTAACATAAATGACAGTATATCTTAAAATTTGCATCAATCATAGATATTAGTATGTTTTTTTCCCCCAAAAGTTTATAAGAACAAATAGAGCTATGAGTCTCATCTTTACTCCAAGAGATAACTGCAGGATCGTTTAAGGGTTTGAACACAATTACAACACAACAACACAATGAGGAGATTATCTAAACTCTAATCAAACAGTAAACTGGGTTAACCAAAAGTGATACAAAGAACACAAGTAAAGCAAGAGACAGAACAGGAGAATATGGTTTTCAAGGATGCAGTATATTGTTTTCTCAAGTTCTTTTACAAGTGTTACAAAGTATGTTAAAGATACAAGAAACTTGAAATACTTATACTACAACCTACAGCCGGCTATACTATGAAAGCCAGCTGGATACAATTGACTAGACACTAACAAAATCAATTGTAGAATCAAAAGGCATATCTGCCTTTTGACCTTGTGACTATGACATGCCATAGCTCACATCCTTATACATTACAAAAAGGATAAAGTACATAAAGTGGAAAGTTTCAGACTCAAGACCTCAATGTACAGTTACCAAAAGCATGACCTTTTTACCAACTCTTGTAAGTTGGTGACTTATCAGAGATGCAGCGGAAAAGGTGCTTTATGGAATAGTACATCAGATAAAGCATGTGTACTAAAAGTCTTCGGAAGAAATCTGTCTTCATAGGGTGAAGCTTCGAAAGACTTTGTCTCTTGAAGCTTCGGAAGACTTCATGTTTGGCTTCGGAAGATATTGGTCTTGGCTTCGGAAGATTTTACACTTAGAATGTTTTCTAATGTTTGTGTAAAACTTCCGAAGCATTTTTCACTTCAGTACTTAGTGCATGTTGCTGAGACACTTTGGATGTTTTGGGTTGCATCAGACTTAAGGAATCCTTACAAACTCCCCCTAGACTGATGCTACCAAAACACTTAGAAGATCTTCACATGTTGGTAGTCTTCAGTACAATCAAGACCATTTCTTTCTTCATTTGGTGGTCAGGATCATCAAGACTCTCATAGTATCTTCTCATTTCAAAGAGATCATGCAGAGGTAAGTTGATTATGTCTTGCCAGGAGTAGACATTTTCAACACCTTGATCTTTGACAACATGCCATCTTTCTGGATTGGTAGAATAAGTCCAGGACAAGATAGGTGTCTCAGTTGCTAGAGGAGCCACTTGCATAGGAGTTGATTTGGTTGCCTCATCATGCACTTCCTCAGGTTGATCTGATTCAGCCTGGGGTGTAGAGGTAGATGACTTTGGCTTCTTCTTTTTAGTCTTTGGTTTAGAAGCCATTTTCTTCTTCCTCTTTAATGTCTTTAACTGAGAAGACTGGTCTGCAGCACCATGTTGATCATCAGTGTCTTTCTCAGTTGGGTGTTCCTCCCTCACAGGTTCAGAAGGAGAGGGAGTTTGACCCTGTCTTGGATCTAAAGATGAAGTTTGCTGAGGCTCAGCTAGAGGTTCTGGTTCAGGTGTCTCTGGTTGTTCAAACTTGACCTCCACTTCAGGTGGGACTTGACTTGGAAGAGAGTGCAAGTCAATCAATTCACCACTTTTAATCTTCTGCTTGATCACCCTATATGCTCATTCATAGTAGATAGAGACATGGGACCAAGTCTCCTTCCGGAGAATCCATATGACTTCAAGAAGCTCATCATTCTTTGTTTGTCAGCAGACTTCTTTGCATTCTTTTGAGTGATGGCTCTTGACTTTGCAGCTTCTTCCCTTAGCTTCCTTTTGGTTGTTTTTCTTTCTTTGACTAGCTCAAGCTCAAGTTGCTTTAAGTACTCGAACTCAATAAGTCATAGGACAGGGGAAGAAGTGCATTTGCCTGATAGAAGCCTGTGGCACTCAGTAGTTTATCATTTTGATTCTATCCTCTTCTTTATCTACCTGAGGTTCTTGTGGAGCCACATCTTCCTGTGCAGGACTTTCTTGAACTGGAGAGAGAGTGGGAGTATGCTTGTAAAGTCTTTTCTGTCTCTTCTCCTCTTTGAATTGGAGAAGTAACCTTACATCTTCTTTCTCCTTTATCTCTCTTGACACTTCCATGTCAGCCAACTCATTCAACTCTTCTAAGGGGAGGGAGATGATTTCATCAACATCATAGTTCCTGGTCTGTAAATAGGTAATCCTGACTGCCCTTAACTCATCATCTAGTATTTGGTCTGGGGGCAGCCCTGATTGCAGCTTGCATGAATTTAGATGACCCATAAGAACTTTCTCCCCTTAGCTCCTTTTCCTCTCTCTCTCTTCCTCCTCAATTTCCTCAGGAGTCATTATCCTTTTCCTTTGTCACCAACAGACCTTTGTGACTCAGGGTGGATTGAGGCTTGGCCTTCATTGCTTGGTGTAGCTTCCATGCTCTGGCCAGAGAGAGGCTGAGAAACACCTTCACCAGCAGGTGTCTCAGATGGAGTTTGGACCTCTACAGCAGTTGTTGATGGTGAGACAAGGGTTTCAGGTTCTGCCACTGGGCCTTCAGCCAAGGTTTCCCCTATGAAACTAATCTTAGGGTCCACCTCAACATCCAGTTGACCGATGACATTGCCTGATTGCCTAAGTCTCCTTCTTAGAGAGAACTCTGCAAGGATCCTGTCTTGGATTCTTTGAGCCAGCCTGTCAGCTTGTCTAGATTTGCTTGGATTGACAAGTGGCATGTTGACTAAATCCAGTCCTTCATAGAAGCTCAGGCTTTGGAACTGAAAAACTTCTTGTTGGCCTTGAACTCTGTGAAGTATAAGGGCTCTTCTGTCCTCATCATACCTCCACCTTATGATGTAGTTGCCAGTTCCTTGTGGCGGAGATGAGACAGACCTTGGTATACCTTCCTCAAAGAGACTCCTGATGATTGAGTCTATAGAGTCCACATTAATGTGAACTTGAGGAAGTTACTGAGAATGCACAACAACAAGTGAGGATGGTGAGTCCTTTATGTCCATTCTCTTTGAAGAACTCCCAGGTTCTGTGATTGTAATAACTTTCTCCCCCTTTTTGGTAGCATCACCTACTTGCATAGGTGAGCTGGAGGATAAGTCAATCACTTCCATAGGTTCTTGTGTTCCTGGTTGAGCTCTCCTTAAAGGTCTCCCAGCTAGTTTTTCCTTTAGATATGAAATCTGAAGTTGCTGATCATTGACCATGTTTTGTAAGGTAGTCACCTGAGATTCCAAGTGGCTAACCTTAGAGACTAAATAGGTGCATGTTTTTGACAATTTCTGCACCTTTAGTCTCAGATTCCCCTCATCTTCATCAGAAGAATCACTGGGGGATGAGATGATTGGACCAAAGTCCTCTCGCTCACCACCAGCTTGAGTTTCTTGGCTGCTGGTTTCCTCTGCTCACTGGCAGCCTCAGTTGAGATGCTGAGGGCTGAGTTGCCATGGTTGAGGTCTTAATGATGTAATCACTTTCAAAAGTGAGAGCCTCTTCCATATGGACATCCTGAACAGGTTCAGAAGTGTCCACCTCAGTAATAGGTGACTGATGTGGGATAGACTGAGGAGAGTCAGAGGTACTCATCTCTCTTTGAGTAGGGGATGGGAAGAGAGACTCATGGTACTCACTGAATCCTAAGTCTTCATCAGTATAGAAGGATATTTGGGATGTAGCTGTCCCCTGAAGGTTGTTCACTTGAGTGTTGAGACTCAGAGTGAGAGCTTAAGGCTGTTGGGCTAGTGAGCTCATCAGTGTGAGCATGAGGAACCTCATCACTGATTCTTGAAACAATGGGAGTGGTCGCTCCTCAAGAGAAGTGGGAGCTCCAGTATCCACTTCTTCCTGTATTGGTGAGTATATGGGGGCCTCCACAGACTGAATAGTCTGAGCAGGGGTTCGTTTGGATTTTCTTTGGTAGGTGATGGATATTTGAGGTTGTGTAGAGGGTTGGAGAGTAGTAGGTGTGGGTCAACACTAGCTTGGACTGCTAGGTTGTCACCTTGAGCAATGAGCTCTAACATTTTTGGGACTAGGGTTGTTTCTACCCCTGAGAAGCCTACAGTTGGCTTCTTCATATTTTAAAGATGTCGGGCTTCATCTGTCCCAATTTAAGAATATTACCTGTTTCCCTCAACTATGAGCCCAGTTCACAGTTGAGAATGTGTTGAACATATCTAGGAAACATGTAGTATTCTAAGGAGTCTAAGTTTGCAAGTAAATTAGTATAAACAAATTGTGAATACCTGAACTTGACCCCCTGAATCATTCCATGAACTATAAAGGAGAGATCCTTAGGAATCTGGTCCCATCCACCATGCTTGTTTGATAAGCTGTGGATAACCACATGGAGCAGGTATTTCCACTGGGATGAGACCTCCCCTTTCCTGAAGGTCTTTACAGAGAAATCTCCTTCATAGCCCATCTGCTCGAAGGAATGATTAACCGCTTCCTTTGGGAAGAACACTTCACCTTCTTCATCATCCAGCTAAAGATGTCGGTTGATGATGACCGGAGTGATGAAAATTGTTTTCCCCTGCACTGTGGCAGACAGTGCCTTCTCCCCATCCATAATGACCTCTTGGCAGGTCTTCCAGAATTCAAGCAAGTGATCCTCATATAGAGTAGGATCAATGGTTAGGGAGGTGAAGTAGTGAGACAAAGACAAGAAACGGCAAACCTCTGAGAAATGAGGATCTTTGTCAGAGCATAACAGAGCAACCTGATTGTGTTGTCTGTGTAGCTGCATGACAAAGTTAGGATCATTTCTATGAGCAAGGTCAACCATTGTGAGGTAGCTCAGAGATGAAGAGAAAAAAATGGGAAAGAAATTTCAGAGAGAAAGCTTTGGGTTTTTGGTTTGGAAGAAAAGCAGATGATAGAAAAGGGGGAAACCGTTGGGTTTATATGAGAGAAAAGGATTTCAGATAAAGTTTAATGAAAGAGGATAAACTTTAAAATCCGTATGTCGGTCCCACCTCTGAAAAAGTAGTTTACCTTTTTGCTCAAAAAGTAGTTTTCTTGGAATTCGAAAAGCTTCCGAAGGTAATTTGTCTTCGGAAGTTTTGATTGAAAAAGCTTCTGAAGCTAAAATGGCTTCGGAAGAATTTTCCTAAGAGTCTTGAAGATTTATGCTTCGAAGAGAAATAACTCTTGGATGCTTTGTATAAGAATGAACAAAGCTTTCGAAAGTAATTTTGTTTCGGAAGAAAAAGTCCTTAAAAATGAATAAGTGTCTAAGTTCAGAATTTTAAGCTTCGGAAGATAGATTTTGATTTCTTCCGAAGGTAAAATCTCTTAGACAGTCATTTATTTTGAAGACATATTTTTCTTCCGAAGGTAAAACGTTATCTTCCGAAGTATCAGAAAATTTTCAAGAATCTAAGGAAAGTCTTCAAAAAGAGTTTTACATTCAAAGAAAACATGAGCTTATGAAAGTGATGAACTAGACAACTTAGGACACACAAATTTTTAGAGGAAATAATTAGAATTAGTTTTAAGAAAAAGTCTACTCAAAGTTAATCATCCCAATAGCTGATATCAGATACTTAAATCTCTGTTCATCAAAAGCTTTTGTGAACAGATCAGCATATTGTTCATCTGTGTGAACTTTGACTAGTTTAATTAATCCTTTTTCATAGTTATCTCTTATTAAATGATACCTGATGTTGATGTGTTGGTCCTTGAGTGCTGCACAGGGTTCTTAGTGATAGAGATAGCACTATTGTTGTCTATGTGGATAGGAGTCTCTTTGAAGTTAAATCCATAGTCTAGCATCTGATTTTGAATCCAAAGCACTTGAGCACAGCAGCTTGCAGCAGCAATGTATTCAGCCTCAGTAGTTGATGCAGACACACAGGATTTTTTGCATTGCCATGAGACAACCCTTCCACCAAGGAATTGACATCCCCCAGATGTAGACTTTGCAGTCATGTTGCAACCACCATAATCATTGTCCGTATAGGCATACAGATTGAAATTAGGATTCTTTGGATACCATAGACCAAGTGTTGAAGCACCTTTGAGGTATCTTAAAATCCTTTTCACAGTGATTAAGTGAGACATCTTAGGGTTTGCTTGATATCTTGCACAAATACATGTAGCAAACATGATATCAGACCTGCTAGCTGTAAGATACATAAGAGAGCCAATCATAGCCCTGTATAGGTGCTCATCTACACACTCCCCCTCAAGATATGGACCAAGGGAGTGGTTTCTGACTATGGGTGTCTTAGCAATCTTACAATCAGTCATGTTGAGTCTCTTGAGTATATCTTGAACATACTTTGACTGACTTATGAAGATGCCATCTTCAACCTGCTTCACTTGAATTCCAGAAAGAAGTTGAGTTCTCCCATTGAACTCATTTCAAATCTGTCTTTCATCAGCTTTTCAAAGTCTTTGCAGAGCTTTGAATTGGTTGAACCAAAGATGATGTCATCCACATATACTTGAACTAGCAGAATGTCTTTTCCTTGTCCTTTGATGAAGAGAGTTCCATCTATAGTACCTCTCCTATATCCATGTTTACAGAGATACTCAGACAGTGTCTCATACCACTTCCTGGGTGCCTGATGCAGCCCATAAAGAGCTTTGTCAAGCTTGCAGACATAATCAGGATGATCAGGATCTACAAAACCAGGTGGTTGTTTGACATACCCTCCTCATCAATCACTCCATATAAGAAAGCACATTTTACATCAAGTTGATAGACTTTGAAATTCTTGGATGCAGCAAATGCAAGGAATATCCTAACAGCTTCTAGTCTTGCTACAGGAGCAAAGACATCAGTGTAATCAATCCCTTCTTCTTGTGTGTATCCTTGAACACTAGTCTTGCCTTGTTCTTGATGATGATTCCTCTATCATCCTTCTATTCTAAAAACCCATTTGGTTCCAATGGTAGTCTTCCCATGAGGAAGAGGACAAAGGTTCCAACCTTTCTGCCTTTTGAATTGAAGCAGCTCTTGTTGCATAGCTTCAACCCAACTTCATCCTTTAGAGCCTCCTCAACTTCTTTGCTCTAACTGGGATAGAAAACAAGAGTGAAGACAAACATTTGCTTCATGGGTTTTCCCTCTTGTCTTTACCCGGAGATAACATCTCCAACGATGTTTGTGGTAGGATGAGACTTGTGGATCCTTAGCTGAGGGATCACAGCAAGTTGCTGAGATAGATCCAAATTTGAGAAATTTAGATCTGGTCTTGATGATTGATCCTCCACATTATCACACTTATCAAGATTAACTTGATCCAATGAGTGTGTGACATCATTGATGTTGTCATCTATGGTATGGTTATTAGCATCAAGAAATTCTTGATCACTATCACCATCACCATTGTTGTCTTCTGCAATTGAGATGTCTTTATCTGGTTGAGAAGCCTCTGAGCTGGAATTTGAAGGCATGCCAGATGTATCAGCTAGATTTGTCATTGTTGTGCTGATAGAAACCTCATTTGCTGAAGTAGTTTCAACTGGAGCTGAAGGTGTGTGAGTTGAAGGTCTTCCTAGCTCAAATCTTGGATCAGGATCACCTGTATTTAAATTTTCTGCAGATCCTGAAACATGCTCACAAGATTATTAAAACAGTTGGTAACTAAATCAAGATCAAATAGCCAATCCGGACCAGAACCAGCTACACTGGGTGTGTGCTCATTGAAAGTCACATTGGCTAACTCCTCAATAATTCTAGTTCTGAGATTGTATACTCTATAAGCTTTAGCTTGGGAAGAGTATCCAATGAAGTGTCCATCGTCTGATTTCTCAGCAAACTTGGCAACTTGATCTTGGTATTCAAGATGGTGCAGGGACATCCAAATGACCTGAGAAAACCAATGAAAGGTTTCCTCTTGTGCCAAAATTCATAAGGAGTCTTACCATGTGTCTTAACTACTAAAACTGTTTTGCACATAGCAAGCAGTATTAACTGCCTCTGCCTAGAAGGTGATAGGCGGTTAGAGTTAGACAACATAGTTCTTGCAGCTTCAATAAGTGTCCTGTTCTCCTCTCAGCAACTTCGTTTTGCTGAGGAGTCCTGGGAGCACTGTATTGTCTTGTAATACCCTTTTCATCACAAATGTATCAAGGATTTGGTTCTTGAATTCAGTTCCTTGATCACATCTTATGGTTTGACCTTGTGATCACATTGATTCTCAATCTTTAAGATGAAATTCTTTAGAATCTCAGGAGTCTCATCTTTAGTTCTAAGGAAGAAGACCCAAGTGAATCTTGTAAAATCATCTGTGATCACTAGACAGTATAAGGTCCTTCCTAAACTCATTACACTGGTGGGGTCAAAGAGATCCATATGTAACAAGTGTAGGGGTGTAGTGATGGAGTTCATTTCCTTAGGCTTATGGGATGTCTTATGTTGCTTCCTTTCAGGCATGCAACACAATGATCATCACTTGTAAACTCTTTCTTTGGCATTCTAGTTACCAGATCATGCTTAATCAATTTATTCATGTTTTTAAAGTTTACATGGCACATTCTTTTATGCCATAGGAAAGACTCATCACTATTGGCTTTAGATAGAAAGTATGAAACTTCTCCAGAGGGAGATGTTTCTTGTAAATCCATCTTGTACATGTTCCCTTTCCTAGGGGCTCTGAGCAGGATGCTCATGAGGAATGACCACACCAGGCTTGAGAACAATGCACTCATGCTCAGTAAAGAGCATGTTATGTCTTTGATCACAAAATTGGGATACACTCAGAAGATTATACCCAAGCTCCTTAACAAAGTTTACCTTTCAATGCTGAGCTTACCATTTGTGACCTTGCCCCTTCCAGAAATGTAACCACCTCATCTCCTCCAAAAGCAACTGGTCCTCCATCAATTCTCTCAAAATTATGGAGTAGAGACCTATTGCCTGTCATGTGCCTGGAACAACCACTGTCAATTATCCAGACGTTTCCGTTTGTCTTGAGTTGTTCCTGCACAAAGAAAATGATTAGTTACATTTGGAAACCCAAGCCGTACTTGTCTTGGGCTCGGTAAGTGTAATAGAAGGTAATGCAACAGTAATAGATCCTATGGTTGTACTGTGAGGATCTTCAGCTATTGGATGGTGAAATTTCAGTCATTTGGTCTTTCTTAGACTTCCACACCACCTTTGGACTCTTGGACTTGACCTTCAAAACCTTTGAAGCTTTTGGAACTTCACAGGTTTTGATGACTGAACCTTCGGAAGATTCTGCAGTCACTGCAGCAGACTTCAGTGCTTCGGAAGAACTCCTTTCTTCCGAGACCAGTTTTACTTCCGAAGGGATTTTCCATTTACCTTCTTCTTTGATTTGGAGCTTCCGAAGGAAACAGACTTTCTTCCGAAGCTCGAGACTTCTTGAGATTCTTTGAAGTCTTTGTATTGGTCATGTGGATGGTACTCCTAGGATTGTATGGGCAATCCTTAGCAATGTGAGATGTATTTTCACACATGACACATAACATTTTCTTTTTCAAAAGAGTCTCCTTTTGAGGGCAAGACTGGCTTTGGTCACATCCCTTCTCCACCTTCATCTTGGTAGATGCTGAGACAGTTCTTTTGGGCTGTGAACTGTTCTTGGAGTTTGATGGTCCAGGCTGTGCAGCAGTGGTACACAGCAGCTCAGTCTTCTTCTTTGCTCTGAGATGATTTGAACATGAACCAGGACTCTTAGATGAGGAGTCTTGGTTGATGTCTTCAGTCTTTACTACTTTGAACCTGCAGAGATTAAAACTTGGTTTTGCTTAGCATCAAAAGTAGCCTTGATTTCTTGAGCCTTCTTTGCTTTCCTTTTGCTCTTCCTGATCAAGTTCTTCTTTTGGACTTGGTCGTCACAGATGATTTCTTCTCCTCAGAAGGATAGGGCCCTTGGAAGAATCCTCTTCTTCACTCTTCTCAGAGGAATTCTTCACTATCACTTCTTCATCATCCTCACTTATAGGATCTATGAGAGGAAGCTCATCTTCACAAGTTTCACACCTAGGATATCTTACAGATAAGATTGTGTGTGGAGGAGCTATCTCATTTGATCCTAGTCCCTGTCTATTTTGATAGCACACTTTGTTGTACAGGGATGAGGATATCATGTTTTTGAAGGTCTCTTCTTCAAGAACACTTTTCTCTGCCTTGGCTTTGCTGATCACAAGCTCAGCCTGGCACTCAGTCAATTAGTTATGAGATCTTGGATCTGAGTTCTAAAATCTGTATGTTCATGTTTTAGTACTGAAATGGTTTTCTCAAATCTTCTATTTTTAACTTGTAATCACTTTCAGACTTTCTAAAATCATATTTTATATGTTTAATGACTCAAGATAGGATCTCATCTCTAAGTTGTAGGACATGTATCTATTCACTTTAGCAATGCATTCAGGAGTACAGAGATGTTCCAATACCTTGGCTTCATCATGGTCAGCCATCAGTGCTTGGTTTGGAGAAGCATCTTCCGCCTGAAAACTCCAGTCAAAGCCTCCTTCTTCAACAGCAACAGCAGCATGTTGCTTAGGCTTCTCAGACTGAGGAGCTTTGTCAGTGTAGTTTGGTCTGGGTGGTGTTTGGCCCCCATTTGCTTTAGGTGCCTTACACTCCCTAGCAAAGTGACCCATATGGTTACAGTTGTAACACTTAACTTTGCTTTTATCCAGCCCAAACTTTCCACTGGTAGCATTGCTTGGAAATCTTCTTCCTGTTCTCTTGTAGAACTTCTTGGCTCTGTGAGTGAGGGAGCCATCTGCTGAACTATCTCCATGTATTCCAGGTCATCTGGATGAATGCAGTCCAGGTCTTCAAGAGTGAAGAGATAATTCCCACAGCTTTCATCAGTAGACACAAAGGCCTGAGAAGAACTTGTCTCTTGGAATGGACTTCCTTGAGTAAAGTTTTCCCTTGTGTCTCCGGGAAGGTGATGAAAGGACCCTTTTGTGAGTTGTCAGGGTAGCATAAGAGATGATGTTGGGGTTCTATGTTGTCCCTTTCAACCACATGAAGGGTTGAACCCATTTGATTGTTAGAGTTGCCAGATGAACCTTGTATGTTCATCTCCATCTGGTATCCACTGAGAATCCCATATAACTCTGTCAGAGTAAGAGTTTTAAGGTTCTCAGTCCTCTTGATCACCACACAATAGTGTGTCCATTGCCTAGGAAGTGAGGACATGAACTTCCTTACAATGTCTCTGTTCTCAAGAGGAACTCCTCCATCCACTAGGGTATCCACAATCTCAACATACCTGAAGTATTGTTGGGTCATGGTTTCACCTGCTTTAAAGGTGAAATTTTCAAACTGTTGCTTCAGAAGATCTTTCTTGTTCTCCTTGGCTTCAGAGTAGCCTTCATACATCAGCTTCAGTGCATCCCACACTGTTTAGCTGTTTTGCATTTCTTAAAACCTCTGTATACAGAGTTTGGGAGAGCAGTCTGAAGAGCAATCATGGCCTTCCTGTCAATCTCTACTCTTTTTTATCTTCATCTGAGTAGTTGGCCATATCTTTAGGAATCATACCAGCACCAGTAGCAGAGAGGGTGCTGGGTATGAAAGGTCCATTTTCAACAGATTCCCACATTCTTGAGTCAAGAGACCTGATGAAGCCTTCCATCCTCATGCACCAAGTGTCAAAATCATCAAGAGTGATCAGTGGGGATTTGTTCATGGTTCCAGTCTCCATATCAGTCTTTGAGATGGAAGCCATTTGAAGAGTTTAGTTTTTTGTGTGTGTGAGGGATCTTAAGATGGTTAGATCTTATATCAAGAGCCTGAAAGCTCTGATACCAATTGCAGGATCGTTAAGGGTTTGAACACAATTACAACACAACAACACAATGAGGAGATTATCTAAACTCTAATCAAACAGTAAACTGGGTTAACCAAAAGTGATACAAAGAACACAAGTAAAGCAAGAGACAGAACAGGAGAATATGGTTTTCAAGGATGCAGTATATTGTTTTCTCAAGTTCTTTACAAGTGTTACAAAGTATGTAAAGATACAAGAAACTTGAAATACTTATACTACAACCTACAGCCGGCTATACTATGAAAGCCAGCTGGATACAATTGACTAGACACTAACAAAATCAATTGTAGAATCAAAAGGCATATCTGCCTTTTGACCTTGTGACTATGACATGCCATAGCTCACATCCTTATACATTACAAAAAGGATAAAGTACATAAAGTGTAAAGTTTCAGACTCAAGACCTCAATGTACAGTTACCAAAAGCATGGACCTTTTCACCAACTCTTGTAAGTTGGTGACTTATCAGAGATGCAGCGGAAAAGGTGCTTTATGGAACAGTACATCAGATAAAGCATGTGTACTAAAAGTCTTCGGAAGAAATCTGTCTTCATTGGGTGAAGCTTCGGAAGACTTTGTCTCTTGAAGCTTCGGAAGACTTCATGTTTGGCTTCGGAAGATATTGGTCTTGGCTTCGGAAGATTTTACACTTAGAATGTTTTCTAATGTGTTGTGTAAAACTTCCGAAGCATTCTTCACTTCAGTACTTAGTGCATGTTGCTGAGACACTTTGGATGTTTTGGGTTGCATCAGACTTAAGAAATCCTTACAATAACATATAAATAAAAGATTCACAATTTAGAAAAGTATATTTTCTTCAAAAATTTTTAGTACCTCAAATTTATAAAATCTATTACAGAAATTTTAATTAGACATATATTATGAAATGTTTATAACAAGTGGGTCCATAGATTAGATATAACATATTAAAATTTCATATTCCAATGAATTACAGACTATTTTCTATAATTTTTACACTATTTGAATAAATTATCATAAATACTTTTGAGTCTCTAAAAATTGTAAAACTTTTTCAGAATATATGTAAAAATATTTTTAGTTTCTCAAAATTTTCTTAAGTCCTAAATAATAGCAGAGTCTATTTTCATGATTTTTATTATTTTAATAATATTTAGTAAAAATAATAAAATATATCCAAAAATTCTATTTCTTATACAGACTGTTTTATTCTAATTTTTATGCTTCATGTAATTTTTTCATAATTTAACTTATATTTTAATATTTTTCCTGATTTTCAAATAGCAGAAATTTTAAAAATTCATAACTTATGTATAACTTTAAATTAGGTCACAAAACTTTTTCTGCAAGTCTTATAAATCAGAAGAGTCAATATATAATTCTATCAAATACTTTCCAAGTTCGATTCTTCCGACATGAAATTTTCTTCTAAATACTAAGATAATTTATATAATTCATTTTACTTATAGTAATAGCATAAAAATTTGCAGAATAATATTTCCTAATATTCCAAACATATTCATAATATTCGTTCCACAATCACAGTTAATTATATTTTAAACCGGATTTAGCAAATTTACCCATAGATTTTCAACCCTTTGTTGATAATTTCTTACATAGTTTTTGGTTACCAAATTTTTATTTATTTTCTTTAGGTTTATAAAAACCTTCCTCAATATCTTTCAATAAAATTATCATAGTTATAAGATTGTGTGAAGAACTTGTTGGTTTATTCATAAGGGTTGTTTATATGTGTTGTTTAAACATATATATACTTTGGTAAACTTGATTGGTTATGGTTTAGGGATTGAAACCTTGATTTAGATAACAAGAGAATGTGATGATAACTGATGGCAGCTTCTTTCTCCGATGGATCAAGTTGAGTGAGTGTCTTCAAGCTTCCAAGCCTTGTTCTTCTTGTAACAATCGGTTGGAAGATAATGATGTTTGGTTGTGGTGACACTAAGGTGGTAACCGAGAGCTTAAAGAGAAAGAGTGAAGGTGATCGAGAGTGAAGATGAGGATGGTATGTGGCGGAAGAGGTGGTGACCGAGAGCTTAGAGGGAGTAGAGATGTGTGTAGTTGGTGTGGTTGTGTTGAAGTGACCGATGGATGGTTTTATGGGGGTCTCGGTCGATGCCATAAATGGCACTAATCATGAAGCTCCTCTTAGCTTGGATGAGTAAGCTAATCATTGGTTCAATAGGTGTCATACAAGGAGATAAGCTTGGTGTCTAAGTGTTGCTAGGTGTCGAGCAAGGGAGCTATTGAGTCACCATGTAATCATTACAAGTTTAACTAATACTTAGGGTGTTAATGGCTTAAGGCTCTAATGAACCAAGTCTTGAGCTTAAATGGTGCTTAGGTTTGAGGTTTAAGTGTATAAGATTTGTTTAGTTTTGTTTTGATGTCAAGTTTCTTTGATGTTGTATTGTATTGTGGTGTTTGGTTAGGTTGTATTTTTGGTTGGTTTGGTGTATGTTGGGTGTTAAAATGTTGAATTTATTGATCAAATAATGTTTGGTATCCAAAACTTATGTATATGGATACATGCATACGTAAAATTTGGGCATGCATGCAACTATGCATACGTGCAACGCATATATATACACATAAACACATATAATATATATAGGGTTAGTCAAATAATAATTAACATTTAAAGGAATTTTATTTATATATTAATTTGCCTAACCTTACTTTTAAGGGTCGTCACAACCTCGCTGTCCGACTAGCGCTTAACGATTTTTACAACATTGCTCATGACCGCTACCACGTAAGACAAATCGACTAGCTCATTGCCAATTAATGATTGGTTTGATCTCACACGAGAAGAAACAAGCTTTTGACGCGTGTCGAGACTATCTCATAGCCAACTTTTGTGAAACTCGGCTAAAACTTAATTAGCCGACTTGTCCGACGTACATAATTACTTAAATATTAATTTTTTACATACACACTGTTTGTTATTTGTTTATCTTGTTTAGTGGATAGTTGGGTTGATAATGTTCTTCTTAAATGTAAGCATGAATGGTTTATAAGATTATCTAAAAAATTGCAGAGAAGATCTAGAGTTTTTAGAGAACTTAGACTAAGTAATGTTACAAGTTCATTTTATTTTTGTAGAGTAAATATTCTAAATATACTCTCTCTTCACTAAAAGTAAATATTTATACGACAAACATGCTAATTGCTTATAAATGAGCAAAGGTTGTTTGCGTGTTGCAGCAAGACGCCATTTATACACGGTGAAGCTGGAAGAGGCCATACAATGTTGTTTACATGTTGAAGGGCACATTTGTGTTCGTTACACGTGTTGGCACGGTACATTAACGTGTTTAAGCACATACATGAAAAAACATATAAAGATGTGATACAATTAAAGAAAATGTATCAAATTGTGATGAACCGGCTACCCACATCAAATTTGTGCCGAAACGTAAATGTGATTAAGAACACAAAAGAATAAAAATAAATTTAAAAACCTAGGGGTAAAATGAAAAGTAAGAATCCGAAGAAGGAGATTTATCATCGTATAAAAGTTTAGGGGAAAAAAGTAGCTAACAAAATAGAGAAGGCCAAAATGAAAATGTTAAAAGTTGGGGCTAGTAATGTCATTGGAAAAACCTCACATATGAATGAACCCATCCAACTTTGGGTGTCGTTTGCGTTTTTATTCAATTTTCTAGTTCATCAAGTTTGGTTCCTCGCGTTTTTATTGAACCACAAGCCAATTGAACCACAGCCGACTGCGATTGGGAATCCACAATCCAACGACAATGAGTCGTTGCTGAATTCCAATTGAAAGTTTTGAGAGTCACAAATTCTAATTAAAACCCTTAACAACCAATGAAATTTTTATTTTTGTAGTCGGGTTAACCCGATTCTCACAAATACATATCGGTTAATGATAGCAGGCTCGGGTTAATCGAGTTCGGGTTCAAGGCTTGGTAAAAACGACTCCCCTAAATTCTAACACCTATCAACAAACAACCCATAAAGCTAAATGGGTTGACTAGACTTAGCGATTCAATACCCACTATTCTTATGCTTTATGACTATTTTGCATCTAGTCTTCGCTTCTATTTTTGACCATTATCGTCATTCAATGCATAGAAAATGTTCATGTTCATCAAATTAGCTAGCAAAAAGATTTTAAACACGACTATCGTTTAAAAAGTTACAATTTCGAGTCCACTAGAATATTGGTTGTATTATTAGTTTATTACTTAAGAAAATGGGTCATAATTTTCTGCCGACACACAATAAATCTATGAATATTCAAAATATTAAATTTTATTTGAAAGGAAGTGAGCAAAAAAGATTCGGTGGGTGATATCTCTTTCTCAATGATTTATTAATTAAAAGATATGAATGTATATACGTGAAATCCAAACAAATATCACATCAAACACAATTTTTTCAAATAAAAAGCAATAATTAATAATGAAATCAAAAAAGATATGATTATAAAAGGGACAAAATGTCATATACGTTGAGACTAAAATCAACGACCAATAACCACCATTAACGGCATGAACATGGGGATTTTTTTTCCTTTCTAATAAAATATGCTACTTTAATTGTGTGACGGTTATTATTAATATATTAATTGTGTTTGCTAATAAATTACCGTTTTTTTAACTTCTTAGAAAACTCCACATAACGAAATAGTATGGGCGGCATTGTAATGTTTTATCGAGGAACTTATAGTTGTTCAAATTCAGTTGTATTATAGTCATTTTTTCTGTTTCTCAAAATATGTTTTTAAAATAAATATAGAGTTACTTGTTATTTTCGACCTTTAGTTTTGAGTTTTTATGTTCCTTTCATACAAAAAGGTTTCTAATCTTTTCCGAGTCCTTAACATTCTAATAAGTTATCATTTTCATACATTTTTATTAACTTAATTATGTTTGTTAAGAAGAGAGCATTTAATTCATTACACAAATCATTCAATTTAAGTTTTCATTTATATAATGATTTACATGTATCTAACTTAACAAACACAATTAACTAAGTTAACAAAAATAAATAAAAAATAATATTATAACTTTCTAAAAAGTCAGGGACCAAAAGAGGGAAAAGAAACATTTTATTGGATGAAAATAACAAAACAAACAAAAGTTTAGGGATGAAAGTAATAATTAACTCATAAAGATATCATCACATATACTTAGGAGGTATTGTTTGTTTTTATGCAATAAATTGTCTTCAGTTTTGTAAATAACATCGGCGGGAGAAGAGGTGAACTAAATGTCTTATCTTTATAAGAAAAATATTGTTTGTTTTTTAATATTTTCAGATTGCTAAAATATTCTGTAATTAAATAAACTTATTTCTTAAACCTTAAAAAATACATCCACATTAAAATATAAATAAAAATCATATAACACTGCAATAAAATTTATTAAACCATAAAAATATATTTTATTTAAATCATTTATTCCACATTTTTAGTAGCTATAAAACCATAAAAATACATTTTATTCCACACAGACGATAGATGGATCGTGGTGGTGGCGGACGGTGGTGGGGGAGGTGAACGGTGGTGGTGGACGGTGGCGGTGGACATGGGTGGTGGTGGGTGATGGTATTTAATCCTCTATATAATTTAGAAGACTTTAAAAATGATTATGTCAAGTCTACACCATGCACACCTTACGCAAAAAAATCTTCTAAAAAACAAACACTTTGTAGACCTTAACGTCTGCACGTGGTCTGTACGCCACAGGAAAAAAAGTTCACAAAGAGTTTTTTGTAAAAAACAAACACCCCTAATCAATTTCATCAAACATATATGCCTTCTAAATAGTCATTGATCTTCTTATAATTATTAGTTTGATCGTTACACATGCCTAGAGCATGTAAAACTCAACATGTTACTTGCATAAAACTTGCACCTTTTACGCTTATTATATTGTTGCGCAAAAGCGTTTAACAAGTGTCCATCTTTCCTGACTTTTGGCCCAAACTTTAAGACTTAAACGCCCATTGTTACAGAACTTCAAAACTTTGCATCACATGCATAAAATTTCATAATGTTAAGAGACATGTGATCTATTTTGATTAAATGCAATTACTTGTAACAACCAAAAATACTTTCTCATAGCAGTAATAAATAAGTTTGTTCAAATGTTCATTCTTCTAATATTTTCTTTTCTCTAAAAAACCAAAAAACTGATGAGTAACGCATGTGTTTTTTTCTTATGTTATCTTCTAGCTATAAAGTATATTAAAGAACAATCAAAATTATGCCAAATTAAATAATATACCAAAAGATGACAAGTTATGAACATGGCAAAAGTGGACTTGAAAGCAACAATGTTCACAAAATCCCTCTATAAAAACCTTACTTTTGCACCCCTAAAATAAGCAAGAAGAATTAGCTACACTTAGTAGCATAACACAAATTACCAATGGCCACCATTTCTTCACATCTTCTTTTCTTTTGCTTTCTAACCTTCTTCACATTATCATTTGCCATAAGACCAAAGCACTTCAACTTATCCACCGTCGCCACTCATTGGTCCAGTGCTGTCGCCACCTGGTATGGTAGTCCTGATGGTGCAGGAAGTGACGGTAAGTATATTGTATACCGCACCCAACAATATATATT
The DNA here is from genome assembly GCA_025506515.1 of Flaveria trinervia. Lineage (NCBI taxonomy): Eukaryota > Viridiplantae > Streptophyta > Magnoliopsida > Asterales > Asteraceae > Flaveria > Flaveria trinervia. Next base: position 79,994,493 of record CM046441.1, on the reverse strand, counting down.
TTTTTCATATGTACCAGACCATGTTACGTGTGTTGCATACTGATATAACGTAAACATTAACGAGGTTAATTTGGTAAATTGAATGCAGGAGGTTCTTGTGGTATGGAAATGCAGTGTCACAAGCACCATTTTCTTCCATGGTGACAGGAATAGGTCCATCCCTTTACAATTCAGGAAAAGAATGTGGGGCTTGTTATGAGGTAAGCTAGTGTACCCCATGTTACAATATGTTTATTTAATATAAAAAGTTATATGTTATGTCACTTTAAAGTTTAAAGGTGTCTATTTAGTTGTTTAATTTTGTGTCATCATCGTAGATAAAATGTACCAAACACCCATCATGCTCGCGCAAGCCGGCTCGGGTAGTCATTACAGATTTTTGCCCGGGAGGTCCATGCGCCTCGGACCGTGCACATTTTGATCTTAGTGGAACCGCGTTTGGTGCCATGGCAAAACCGGGTCAAGAAAAACATTTACGTGATGCGGGAGTTCTGAAAATTCGGTTTGCGAGGTAAATATAATTTAGACAAATAAGATTTTAGTAATCCAAATTATTACTTATTGACAAATAATGATTCATACTAGTAATTAACTAACAACAATTATGAAAAAATAAAAAAAAACTTACAAGCGAAAACGAGTGAAAATAAATGTAAATTACAATGATTAAGTTATTGGAATTATCTTGAGCAACTAAATTAAGATTTCTGTATGTCATTGTTTAAACTATCAACATGTATCATCATTAGTCAATGAATTATAATTTAAATGATTAATATCGAATTTGCTTATAATTTTTTAACTCAAAAAGGTGATTTTATCATTCTAAAATAATGTTCACTTTCAATCCCCTAACATTAAAATATTTTATTTGTGTTGTTTTACAGGGTTAAATGTGATTATTTGCGAACAAACTTAGTGTTCCATGTAGACCAGGGATCGAACCCTAACTACTTTGCGATGGTTGTTGAATTTGAAGAAGGGGACGGGGACTTAGCCGGGGTGAGTTTGAAAGAGGAAAACAGTGATGAATGGTTGAAAATGGTACAATCGTGGGGTGCAGTGTGGAAAGTCGATCCCGGGAGGGAGCTACACCCTCCGTTTTCGATACGCTTAATATCACAGTACTCACAACAGGTTCTCGTGGCAAAAAATGTGATTCCTAGAGGATGGACGCCTGGGGCAACATATAGATCTTTGGTCAACTATCTTTAAAATCAACCATATCGGATATTTATTATATGGTTATATATGGAAGTTATCGTTGAGAATATTGAAGAGGTGATATATGAAGAGTCAAATATCCGTTTCACATTGTTTGTGAATAACCGTTGACCGCTAAGTCACCCTTTTCTAGATTAAAGAAATATGTTGTAATTTTTGTTTTTATTTAAATCGCATCAAGTATTATAAAATACTTCGATGGATAGATTTCGATGTTTCTATAAGTGTGTTGTGTTGTATTTTGGCAATTTCTATTGAAAAATAAATACAATGGGTTGGTTACAAAATACCACTTATTGTTTTAAATCGAGAAATACTTCTATTGTCACCAACGGATATAAATACATACACTCAGTGAAACAAAAAAGTTATCTGTTATTTTCTTTATGACAGTTTATAAGCATATATATATATATATATATATATATATATATATATATATTATATATATATATATATTATATATATATATATATATATATATATATATTATATATATATATATATATATGTTTTATATATAATTAATATAATGTGGTTATTGTTTTAGTAAATGATACAAAGAAAAGTAGTGACTAAGACGTAATATTATTTATTTATTTTAGATCTAATGCATATGTTTGCCGTTACTTATTATTTGTTTTAAAGAAATTAATCTGAATAATCTTCTAATTATTAGATTTTTGAATGAACAATAATTACACATTATCAATTTTGTATTTTCTAGATAATTATTGAGAGATATTTTTCTTCAGAAGCTTGTGAAATCGAATTTGTGTAGCCATATTAGTGTGATTTTAGATAGAAAAAGAAATTAATATTTAAAAAGATTAAAACTTATAGAGGACTATTATGAGATATAACTTTTATTAAGTAACATTGTATTAATCTAATTTATAACTATTAGCTTAATTTCGATATTATTTTTATATTTATTAACTAATTTCAAGCCACCCTTAGATCTAAAACCTGCAACATAAAAACAACGATAAATAAATATATTCTACTCTAAGCGACCCATTTCCTTTTTCCATTAATCATCTTCAATTAAGCATACATTAAAATATACTAATAATTACAACATTTCTTTTGGTATCAACCGATATTAATATTTTTCTAAGAAGACGACCTTTCAATTCGACGTCCTCTCACCTGTACATACGGTTCAAGACAAAGTATAACAATAATAAAGTGAACTTTTGGATGTAACATGTATGGTTTAAACGTTAATTAAATATGTGTGTGCGTCTACATTTTGTAATTGTTTTTCGGTTTTATATGGAACTTTTCCTTTTTACCAGCTAATTGGATTATCAGCCCATCCAATCTTGAGTATGAAACATTATACCACTATACTAAGATGTCTAGAAATAAAAGCTCATACGACTTCGTTTTAATTAGTATCAAACTTAAGAACACCCTAAATGAAAACTCATTTTAACATAGTAACAAACTCACTTGTATGAATATTTTCTTTTCTAAAATTTGTAAGTCAAAAAAGCAGGTTATTTAATTTGTTTATTTCTTGAAGTTTGTAGTCAAGGATCCCGTTTACACGGGCCTGATATCTTGTAATTAGTGTTTAACACATGTTTAATTCCCTGAATTCCTTTTCAGAGTTTTCATATTATTCCAGTACAAATAAACTACATATCCTTTAATCTTAATATCTTATTATTAAACTTATAAATTTGTTTTGACAAATTATGGGATTTAGACCTCAACATATTTCTTCACTATGGAATCCATTTTTTTTCACACAGCTCGGAATATTTTAGGTTCAGTTATTATATTCTTGAAATATTAGAATTATTCGGGCCATGTTGCATAGTAAAAAAGATCAAATCCAAATTAAGTTTCAAATAAATAATGAAACTACATCAATCGTCATACATAAGAGAAATATAGGTGAGATTTGTATACAAAGTGTAAAAAAAATCACCGGGACGCGACACGTGTATTTTGAAAATAGTTAAATTTCACTCGCGGCACAATTACGCATATAGGATATATACATAATTATGCAAGTTATATTTATTATTACATTGTACTAAAAATTACTCAAGTTATATAAACAATAATTACGCATATTATATTTATAATTATGTAAGTTATATGATAATTACGTAGTTAGTAATCACGCAGGTTACACGCACCACAAATAGACGTTTCTTAAAAGGAAAATTGGATTTTGTTAATCCAACTTATTGACTATTAATCAATACTAATCTCAACTAACAATTTAGCTGATATTAATTTGAACTTTCGATTTTATTACTAATAACAGTCTTAGTCTCAATGTTCATTAACTCCGTTAGTTTTTTTATGGCGTATCAAATGATGTGTCTCGTGACGTAATGTATAACATAGTTACAATTAAAAATATAAATATATTACTCAATTTTTTTATAAAAGACTTTTCTGAATTTATTCAACATAACAATTTTGTTGCCGTTTGAGTAGTTTTGAGATAAATAGACGCAAAAATTGAGTGATATATTTATATATCTTATTTTTTAATTATGAAATACGTCACGTCACATGTTACGTCACGAATAATGTCACGTGTCACGTCATTAAAAATTAAAAGAGTTAACATGTAGTTAGACTAAGTTTTATTAGTAACAAAATCAAAATTGAGACTCATACTAGTCGAATGGGTAGTTGGAATTAATATTAACCAATAACCAATAGTTTGTATTATTAAATTTTAATTTTCTTTTAAAATACTGATTTTTTTATATAAAAATATAACAAAACTATAATTAAATTAAAAAGAAATAAAATGCTCAATTTGATGATGTCATTTTTAAATAAGTCATATAAAAATATACGCATTTAAAAAAATTGAAGAGATTTGAACAAAATCAACAATTGTAGGTTGTTTTCAAGTCTACCCCTCCAAACTCCTTCTATGCGTGACTATTTTATTCTTAATCTGAATCGTTAATCTCGTAAATAAGAATAAATATTACTTCATACACTTATCACAAAAACATCACTTTTTGTTCTAATCTTTTTCTATAAATATGATATCTCTATAATTGCTATCTATGAGTTTTTAATATTTGAAAACTTAGTCATTACTTCATTTATAAAAACATTCCTAACCAACTATTTTCAATATAACAAATAAACGATTATCTACTTTCTTATTATTTATCCGAGAAGGTCATCTAGACAAATATTCTAAAGTATGTTAAATATATTTTTATTTACATGCACCATACATAATTCTAAATTCAACCTTTTATTCATAAATTACATCACCAAATTATACTATATATTAATTGTGTATATCGGTGTGCACAGTGAGTTTTGTGTAATTTATATTTTGACCACTATTATTTAATAGTTTGCATAATAGCTTTAACTTTCACCTTTTTAGCATAATGTAAAATAAGTTTTTAATAAACATTTGAATTCATTATATTTTATTTAGCTTAAATGACCAAACAGTATTAGTATTAGTATTAGTATTATTTTTGATATTTATTTTATTATACTTAAGTTACTTTATGAAAATTCAAAGGTATGTTTTTGTTAAAAGTATTGGTCGGTATATCGTGTGTTTTATGTATATAATACGTTGATGTATTCTTATGTTTAGAAATGGACCTATTCTCTTATCCCCATGATTCTTCTGACAAAAGTAAGAGTAGTCTACAAGTAATTGTGAATATCAGTGTGCATAGTGAGTTTTGTGTGATTTATATTTTGACCACTATTATTTAATAGTTTGCATAATAGCCTCAACTTACACATATTGAGCATAACATAAAATAGGTTTTTAATGAACATTTAATTCATTATAAATATTTTTTAGCTTAATTGATCAAATAGTATTAGTATTATTATTAATATTATTTTTGTTACTTTGTTTTACTGTACTTAAATTACTTTATGAAAATTAATAGATATGTTTTTGTTACAATTATTGGTCGGTATATCGCGTATTTTATGTATATATCTAACAAAACTATCTTCTTGTAAAATCGTTGGGACACAAGACGTCGAGGTATTCTTATGTTGAGAAATGTTAAGTAATGACATTTCGATACTTAAAACATGTTAATGATTTCTTACTCGTTTGTGTTAATATGGTTTTCAGAGCGTTATGAAAAAATCATCCCGCGGCAATGCGCGGGGGGTTTCGATCCTAGTTGGATATAAATAAGGTAACATTAACGCAATATTCAATCAACAAACCTCTAACATTCAAATAGTTAAGCTAAAAAGAAATACCTAAAAGGAAGTTCAGACTATTTAGAATTGGTTTTAAGACAAAGGATTTGTAACTATGAAGAGATTAGTGATCATCAATATTCCCTTTAATTATCGTTAACATTGCAATTTATGAATTGTAATTTAATTATTATTAGTTAATAGACTATCTTTAGTGTTTTTATCAAATCACATCATATCACACCATTAAATTTAAAAATTGTATCAAAACTGCAAATTGCTCGTTAGCACCATTTATTTGTTAGCATCACAACATATTACACCAATCACTTTCTTTCTTTTCTTTATGTCTTTTTAAGCATTTTACTTTATTAAATATAAATAATGATATAAAATATTAAAATAAAAACTAACAATTATTAAATACTAAAAACATTACATACTATTAACTAAACATAAAATAAAATAAAGGATTAAAACAAAAACTACTCTTGATCATCATCGTCAGTATCATTGTCCTCCTCTTTCTTTTCGTTGGTGTGTTCTTCGTCGTCTGCAATGGGTATCTGGTTGTAAATATATGTTATAACAAATCATTATGAAGCCAACAAGTATTATACCGTCAAAAGGTGGATTTCATTTAATAACATAGAAACTCGCTAGATATTTGAAACGATAAATTTGTATGAATCCAATATTTCTTCTATGCACTATCGATATAAATTTGTTTAAATAGTTATAAGTGTCCTTTCTTTTGAACTCGTCATCCTCAATAAGGTTTGCTTCTTATTACAGTTTGTATGTAGGATTTGTTTAGTATGTTACAAATGAGTTATACTTATAAGTAATTATATTATGTGTTGTTTTTTTCAATTCTTTTAAGATTCACATTACATTTAGGAATGTACTTCACAATGTTTAGTTTTATTTTGTTACAGTGAGATGCATCACACTAGCTTTAGTAAACATGTGTAATACACGGATTGTATAAATAAAATAATTAAATATAATAAAAAATATTATTTGTAAAATGATATTCTAAAATAATATTTGATTAAACATTCCTTATTATAAACATGATGACAATTATATTTCAAACAAACGTGTTTAAAAAATTATTTTTGAAATTTTCTAATTATAACTATTTTTTGCTTATAAAATTTTTATTTATAAAAATACCAATTTTAAATTATTTTATATTTTTGATAAAGTTTGAGGTTTTTGGAAAAATCTTATTTTATAAAAATTTGCATATTTAGAAATAGCATTAATAATATTATTTCTTTCGTAGTTTAATAATGTATATTGTTTAAAAATAAACAAAATAATATTATTAATAATTAATGTGGAAATTAAATAAGAGGGAGAAGCAAAACAGTTCTGTTAATGTTATTAATATGGTTGAAAAACTTTACTAGAGTATTACATGATCTTTAATATAAAAAATGTATAATTCAAGTGTGATTCATGATTGTAAGGTTTTTTTAATATGAAGTGAATGGATAATTAAAATGTGCATTTGCTAAGTTGTGTGATGGAAGTGAATGTACTAATAGAGTATTAGATCGCCACATAAACATGCATTTTGAGAATCAAATAGTTTGAATTTGGTTATTTTCCTAAATAGTAGGTGATGTTGAATAGTTTTAGGATATACAATTTGAATTGTTGCTGCACTGATGTTTAATCGATGGATGGTTATGTTGACAATGGAAGATTTTGTATGATATTATTGAGGTTTTTTTTCCATTCTTTTATTTCCATGTTGCTACCACTAGTGTTGATTAAATCAAGATTTAGGCTTAACTAGTATGTTGTATTTATAGAAGACAGACTATAATACCTAAAATGTTAGAGAAACAGATAAAAAATACCCGATTAACCCGAAACCTAAAAATAATAATTAGAGACTCAAACTTTCATAAAAATGCATTAGAAGTTTATTTTACAACAAAATACTTATATGACCAAAGAGTTCATAGTTAATATTGTAAATAAAATAGAGAGAGAAATATATAAAAGTATAAATAGAAAACGAGATGTGAGATTTAAAAAATAAAAGATAAATCTAAAGATCGATTATTATTTATTTAATCATAAGAATTGCATAAAAAACATACTATAAATCCTCAAGGTGATAATCAGATATGTATCAAATGATAAACGATTTTGTCTCTTCAATTATTAAATATGTAAAAATCATCATCCAATATGTCGTTTTAATAAATAACTCTCAAAATGTTCATATATTTATGTCATTATTATTAAATAAGCAAAATATCGTAAGCAAATTTGTTCTATCAAAACATTGAAAACTACTTCGTACCCAAACCAATTTCAATAAAAAACACTATACCTCCTTAGTGGTTTTTCTACTTTTAATATCAAAACATATGATAGGATGGTAAAAACAAATATCAATATAATCTATCACATATTAAATTACCATTAATGTTATGTGACAATTTTAATTGCTTTTATTTAAACTATCAATATATACTGCTTTATATAAATTCAAATACACTATTATGACAAAAATGTCACAAGAGATAAAACTGTAGGTGAATATATTAAAGATGCGAGAGAAATAAGAAATGAGAAATGTTGGAATATAATAAAAGTCTAAAGATACGAGAGAAATGAGAAATGTTGAAATGTTGAAATGCAATGAAAGCCTTAAAGGTATAAAAAGGATAACTTGTTTTGATTGGGGGAAAATTCCTAACATGACACGAAAAAAAATTAGCTTTTAATTTATCAATTTTATTTGTTAAACCGACATAATTGTCATTATAGTTTAAAATGACGGTCAGAAAGTTAAAAGTATAAAACATAGACACTTCGTTTAAGATATTAACATAAATTGACAAGCAAACTTAAAACCAGGTAATCTAAATTCAAATTGCGTAACCTACTTTAAAAACATGTGAGTACTAACTCATAGGTTATAATGGCTAAACATGTTGTAATTTGGTTGCATCGATCAATGTTTTCAGGTGTGAACAAGACTAGTAGAGTGAATGAGGAACACTATACACCAACAATTCGGTTAAACACTTCTAAGTCATTTTCAAATTGGTTGATCTATTAAGGGGTTCTAGATTGAATTGATGGATAGTTGGTTATTGTTGAACCGCTTATTTTAGATTTCATTTCACCTTTGTATCTAGTATTATAACATGGTTTTGGACTACAATTTTTCTGTTGGAAATGAGAAGCAATGGTTAGGACATGAATAGAGCAGGACAATCTCTTCAACTTTATCGTCAAGTAGAAATATAGTGGACACTAATAAGGAATCCAACATTTGTAGAGGCACACAACCAAACTGTAACAACCAATTTAAACTCAAAAGCCGATGTTGGCTGTAACGAGGAAGTTCGAGATGCAGACTGCATCAAAGATCTATGCAAGGTGCAACTGGTTGACAAAGGAATCAACAGGTACCTTACATGTGTCATGATGACACAAATCAATGAACTAACACGTGGCTCGCGACTCGACAGCGATGTACGCCGTAAGAAAGTCATTGTGGCCCGTAATAAAAGAGCGCTTAAGGCTAGGAAGTTGACACATGTCTCCTTTAGCCTCCTTTAGCCTCCTTTAGGAGATACAAACCATATTGTTTTCCTGTTGTGGTCCCATCAGGGGGGTTGGTGAATTCCTATAAATAGAAACCTGATTAAAGCCCAATTACATCACATTCATTTCAATCGTTCACTATAAGATTGTTATTTCAAGCCCTTGAACGTTTTCAAAGTCTCTATTCTTATCTAACATCTTCCGGTAAGGTTTAAGGTCGAATTAACTATTTTAAATTTAGTTTGGAAGCAGGGTTTGGGAGTCATAACTAAGTTATGCAATGAGTAATGTGATCCTAGGTTAAGCATAGGCCGGTCATCTATGCTTAAACTATGACTAGTCACCCAAAACTAATCTTAGTATGATTATCTATCTTCTCAAATTCTATTCCAAGTCAGGCATCTAAGCATATATGGATAACTGATAGGATTGGACTTCCTAGTACTCTCATATAACCAAGTGTAGACTAAGAACAGACTAAACTTAGGTGTGTTATGATTATCGTTTTACAAAGTATAGTACACTCGTCCGGTCTAACTGTTAGTAAACAAAAATGCCACAATCTATCATAATAAAGCAAAATAATTTTTGTCACATTGCATTTTCTCACAACCATTTTAGCACATGTTATATTCTTACAATCATTTTACCACATATCATATTCTCATAATCAATTTTTCACATAGCACCATCATACCAAGTTAATTTTTAATGATGATATGAAATACTAATTATACCATTTATCCTTTTCAAATTATTAATATTTTTTAATAAATTAATAAAACATATTTCTTCTTATTAATAACATAATTTAATTTTTTTATGAAATATGATTTTTTTAAAACAAATAACTACTTTAAACAAATGACATCATTTCAATCAATACTTTTTTCTAAAATATAAGTTTTGTAAAGACGGAAGTTAATTATGCATTATATCAATCATATCTTCTTTAGTAATAAAAATTATAAAATATTTATTACTAACTATAAATTTAATATTTTATTCAACCAACGTAGCATACAAGTTTTCAGACTAATATATAATATTGAGAAACTAGTTTTAATAAACATGTTTAATACACGTATTGTATAAATAAAATATTAAATAAAATAAAAGGTTATTAATATTAAAATGATATTTTAAAATAAGGTATTACTGAAATTACGTACAAATAATAACTATAAATATAAAACAATGATATCAACACCGACCAGAGACCAATGGCGGGGTCGTAATACTCGATCCATTGGTATCAATAAGGTCGATTATGAAACACTGTCACAGGTGATGTGGGTAATCCTCTTTAGGTAAATACACGGGTAGTCATGCACAAACCGGGTTTTGGGCCGGACTCGTAACCGGGTTCAAACCGGGTTCGGTCCAGTTGGGTTTTTTTGTACCCGGGTATTGGTGAACCCGGATACGAACCCGGGTCGGGTTCACTTGCGGGAAAACCCTACCCATCATACCCGGGTAGGGTCGGGTTTTAGAAATTAAAAAAAACCCAAACCAGGTTGAAACCGCCGGTTTATTACGGGTACGAACCAGGTACACCTGGTACCGAGTTGTACCCGGACCCGGTTCCGGGTCGGGTACGGCGGATCGGGTCCGTGCCCGGTTTTTTTGTGCGAGTCTAGTGAAAGCCGAACGAAGATCGACTAATGGGCTAATATAACTCCATGTTTAAGTAGGCCCAAAACCCATTTTATAACGGGCCAAAACCCCAAGGCCCAGTCCCTCACGATATCGCATCTTAAAACCCTAATACAAACTTGTTACATTTTCCTCACGCCGGAACAACAGCATCTCTCTGTGCAGATCGAAGCCCTAAGAGAGCGCAACAATGGGTAAACACATCTTCATCCTACTAATTTCTTCAACATCGATTCATAAGTTCATAAAGCATGCGTTAAATGCGTACATTTGTTTATCCCCTATTTCGTTGAATTTGAAAATTGGGCGTTTTGATTAGTTCAAATGGCGTGTGTTTTTGATGGTTGCAACAGGTGCTTACACCTACGTGTCGGAGCTATGGAGGAAGAAGCAGTCGGATGTGATGAGATTTATGCAAAGGGTGAGGTGCTGGGAGTATCGCCAGCTTCCTTCAATTGTTAGGGTTACTCACCCGACCCGACCCGATAAGGCTCGTCGTATGGGTTACAAGCCAAGCAGGTAGTATTCGATCGTTTTATAAACTTGATTATAGTAGGGTTTTGTTAGTTCTATGGAGTGAAATAGATCATCCGTTGGTCATTATTGTTTCAATTTGGTTGTTGGGTTCCTTTTTTATGCATCCATAGGAGTGAATTTGAGAAAAAGAATGGTTCTTGTGTGTGAATGACATTGTAAGACTGGGACTCGTTATGCAACATGATGCATAGAGCTTATATGTTTTATTTTTTTTCATTATAAAAGTTTTTAGTTAAGGGTGGATTGTGTTAGTGCCTTTGAAGATCAATTGAGTTGATGCATTTGTTTTAAATCATCTAGTATTTTATATTGGAAGAATTGAAGGAATTAAAACAAATTTTATAGTTGTTTTTAAAAGGCACACGATGCGTTCAGGGGCTTAAGTTGCTTTTTATGCACTTCTGGATCAAAGCTCGCCAAATCTGGTTTAAACTAGGGTCCTTGTAAGGCTTTTATGTAAAACAGCTTTAGTGGTGAAGAAATTTTGAAAGAGTTACTTGATAGAAAGGTTAATATCTAATAGAGCTGAGAGAGATGCATTTCTGGTTGTAAATAAAGCTTTTTTTGTTGTAAAATAAGCAACACCTCTTGTATGTGATGCACACACCTTGCATGTGTGTTTTTGGGACCTAAACATCTTTGTGTGCCATACGTGTTTTTAAACCAAGATTTTGTATGCTTTGGTGCTGTTTAAGAGCACAAAATGGTATTTTCTTGAATTGATTGTGTAAAAGTGGTCTACCCATATTGAAGTTCTATAGTAAGTTGTAGACTTGTAGCATTGATATTTATGTTTGGATATTCTGTACAAAGCACACAGTTAATGATAACATCTATAATTTATAGGGTTATGTGATCTATCGAGTACGTGTGAGACGTGGTGGAAGAAAGAGGCCAGTTCCAAAAGGTATTGTGTACGGAAAGCCAACAAACCAGGGTGTCACTCAATTGAAGTTTCAACGAAGCAAGAGGTCCGTTGCTGAGGAACGAGCTGGCAGGAAACTTGGTGGCCTTAAAGTTCTCAATTCTTACTGGCTCAATGAGGTAAGCATCTATTTTATATACATATATACAGTCTTTAAGTCAGGGTACACTTAGGTAGGCATTGAATACAATTGTTGAATGCAGGACTCAACTTACAAGTACTTTGAAGTGATCTTGGTGGACCCTGCACATGCTGCGATCCGCAACGATCCAAGGATCAACTGGATCTGCAACCCGGTGCACAAACACAGAGAGCTAAGAGGGCTCACATCTGCTGGTAAGAAGTATAGAGGACTTCGTGGAAAGGGACACTTGAACCACAAGGCGCGTCCATCGAGAAGGGCTACCTGGAAGAGGAACAATACTTTGTCCCTTCGCCGATACCGTTGATTATCTATTGCAATATCGCTGTTTTGTTGGTCATTTATTGACTTGTTCTTATCCTCTGTTTGAGAATCTGAGACTAAGAATGTTTTGTGTCAATTTTGATGGAAACTTGGTTATGAGCTTGTGTTTTGAGACATTTTCATAGCTGCAACATCTTATATGTTACAAATGTTATTGAAATGTGGCGGTATGCTGATGTTTTCTTTTTGAGTTTTTGTGGTTTCTGTGTTAATATGGTGTTATGCCAAGATCTAGAGCCGGTGAGTCTCTCCCCTTGTTTGCATTTTGTTACCATATGTTCGTTGAATGGGTTAAAAGGTTAAGTAAAATTTAATGTTAGTTGAAAGAGTAGGTTATGCTTTTAGTCTTTGTGGTTTGTGGTTTGATGAACATTAATTTAATTGTTTATTTATTATATTAATGATCTAATAGTTTTAATCTAATAGTTTCAATTTCACTTATGATTTTAACATCGTTTAACTTTTGTATTTAAATACAAAAAATAATTAAACCCTCCCACCCATAACCTCCCTCCTTCTCTCTCTCTCTCTTCCTCTCCCTCTCCCACCCTTAACCTCCCTCCCTCTCCCTCTCTCCATGAACATTACTATTTGGTTTCACCACTTACCATCCTATCAAAGGCTAGATGAGTTACATGTCCAAAGTTGTGTGTTGTCACTGCAAACTGAAACTTTCACAATTTCCACGTATCATCTACTGTTATGGCACCCAAAGCAAGGGAGATGCTAATAAAAACTGAACTCAAAACTAAGACAACTAACACCAAGAGACGATTATGATTCCTTGAACCCATTGTATGAGTAGGAATATTTAGAAATGTGGATAGAAAAAGAAATGTTAATACAAATTGTTAGGATTGTGAAGAAATGTATAGTAGTAAAATCACATGAAATACGATGGTATAAAAGATTGTAAATAACATGTAAGATGTGAAACACTTGATATAAGTTCATATGAGGTATGATATACCATGGTTTAGAACATAGTATGCATGTGAGATGTGAAACCCATGGTACGTTCATGTGATTGCAAAGTGAAAGTGTTGGATGAGTTGGGTTGTAGACTAAAATGACTGTAATGATGTAATGAGGTTGTGTTATCCACACACATATTTTTATTTAACTTTATGCATTTAATCATACGATTTCACATGACATGTATTGTACATAATAATATTTGAGTCTTTTTTAGCCATACTTTTAACTTTAGCACACTTGATACAATAAACATAAAACATCTTTAAATTACAACATTAGCTAACGTTAAACTAAAATATTAAGATAAACATTTGTTAATCTTCTTTTATTTTAAAATTATTTTTGAAATTTCTTTTCGTTATAAAATTTCGTCTCACGAATAAAGAATTTTGTAAGAAGTCTAAATTAGATCATTAAAAACATAGGGGTTGTTTGTTTTTGGGCTGACCGGGCTGACCCGGCTGACCGATTGACTCGGTCAGCGGGTCAGCCCGTTTGATTTCGGCTTCGAGCCCGGCTGACCGGGTCTCCAGTGCTGACTTAGAGAAAAATGTGCTAACCGGCTGACCCGTAGGCCGCGGCCCCCTCGCGACCCGCAGGCCGCCACCCCCTCCGACCCGCAGGCTGCCGCCCCCTTGCGGTGGTGGTTCCGACCGATGGTGTGACTACGGTGGGTTTTGTTACTTAAATATTGAATCGTTTTGGTTCCAGTCAGATACTGAATCAAACAGCCAAGTTTCACTCAGATGCATACCCAGTCAGAATTTCTAACTGGGTCAGCTTCTGACTTAGTCAGATCTTACACAATCAGTGTAATCAAACAGTCCCATAGCCTTAAAAAATTAAAATGTTCATACATCATTAATACTAATTCAAATCCCTCCTCTCCCCCTTCTAGGTGTCAACAATTGTACATTAAATGGGGTTTATATACGATATTATATTTTTACAAATGAGATTATCTATATCTATACTACTATATAAAGCATAAAGATATGACACAAATGTAATTTCATAAAAATTTAAGACACCTAATATAAACTCTTAAACATTAGGTACAATTGTTCTATACAATAATTCTTATTTTGCCCCTCATTTAATAAACTTCTTTTAATTAATACATTAATTAATTCATATTATTAATACATTATTTAATAATATAAGATTATTTAATTCATAATATTATATAATAATATTATTTATAATACTTTAAAGTAACATTTAAATTTAATATTATCTTATTTGAATACTTAACAAGTACTAATATTTTTATAATAATAATAATAATAGTAATAATAATAATAATAGTAAATATTACTATTATAAAAATTATAAATCAGTAGTACATTATTTGAATACTTAACTATATAATTATTAAATACTTTTATACTTATGATGATAATAATAATCAATATCTATATTATTTATACTAATAGATAAAGTATTTAAGGATAACACACTTGTAATACTACTAAATTTAATACACCTAACATATTTTTTTAAACACAAGATACAACTATTATATATAATAGTTTCTAATTTGTCTTTATTTAATAAATTTATTCTAATTAATATGTTATTTAATATATTTATTTTAAGTATTATCTTTTTTATAATACTTTGAATTAATATTGAAATACATACATTTATTACTTATATTTTTATAACTTATTAATATTTTATTTAGGTATTATTTTATTTAAGTACTTAATTATATAATCACTAAATAATTTTATAGTTTTGATAATAATATCCAAATATATCAGTGTTTAAGGCAGAACGAAGAAAAAACTAGATATAACCTACCACATCACTATATATAATAAATAGAAAAAATTATAGGAAGTGTAGGTTAAGATTTTTACTCAATGTATCATAATATTTTTTTTCTCCAAACTAATAAAAAACCTACTTTGTTTTTCTTAAAACTTTATATTTAAACCTTTTAAGGATTTTTTTAAAACTAATCATAATACTTTCTCTCTCTCTCTCTCTTTTTTCTTTAAATTGATACCTTCTCATTTTATTTTGATAATTTTATACTCATTTTTTTGAGTTATGTTAAATTTACAGTTAATCACCAAAATTTTTTTTTATTTTGTACAAAAGTCTTCGAGTTATGATAATTTCCATTTACTAACATTTTTTAAAGTTTTATGTATAAGTTTTTGAGTTATGTAAAAATAATTTAACCAATTTTTAATATAGCTCGTTAATTATAATAAAGTCACCGTACATGCATTTGTTATTTTTCTTATCTGCTTTGAGGTATATGTTTTTATAATTTTTTCTGTTATATTTTTTATTAGTGTTTTGCACGTAGTTCTTTTTCTGGTGGTTAGTACTAACGTATAAATCACCAGATTAAATCTTTCAACTTTTATAACCCAAAATTATCATTACGACATTAACGTATTCGTTAAACCTTATCGCGGCAAAGCGCGGGTTTAATCCACTTATAACTTATACATATCTTCATATTTATTATAACAATATACTAATATTTTTCTACTACATGTTGTGAGTTTAATAATTTTAATTGTTATCTATATCTTTTATAATAAAAATGAAATTAAATAACTACTATAACACAATTTCAAAGGTCGATGGGTTATTCATTTATTTTTAATTACTAGTACATCATATATATATATATAACTTGATATAAATTCAAACAACAAACAACTCCTAGCCGGTGGTTAACTTCCTTTCTTTTGAGTAATAGACATGGGTTCGACTTATGTAGTGATATGTTTACGTATTTTAGGTTTTTTTAAATTTGTCTTTTTTATTGTATATTTTAATAAGATTTGTAAATATGTATCAAGAATTCATCTAGCTTAGTTGGTAATCAGAAATATACTATTACCTAAAAAAATTATATTTTAAGACTATCTACGTTTCGACATACTTCTATGTTTCAACGTACGTAAGTTTTGTTAAGAGATTAGTTGGGTCAAATATAACATGTTTCGTGATTATTTTTATATATGCTTTAGGTTGTTTTATGTCTTGACGTATGTTTATTAGAAAATACGTCTGGTTAAATATAATATAATTTCATTTACTCCACGTTACGTCGTAAATTAATTAGGAAACGAATCGGGCTGATTGTAAGTCTATCTAACGACATAAGTTTTTTTGGAAAAAACACCAAGTCATATAATATGTTTTCAACTTTTCATTCAACGGTGTAATTCGAGTTACTCTATGTATTGACGTAAATTTAGTTCGTAAACGATACTTTATCATGTCGCATACAATGTCGCGCCAACATGCGGCGGGGAAGGAAAACTATTCTTTTTAATATAAGGATAACATTGCTATATGACGTGATTAATAGCTACTTAATTCGGGATGAAGGCGTGGCTATATGGGGAAATTATTCACGGCATGTAGGTAACGTGGTCTAGTAAAGAATTGTTAAAAAAACGCCTAACAGTTGTATGAACTTTTGGTTTACAAACCGCCTAAAAGTTGTATAATCGCAAAAAAAACCACCCAAAATTGTACAACCGTAAAATAATTTCCTAAAAGTTCTATAACCAATTAGTTTAAACGGATAGGATTGAAAGTTGGCATGCTCTAATGATCGAGATGAGTTTTAATAATGATTAAACTCACCACTATCAGTAGAATATAAATTATATGAAATACATTGAAATGTCAAAATTATTGCGATTAGAGTTCAAGGGGCTGTTTGACAACCTCTAAATGATTAAGTGCTGAAATAATAAGAGATCTGAACTATTAAGAGCCAATATATCGTTTAATTATTCAAATGCAAATGTCTGGCAAATTCAGATAAGAGGTCTTAACCATTCAGCATTAGACCTCTTAACCATTCCGCACTAGTATAATGCTTAATCATTCAGAGGCAAATGTTTGAACCATTCAGACATTTGCTCGCGAAACAAACAGTGGAACCATTAAATGTTGAACCATTCAGACCTCTGAACCATTAAGAGGCTAATTAAGGGATGTCAAACAACCCCTAAGTCCACTCATAGCATAGTACATACAATTTAACTTTCAATTAGGTATTTTCTCAAATATCTAAATATAACTTTATTTAAGACAAAAATACTAGGCAACACAGACAATCAAAGGGTAAAACTAAACATTTGTCAACCACAAAAATCTACCACATGTTGATAACATCATAATTTTCTAAAAAATCAAATTGGCTGATGACTAAAGAGGCCCATTGAAGTATTCAAGCTCCCAAGAGTTCTTATACGGCCTATCAATAACAAGAGCTTCATACTTTTTTAATTTATCACCATCGTCTCCGTCTTTAGCTGCAATGATCATCTTGTAATTTCTACCGCCATCGGCTTTGGTTTCACCACTTACCACCCTATCAAAGGCTAAATGAGTTAGACGCCCAAAGTTGTGTGTTGTCACTGCAAACTTTGCAACTTTCATAATTTCCGGGTCGCTTGGTGTCACGGGAGTCCAATCATCGTCTAGTGTTATGGCACCCGAAGCAAAGGAGATGCTAACAAAAACTAAACTCAAAACTAAGACAACTAACGTCAAGAGACGATTATGATTCCTTGAAACCATTGTATGAGTAGGAATATTAAGAAATGTGATGTGAAAAAAAATGTTAATACAAATTGTTGGGCTTGTGAAGAAATTTATAGTAGTAAAATCACATGAAATACAATGGTATAAAAGATTGTAAATAACATGTGAGACGTGAAACGCTTGATATAAGTTTATATGAGGCATGATATACTAAGGTTTAGAACATAGTATGCATAGTATGCATGTGAGATGTGACACCCAAGGTAGGTTCATGTGATTGCAAAGTGAAAGTGTTGGATGAGTTGGGTTGTAGACTCAAATGATTGTAATGAGGTTGTGTTATCCGACACACACGTATTTTTATTTAACTTTTATGCATTTAATCATACGATTCCACATGACATCTATTATCCATAAGAATGTTTGAGTCTTTTTTAGCCACACTCTTAACTTTAGCACACTAATACGTTAAACATAAAACATCTTTAAATAACAACATTAGCTAATGTTTAACTAAAATATTAAGCATAAACATTTGTTAATCTTCTTTTTATTTTAAAAATATTTTTGAAACTTCTTTTCGTTATAAAATTTCTACTCACGAATATTTTTGTAAGAAGATCTAAGTTAAATCATTATAAAAATAGCCTTAAAAAATAAAAAATGTTCATAAATCATTAATACTAATTCAAATCCCTTCGTTCCCCCTTCTAGGTGTCAACAATTGTACATTAAATGGGGTTTATATACGATGTTAAATTTTTACAAATAAGATTATTCCTTTTAATATAAGAATAACATTGTTGTATGAGGTGATTAATAGCCACTTAATTCGGGATGAAGGCGTGGCTATGTGGGGAAATTGATCGCGGAAGGTAGGTAACGTGGTCTAGCGAAGAATTGTTTAAGAAAGTGCCTAATAGTTGTATGATCTTTTGGTTTACAAACGGCCCAAAAGTTGTATAATCACAAAAAACACCCAAAAGTTGTATAACGTCAAAAAAACACCCAAAATTGTACAACCGTAAAAAAATCCTAAACGTTCTATAACCAACTAGTTTAAACAGATAGGATAAAAGTTGGTATGCTCTAATGATCGAGATGAGTTTTAATTTTGGTTAAACTCACCACTATCAGTGGAATATAGATTATATGAAATACATTGAAACGTCAAAATTATTGCCATTAGAGTTTAAGTCCACAAATAGCATAGTTGTAAGGCTCCATTCCCGGAACGTTCACAGCTGGTCAATCATGGCACAAAAAACATATATTTACATTAACTTTAATAGAAAGTTGCAGCGGAAACATTTAAACAACCATTTCACTTCATTATAATTGTTTTTGCAAAACAATACATCGTTGGTAGATTACAAAATACTTGTTGCATTACATCACAAAAATATTATACAAAATGGATGCCATCCAAAATGAGCCAAGTAGCCGCCCCGTGTCATTCTCAGCAACCATTACCTGCCAACTGGAAACACATAAAAGTCAGCGTTGCTGAATGAGTTCTAGTTTTAAAATAAAATATATTTTACTTTTGTTTAAAACCATTCTTTACATTTTTATGCGATCAAGCATCATACGTACACATAGATAATATCATTATTATCTTGATCATTCGTTCTTTAACTTTTGTTCATTCATCTTACATCATCATTATCGTATCATTCACTTTCATTCATAATCTTCCTTACTTATCTTCCGTTCATTCGTTACTTTTGATGACATGTACAGTACCCCGAACATTGTGCACGAAGCTGATTACTGGGCCTGAGGTCTATCAAAGACCTCGAATATTGTGCACAAAGCTAACTCCAGTACCTAGGGAAAGTACACTCATCACTATCATTTATCTTTCATTCCGGACCAATGTCACATGCTATACCCCGAACATTATGCACGAAGTTGGTTACTGGGCCTGAGGTCTATCAAAGACCTCGAACATTATGCACGGAGCTAACTCCAGTACCTAGGGCAGGCGGCAAGGATTCCATACGTATGATCAATCACAAAGATTAGACCCCAGTGTGCATCCTCCCGAGGTAGCTAACCCACACACAGTTGAGCTAACACCCTTCATTGGGTGTGAACCTCCATACTTTGCTTGCAACACTTTCTTACTTATCTTTCATTCATTAATGCATGCATTCTTCATTACGTTCCTCTTTTCATTATCTTCCACTTTACGTTACATAATACTTTCCATTTCATTCATAAACATTCAACGTAAAGCCATGGAAAATAAACGTACATAATAAGGAACATAAACATAAACATAAACATACAAAACATCACCATACAAGGCACCATCATACGCGACATAAAAATCATCATACATACCATAACACACCTCATTCATCATCAAAAGTCAACTTACTTCACCCCTGGGAACATCCCAAGTCAAAGCCTACACGTAACATTTTCTGCCAAAAATTCAGAAAAAAATCTAAGTCTTAGGCGCATGGGGAACTTTCAGGCGCATGGGCACTATTGGGGCGCATGGGCAATACTTAGTCAATCCTAGGCAATTTCTAGGCGCATGGGCACTATGCAGGCACATTAGTACCTAGGCGCATGGCAATTCCGGGCGTCTGGACACTTAGTCAATTTCAGCTTATTTCTAGACGCATGGACACTATTTGGGCGCATGAACTTTGGGCGCATGGGAACACTTAGGCAGTTTTAACCGTTGGGCCCATTGCCACTATTTGGGCACATGGGCCACTATTTAGGCGCATGGACAACCAATTACACTTAAATAACATAATTTAATCCCCAATCCATCCTCTATTATGTTCTAGGCTCAAATCTTACATTCTAAGCATTAAAATAAGAACATGGCAACATCATAACATTATATATCACCTAAAATCAAACCCACCCGCATACACATTCACACACATACATACGAGTGAAAACCCATTTTATAAACAATATTCATACATGCATTTTCAGCCCCAAATCAGTTTAAAACAAGTAAAAAGGGAGTTCTAGAACTCATCTTAGCAGCCTTTGGGTATTAATCGATGTCTAAGTATCAATCAAATAAGATGTAAAATGTGTGTTTCTATTCACCTTAACTAGTTAGGGTAAGTAGGGTTGTCGAACCTCGTGGAATTAGTAGTTGGCGTGTTGTACTTTGATTTGTAACAAAATAGATTAAACTAATAAATTATTAAACTATTGCCTCTTGGCCGTGAAAAGTAAATCTTAGAATAATTAACAACTTAATTAAGAAAAAAATTGCAATTAATGAAAATTGATTAGAAGACGATTATTAAAAAGGGTAATCCACCCCGGGATTCAGGTTCGGTTCTTGGTATTCGCCTAGTTCAACTTGGTGGAAAATCCTTAACGGGGATTCTATACGTGTAATGATTAAGTGATAGAGATAACCAAGACTTAACGGGTCTTAATACACTATGTCAATTGAATTAATAACCAAAACCTTGCAATCATACAACTCGCGCTTAATTATATGAAATTGAAATCAAGAATTACTAAAACAATTTTTTAAACAATCCAGACACAAGTTAAACTCAATAAAGAACTTAACTGGTTCTAAAGTTTAATCCCAACACAATTTGAACATAAACGAAAACCTAAAAACATGAAACCTATCACCCGAGGTAGATCACGAAACGTTTAGCCTTGCATCTTCATGAATTCGGCAATAAGATCGGATTGGAACATGATTTGATGGATTGGAATGAGTTGGAGAAGTAGAATCAACCTCAAGAATCGTCCAAGTTTGTCCCTTTTTGCTCTCAATGCTAGTTAAGGTTTTAAGAATTATTAATCCCCTTTAAATATGGTCAACCCGGGAAATTAGTCAACCTTTTCAACACGACGTAAGTTACGTCCCTAAGGACATAACTTACGTCCTCTCTTGGAATATACGTCCTAGCCTTTTGTCCTACATCCTTATTAGCCCTCCTTTTGGCACCGACGTAAGCTACGTCCAAAAGGACGTAACTTACGTCCTCTTTTAGACAACTCTTCTTTTTCTCCTTTCTTTCGTACTCTGCACCTGCAATTCACAATCGCCCAACGTAATCGCATTCTATGGTAATTAAATAGAAAAAGCATGTATTTAACTACTTAAAACACATATACATCATGAATGCATCACATCCCCACACTTATCATTTGCTTGCCCCCAAGCAAACTCACTTATGACATTACACTATCATTAAACAAATACGATCCAGCCATGTGTTCACTTTCTGTTAGCTAAGGTCCCAAGTCATATCCACTTACAAATTCATACATGATGCTATAACTTTGTAAGCAAAGATATTACTTGTTTGAAATATGATTTATCTAACCAAGCCCAACAGCTTTCTAGTCCTCCTTATGCATGTAATCACACTCACAAGTTTCACTCCTCTCGGTTTAGTATATGGTCTAGCAAAAGGTGTGCTAGTATATCAGTGTAATACACTCAGCCAAGAACAATTCATGATTACCATAAGCTTTCATAATGATCGTGACTCCTTCATATAACACAAACCATGCACACATCAAAAGGGCTTTGAAAGGTTGTAATGTAGGGCTTAGGTTTAGGTATGGATAAGGAATATGGAGTGGCTAAAGGTGATGAAATCCAAATAAGAATATTGAACATACTACATAATACATAACCACTACACAATGAATTGGGTAAGCTTGATCCATATTCAACATTATTATCACTGAACATGACATTGATCTTGTGGTCATATGACCCATTATTTCTTTTCTTTTTCTCTTTTTTTAATAATGATTATATATAAACACTTTACTGCTTCTAACAATATTATATCTAAAATTCAAGTAATACTTATCAGATTTCACCACATGGGCTTAAAAAGTAAAAAGGTTTGAAAAGGCTAATGGGTTGATTCAGGTTTAAACAAATGAAGAGGTTAGGGCTCAAAGTGGCAACTAGAGGATCATTTTAGGGTAGGATAATACAATTAAAGAAGGCTAATAAAACAAAGGTTCATCCTAGTGCCTTAATCATGTATGTGCAACAGTTTGGTTCATGATCTTGAAACGCATCACTTATGCAAGTTCTAGAATAATGTAATTGTTTTGATAAACACACATGAAAGGAAAATGAGCAATTAACCTATTGATGTTTTAAACTCATGCATATGCTCAATCCTCACAAAAATAATGATGGATAGATTAAGGATGTGACAACATGCATAAAGAGTCCACTATCTAGCTAGTCACCCCAGTTAACATTCCAATCAATTTTCAACATCACTCCTTTTGTAGTAAGATGACCATGACTAAGGACCCTTGCTTGTGCATAGGTTAACATACTTTCACGATTTACATTGAAAAATTTAAGCTTTCATGCATCAATGAGTCAATTTAGGGGCATTTTAAATCTTTCCCTCATCCCCACACTTAAACCTTACATTGTCCTCAATGTATATTTTAAAATCGTTGGGTGAAACAAGGGTAGTATCCACATCCCATCCTTTACCCAAATGGAATTACAAGGCTAATTTTCCACACATGAACCATGTCTACCATACAGAATCCTAATTAAACACATTCCCCTAACATAACACTTAACACACCACCAACTACAAAGCAGCAAATAATTGTTCCTAATTTATCACACACCACCTACTAATTAAAACATCACAAATAGTTCAACATAATTATTAAATGAGAAAAAGCACGTGGACCTGATCGTAGGATCAGTGAGTGCATCAGTAACCACCAGATAGTGGTCCTGGGTATGGTTGTCCAAAGATGCTCTCGAAGAATCCTTTTCTGCATCTCCCATGTCGAATGCATCCGCCCGATTTGAAATTGATCCACTTGTCCATCAGTCGGTGGTGTAGTAGTTGGCAACCACACAGATGGTGTAGATTGCGGATAAAATGGAGCTTGTTGCGTCTGACTAAAGGGCATGAGATTCGGTGACTGGCAGTCTATGGAGGAGGTGTCACTGTATACGGCAATCCGTGCATATAGTCTTTTCGGTGGCAAACTTCTTCATTGTATATGTAATCCTGATTCCGGTAGAACTCTTGAGAATACATCATATGTTTTATGTACAACCTGTTTCTTTCTATTTCCTCTGTTTGTCGATCAAACATCCTCTGTTCTGGCTCCGCCCACCTTGTAAACCCCACGGGATGAGCTTGCGTCACTGCAACTCTCATCCTCTACTGATGAGGATTATCATCCTCTTCCACTTCTTCTCTGACAGGAGTCTGCCTATGCCACCCTTCTTCGTGTAAAGTGTCACCTTCTCCCATACCTGATATCCCATCTATCACCTCAAGATATCTCCCACTTTTCCTGTCAACTAACTTATGCATTTCACCATCTCGCTTATAGGACCATCCCACTGGCAAATTGCTTATCTTGAAGGGCACATGTATTAACTTTTTTTTGGTAGCTCGACTTGGTAACACATTTTGCATTTTAAGGAACTTAGCTAACAACCGGCAATGTGGAATGGATTTTCTGTCAAACTTCTCTCGAGATTCCTAAATACCCAAAGGATTAGATGCCGTGCTCATAAGGCCATTTTTCCCGTGACTAGTGCATGGATTCGTACAATCGCACTTTGGCCTCATCTCCCAACCGAGGTAACACATTTTGATTTAGAAAGATCAACAGCAACTTGGGAAGAGGTTTTAGATTTGCCTGATCAAGTGACCATCTTGCAACATTTGTTCCTTCAGGAACATAAAACATTTCATGGATCATGTTTCTCCACACTTCTTCCTTAGCTACCTTGCATGCTAGCATTGCATCAGAGGGATATGTATACGGTGTCCCATCAGTTGTTCCTGTGTCAAAGTTTGCAATCCGATTAAACTTAAAGAATGACAGGCTTACTGTTTTTCCATTTACCTTCCTAATGAGTTGGGTGGTAGATGGCGGGGAATGTCCGGGCTCCTTCCTCAAAGTTGACATACACTCCAAGATAGCATTCATGTAACACCTGGTTATTTTAAAAAGACAATAAATGAAGAATAAAAGAAAGAAAAACAATAAAGTCCAAGTGGAGGGACTAAAAGTGTCCAAAAGGACAAAATCTTTCAAAACTTGGTGTAAAGGTGGGCATGGCCGCCCACCCTCCCTTCACATCACACTTTCTTTTGGTTTTAGAGAGAGAGAGAGCAGAACTTCGAGTTTTGAAGAAAAGAAGAAGAAGAGAAGTCGAATTCAAGGTAAGAATTCGTGGGTTCTAAGTGTTTATGATGGGTTTTATCCCGGTTATTTGTTTATGTGCTTATGTGTTGTGTATGTGCTCGGGTGTGTGTTTGTGGTGTTGTTTTTAGGTGTTTGAACTCATTTGCAAGCGGGTTAGAAAGGAAGAAAACACCCCAAGTTGCACCAGGTGAGTTCTAGACCCCGGTTTTCACTTGTTTTAAACTATCTTTGGGGCTGAAAATGTATTAAAATGATTTTACAAAGTTCATGTATGTTTACCTGTATGTATTATGCATGTTGGATGTTAATTCTTGAATGCTTATAGGTTATTCATGTTTAGAATAGCCATATTAAGCTTAGAACAGATGGGTTTGATGATTGGGGTTGAAAACACCCTAGCAACATGTTTTACAGAAAGCTCATACGCCTAGATAAGGCTCATACGCCTGAAAATGCCTTAGAAGGATTTAAATGTAATCCATGCGCCTAAACAGTAGCTCATGCGCCTAAAATTTGCCTTAGAAATGTTTTAAGTATAGCCCATGCGCCTGAACAGTGGTCCATGCGCCTAGAAATATTAGTCGGATGACGAAGTGTAGGGCCATGCGCCCCAATGGTGCTCATGCGCCCAAGAGGCCCATGCGCCCAAGTGGCCCATGCGCCTAAGTGTTCATACACCTGAATAGTACCCATGCGCCTAGAATTGGGCTGGAATTGACTAAGTGTCCAGACGTCCAGGATTCCCCATGCGCCTAGGCACTCATGCGCCTGCATAGTGCCCATGCGCCTGAAAGTTGCCCATGCGCCTAACTGTTCCCTATGCGCCTACATAGTGCCCATGCGCCTGCATAGTGCCCATGCGCCTGCATAGTGCCCATGCGCCTAAGGACTTAGAATATTTTCTAATTTTTGAGGAAAAAGTGTAATGTAGGCTTTGACTTGGGAGATTCCCGAGGGCTATGTAAGTTGACTTTTTGAAGTCATTTATGTTGTGAGGATGTGATGTATGATGTGATGTATGATTGTATGATATGTTCCTTATGATGAATGTTTGTCTTTCTTATGGATTTACGTGTTATGTTATGAATGAATAAAGTATTATGTACGTAAAGTGAAAGATAATGAAAGAGGAAAACGAAGTAAGAATGCATGCATTATTGAATGACGAATGAATGAAGGAAAGGCTTGCAAGCACATATTTGAGGTGAGCACCACAGTTGTTGCAACAGACTCGAACAGCGTGCTATCTTGAAGTTGCCATGGGGTGAGCAACACTATGGTTGCAATAGACTCGGATAGCGTGCTATCATTGAAAGTGGCAATTAGGGTGAGCGACCCTATGGGTGCAATAGACTCGGATAACGTGCAAACAGTTGTGCTTGTTAATGAGGTGAGCGACCATGTTGTCACAACATACTCGAAAGGACGACTGTATAAAATGGACAAAGTTAACGAATGTAATGGAATAATAATATTATCTGTATGTACGTATGATGCATGATCACGAACGAATGAAAAGTATAGTTTGATTCTGAAAGAAAATAAAGAATGGTTTTAACGATTGAAATGTGTGTTTTATTATAAAACTAGAACTCACTCAGCAATGCTGACTTTTATATGTTTTCAGTTGGTAGGTAAACGTTGCTGAGGATGGCACGAGGAGGCTACTCAGCTCTTTTAGATGGCATTCTTTTGTTAATGTTTTTGCATTGTAATGCGAACAAATGATGTTTTGAAATGAACGCTTGTATTAACTTGCAAAAACATTTGTAATGATATGAAAAGTTATTTTTTTATGTTTCCGTTGCAATGTTTTCGTAAGGCAATTGTACTTATAATGTTTTATGTGCGATGAGGATCCAACTGTAAGTGTCCCGGGAACGGGGCCTTACAATTCACATAAATGTCTTCAACCCCATCATTGTTAAAGCTTAAGTGTTTTTCCCAACCCAATCGTGTGAAATATTCAACTACTCCAAAGCGTTCGAAATCAGATCGATAAATCTGGCACTCGCATATCATGAGTTTATCGGTTGATACTTGACTCTTTTTCATTTTCTTTAAATACATCTCTGCTTGAACATCTTCCCCCTTGAATGATGAAAGACGTCGGTTCTTCCCCCAAATGGGAAGGCCGTCATCCTCGTATTCTTCTTCGTTTGGGTCTACTTCTTCCATCGCCTCAGTGTCGGATTCTCCCTCAGACCCTACAACCTCCATTGCTATATCTTCCCCTTTAGATTCATCGTTTGAAATTGTTCTTGCTTTCTTTGATCAGGATGAGGATGCAACTTCTTTCCCTTTCTCCCTTCCTGCTGCAACCTTGGTTCGCACCATTGATCCTACAATAACACCATTCATAGTTATCACATTCTCATTGATCAATACATATGTTTTTACCATCCCACGTGTCTCACGTTTGCCCTCAAATTGTCATTCATTGCTAGGTTGCGGACAAAAATACCATTACATAAATTCACTCATAGCACAACTACATTCAATCAATGTAAGGCAAATCTTTAGTTATTCCCTATATCCTTTTAGTATAAATCAAAATTTTCAACATACATTCTCAATTTGATGCATTCCCACCTATACCTACAATTACATGAGTAAAACCTTACACTTTAAACCCCTTGACTCCATCTAGCCATACCATCATGTTCATGTAATAATAAACAAAGAATTAGAAGTGTACCTTAGTATTTTAGAGTGTGTAGGAGGATAAAGGTGAGAACTTGACTCAGTTCCTCCAACGCTATCACAATGCTTCGTAACCTTTGTGTACACAAAACGCACAAACCGTAGCAGATCTCACAAAATTACTCCATGGGTTTTGTAGCTCTCGAAAAACTGAACAAAAACCCTATAAACTTGCTTGATTCGGTGAAGTATGGAAGAAAAATTGATAGATTGTGAAATTAGGGTTTTGGTGGGTGTGGGTGGAGAAGATGAGGAATGGTGAGAGAATGGAAGGAAAGGGTGTTGGTTTTGTGAGATATGGGTGAGAAAAGTCGGGATGCTGGGGTGATTACACGACTTTTATGATCAAAATACCGTTTAAAGTGCCTGCGTGCGACACAACGTAAGCTACGTCCTAGAGGACGTAACTTACGTCCTTTGCCCATTCCTGGTTCTTACGTCTGATTTGGACGTAAGAGAGTTAGCGGGACGTAAGTGACCATAAGGACGTAAGCTTACATCCATATGGACGTAAGTTACATCATTTTCACAAAATATTTTCTATTTTTAATTTTTAATTAATTTTTTTTATTTTTTATTTTTAATAGCAACCTGTTTTCACTCACCTCTCACCCCTTCGTAACAAGTAAAGTCGCCATTGACTTTGAAATGAATTTAAGTGTACCATGAGGGCGTGAAAACACGTTAAGCCTTAATCACAAGGATGAGTAAAAGACACACTAACGAATGAAAAATAAAATAAAATAACATACAAGACTTCGGGTTGCCTCCCGCAAGCGCTAAATTTTGTAAGTTTTCAGCCGGACTTCTCGGGATCCTCACACAATCGACTCAAATATCGATGAAGTTAATACTAACTTCACCGATTCCTCTAAAACCGGGTTTAAATCTGTATATTCCAGATATGGTTTTAGACGATGACCATTCACGAATTGTATTAAATGATCATCGAAGTCCTCAATCTCGATATCACCATAATTCTCAATGCGCTTAATTACATACGGTCACGTCCATTTACTTTTAAGCTTACCTGGAAAGAATTTCAACTGTGAGTTAAATAGCCAGACTTTCTGTCCGACCTCAAATGGCGTCCGCTTTAATTTAGCATCATGAACTCTTTTCATCTATGCCTTGTAAGCACTAGCTATCTCATACGCTTCATCCCTTAATTCTTCCAATTCGGTCAAGCTTAGTTTCCGTTGTTTACCTGCAACATCATAATTAACATTAAATCTTTCACTGCCCATAATGAGCAATGAACCAACTCAACAGGGAGATGACATCCCTTCCCATAAACCAACCGGTACGGAGTAGTACCAATAGGCGTTTTATATGCAGTACGATACACCCCCAATGCATTATCAAGTTTTGTAGACCAATCCTTGCGGTCGGTTCGTACTGTTTTTTTGTAAAATTTCTTAATTTGCCTATTTGATACCTCAACTTGTCCACTTGTTTGTGGATGAAAGGGTGTCGCAATCCGGTGGTCTACACCATATTGTTTAAGAAGCTTTTGAAAATTGAAAATTTTGAAATTTTATCCCCCATCACTTATGATCACACGGGGAATACCAAATCTTGAGAATATGTTGCTTTGAACAAACTTACAAACAACATGATGATCATTTATTTTAGTGGCAATTGCTTCTACCCATTTAGACACATAATCGACTGCCACTAAAATGTATAAGTTACCCAATGAATTTGGAAATGGGCCCATGAAGTCAATTCCCCAGACATCAAAGATGTCGACCACTAGAATTGGCTACATGGAAATCTCATTTCTCGTTGAAATACTATCCATCTTTTGACAATTTATACAATTCTTAGCAAATCATAAGCATCCCGAAAGAGAGTCGGCCAAAATATCCCAACAGATAACACTTTATAGCCTGTTTTCTGGCCACTAAAGTGACCTCCACATGCAGATGAGTGCACAAGACCCAACACATCTTTGATTTCAAAGTCCGGGATACATCGCCTGATAACCTTATCAGGTCCCACCTTGAAAAGATCTGGGTCATCCCAGATATATTGCTTAACTTGCGCCATAAACTTTTGTTGTTTCCATTTTTGCCAATGTTCTGGAATAGCACCTGTAGCATAATAATTAACAATGTCAGCAAACCAAGGCAACTCGAAAATAGCAAATAAATATTCATCTGGAAATGTCTCATTAATTTCCAAAGTGTTATCCATGTCAATGCTGACAATCCGGGATAAATGATCAGCAACCACGTTCTCGCTACCCTTCTTGTCCCGAATCTCTACGTTAAACTCTTGGAGAAATAAAATCCATCTGATTAACCTTGGTTTTACATCTTTTTTATCCATTAAATATCTCACGGCACTATGATCGAGTAAATAATGACTTTGCTTCCCTAAATGTAGGACCTGAACTTATCAAGGGCATAGACAACCGCAAGTAATTCTTTCTCAGTAGTAGTATAATTCAATTGAGTACTATCCAAAGTTTTACTAGCATAATAAATTGCCACTGGTTTTTTATCTACCCGTTGTCCTAGAACAACCCCAATTGCAAAGTCACTAGCATCACACATTATTTCAAAAGGACATGACCAGTCTGGTGCTTGCAATATTGGAGCTTCAACCAATTTTTGTTTCAATGTGGTAAATGCTTTAAGACACTCTTCATCAAACACAAATGACACGTCTTTCAAAAGCAAATTACAAAGTGGTTTTGTAATTATACTGAACCCTTTTATAAATCGCCTATAAAAACCAGCATGTCCTAAGAATGATCTAATGCCCTTCATATTTGTGGGTGGAGGTAGTGTTGAAATAACTTTAATTTTAGCATGATCAACCTCAATTCCACGTTGTGATATCACATGACCCAACACAATCCCTTCTTTCACCATAAAGTGGCTTTTCTCCCAACTTAAAACTAGATTTGTTTCAACACATCTTTTTTAAACTTTAGTAATTGAATTAAACAACTTTCAAAAGATGGACCAAAAATTGAAAAAAATCATCCATAAAATTTTCCAAAGACTCCAATCATATCTGAAAAGATACTCATCATGCACCTTTGAAAGGTGGCTAGGGCATTACAAAGTCCAAATGGCATTCGCCTAAATGCGAATGTACCACATAGGTAAGTAAAGGTCGTCTTTTGTTGATCATCAGGGTGAATTGCAATCTGATTATATCCTGAATACCCATCTAAAAAACAATAAAACTTCTGACCTGATAATTTCTTAATGATTGGGTCAATGAAAGGAAGTTGAAAATGGTCTTTAGATGTAGCAACATTCAGTTTCCTGTAATCAATACACACTCGCCACCCGGTAACAGGTCGGGTAGCTACGTGTTCACCATCCTCACCTCTCACAATCTGAATGCCTGATTTCTTAGGCACCGTTTGTGTAGGACTTACCCATGTACTATCATAGATTGGATATACAATTCCAGCATCCAACCATTTAAGAACTTCCTTCTTCACCACTTCTCGCATGTTGGGATTGAGTCTTCTCTGGGTGTCTCTCACCGGTTTTGCCTCTGCATCAGTGATGATCTTGTGCATTACAATAGATGGACTAATGCCTTTGAGGTCCGCAATTGTCCATCCAATAATGGCTTTATGCTCCTTCAAGACTTTTAGTAACAACGCTTCTTGGTCACCTTCCAAATCTGCTGCAATGATGACCGGAAGTGATTGATTCTCCCCCAAAAATACATACTTTAAGTGACTCAGGAGCTCTTTTAGTTCCACATTTGGTGGAATCACCAATGATGGTTTTAACTGAGAATCGATATGATCCAGTAAAGGTTCCACCTGATGTGTCCACGGTGGTCTTCCTTCATGCACGCCTAACACTTCAAGTTTCTTTTCTTCTTCGCTCAAGTCATGTGCATGCTCAACATCCAACATGTCACACAAAACACATGGCTCCTCAATGTTTTCCTTATTTTCGTAAGGCTTACACCCATCCATAATGTCCGCCATAAAGCATTCATTATCAACAGAGGAGTTAGTCACTTTTTCATACACATTAACACTTAATTTGCGATTACCAAAAGTCATGTCAACGGTTCCATTTCGACAATTGATTTGTGCATTAGCAGTTTCTAAAAATGGTCTACCAAGTATGACATTAGATTTTGTCAATTGAAGCATAATTGAGAACTAAGAAATCAACTGGATAGTAAAAATCATCCACCTTAACAATGACATCTGTTACTATTCCACGAGGGAGTTTTAATGTGAGATCAGCCAACACAACTGTAGTATTGGCTTTCTGTAAAGGACCAAAATCATATTGATCATATAAACTCCCCGGTAGAATACTAACACTAGCTCCAAGATCGAGTAATGCTCGTGCAACTTTAAATTCACCAACTTGAATAGAAATGATGGGCACTCCTGGATCTCTAAGCTTAGGTGGAAGAGCACCTGACAAGATGGCACTCACATTGGCCGGAACGTCAAGCTTCTTAGGAAACTTGTGGGTTCGTTTTTGAGTGCACATATCTTTCAGATATTTGGCATAAGCAGGAACTTGTTTTATTGCATCCAAAAGAGGTAAATTAACCTTAACTTGTTTAAAAATCTCCCACATTTTTTCTTGTTGTGGGCCTCTTTTGTGTATCATTTTTTTTGTTCAATTAAAGCTGAAGGATAAGGAATGGTATTGTTGATACATATGTACCTAGATTCAGATGTAATATGTCTTGAATGTCTTACGCTTATGTAGTGCTTGGGTACTTAATGAAATGAGAATGTTTGGTTGTGATTTATAATGTTTAATATTTCACTAATGAGTTGTGTAACACATATTGACTAGATTATATAGGTTTGTGATTGTTTGAATTGATATGCATATTGTTATAATAATGAATACATTCAATCTTGGTTAAGTGAAGTTCTCATGCGTCCGACCGGACCATATGCCCCAACAGTGGTCATGTGTCCGATTGGCCATGCGAGTGAGTTTCCATGCGCCTAAATAGTCCATACGCCTGAACAACTTCATGTGACTGACTCGGTCGCATGACTGAACACTCAGTCGTGCGAATGGATCAACCGCATGGCTCAATCGCACGAATGAACCATGCAAATGGTTTAGTCGCACGAATGAGTAACCCTAACCTATAATACCACCTAATTCGTGGAAAAACATAAGGATTATACACACTTCGACTCCAGACATACCCTAGCCGTCCAGAGACCTCTAAGATCATACTCCAAGTTCATAGATCGCAGTAGATCGATTCCTAATCGATTCTTAACGTTAGATTCAATACATAATTGTTTCTACGTGCGTTCTCACTGATTGGATCGCCAATCAAATAGGATTCCGCACTATTTGGTTCGGTATACACGTTAATCAGTTAGTACATCGTCCAATACACGATCCCCCTAACAAGTGGTATCAATTGTTTTTGATACAAAAACTTACATCAAATAGGATTCCACACTATTTGGCTCTTGATTACGTGTTTGATTCAATCGTTTTTTATACAAAAATTGTGTGTTTTTTTCACTAAAAATGCAATCTTTTTGTGTCAAACGGTGTCTTAGACGTCTCTTGACCATAAAGTTTAATTTTTCCAGCATACGACAATTAGGGTTTGTGAAAATTCGAGTTTTTGCAGCCAAAACACGTTTAACCTACGAATTTTCAAACTTCAGCAGGTTCATCGCACGATTGGCTCAATCGCACGACTGAGTTCATTCGCATTCCCCAAACGCATGATTGACCTCATTCGTACCCTCACACGTACGACTGAGAACTCTATTAGGATTGTTCAACCGCATTAGTTCATTCGGCCGACTGACTCATCGTATTAGTTCAGTCGCACGATTGAACCATTCGCCTAGTTCAATCGCCCGAATAAGCCGAATTGCATACCTTCATTTGCACACATAAACAATTTGTTTAATAGTAAAGCTAAGTGAAATGGAGAACCAGTTTTCAGCATACACAGCAAGTAGAGACACTCGTATACAGAATCTATTGCTATTGGAGAACGAAGTGAGAATTCATAATAAACCCCAAAGCTTATCACGTTAGACGACTACCCACAATGGAAGTAATGTTTTGAAATCTACTTAAATGGAGTAGATACAAATTTATGGGAGGCAATGAGTCAAGGTATAGCATGCCAGTAAGAGCTGACGGTGTCAAACTTACATTAAGTGGCATGTCTGATGCACAAAAGTTGAAACACAACGCTGAGAAGAAAGTCTACGCTTTGCTTAACCAGTCTATTCCGAAGGATATCTTCCATCAGTACTCGGAGTATACTCAAGCAAAGAAATTATGGGATGCGTTGGAGAAGAGGTATGACGGAGATGTCTCACTCAAGGCCATTAAGGCTAAAGCTTTGAAGAAGGAGTTTGACAACTTCTCTTCAATGGGAAAGGAAGCCTGGACGATGTGATCGACAGATTCTACCACTTGATGAGTGAGATGCACACTCATGGAGTAACTACGTCGATGGAGGATAAGGTATTCAACTTTGCGGATGGATTACCAGAGAAATGGGCTTCCTTCGTTTCAAATCTCAGACAGAATGGAATGCTCTCGAAGTTAGATATAAATGACTTCATTTGAAACTGAGAGAGGAGGAGCTTAGGATGAAGTATAGAGCCCAAAAGGCCAACTATGATCAGAATCCGGCACTTTACAACGCGACTCCTCAGGCCAAGACATCTGGAGCACCACTGCAGACAACCTTCGTCTCAAGCTCAGCAAGTCCAGCACAATCATTTACTTCAGGGCCTGAAACGTCAGGGTCGTCTGGTACCAGTATATTATAACTGAAGCCAATGCAGCAAAATTGAAGACCGATAACTTCAGTAACGTGACTGTTGAGGTGGCCAGAGAACACATGGACCTTTTAGCTGCTATAGCCACTCCTATGATGGACTAATTGCTAGAAAGATAGGAAATTGCCACCTGGTAGATGAGGACTATGAACAGGTGGATGAGATGGAGTTGGAATGGATGGATATAATGTGGGCTTTGGCAAGTGCTGTCCGACAAGCTAAAAAGTTTGTCAAGAAGACCGGACAGAACTTGGTAGCAACCAAGGACACAACCTTTGGCTTTGACAAGTCAAAGGTAACCTGTTTCAACTGTGGTGAGAAGGGGCACTTCAAAGGGGAGTGTGTGAAGCCAAAGAAGACTGGTAATGGCAATCCTTTCTCGTCCTTTAATCGTCAAGACAAAGCCACATCTAGTAGTTCTACTTCATCAAGCAAGGAACCTAAAGCCTTGACTGCTAACGATGATGAAGGACAGGACTGGAGCTTTCGGTTCGTCACACCGGGAGAGTCCAACATAGCTAGTGTGGAGGACATAGATGACGATTCCGCAAGTGAGGGAGACATAGCAGTAGAGCTCGCGATGTCCAATTCTAAAGACACTGCACCTCTGGTCAACCACCTGCCTGAAGAAGAAAAATCTACATCAATGTCAGGATCACCAGAACCAGAGACAACATATTCTGCACACATGGCTGATTCCTCTTTAATATCTCATGTAAGTACTACTGACCAATTGTTTAATAATCATGTTTGTTCTAACTGTAATAAATTTAGAGAAAGCATAGATTTAAAATTTGCTAGGTTATTAGATCATAATAAAGCCTATTAAAGGATTTGGAATTATGCACTGAATCTAATAGAGTTTTAAAACAAAATGAGCACAGTTACAAGGAAAAGATAGACCTTTTGAACAAACAGCTTAGGGAAACAGAAGTAGTTGCCTTAACCAAGCTAATGACATTTGGTACTATCTTAAATCCCTAGAGAACACTAAGTAGCAGAAAGCGGTTTTAGAAGTAGAAGTCAACTCTTTAAAACAAAAACTGCACAGTTGGACAAGCTCATCTCATATTGTCCAACACTTAGTGAGAGAAAGAAACTACGGGGAGGGATTGGGATACAAAGTGGTTCCGCCACCACTTGAGACCTTGATGAACACCAAAATTAAACCAATTAATAATAACCCCATCAAGGATCATGTGATGACCACTCCTTTTGTTAGTGACCCAGATTCCACAAGTAAACCAATTGAATCTAGCACTAAACAAAAGGAGTCCACTTCTAAGGAAAAAGGAAAGATGCCTTGTGTTAACCTGGAAAAAGAGTTTGAAAAGGTTATTTTAAAGTCAGGTTCAAAAAAAGTCAAATCAGAACCCAAAAAGACTATAAAACATAATCAATCACGAGTATCATGTCAAAGTCCAGGTAAACAAGAAATAAAAGATGTAAAATCAGGTAAAGCAATTAAATTTGTAAAACCCGACCATACATCTAACAAAGAAGTGTCTCGATCTAAACAAAATAAGCTCATCTGTGTGACACCTACATCTCCACAAAAACAAATAAACCGTAAAGTTGAAAGCAGATCTTGCTATAATTGTGGAGAGTACGATCACATTGCGTCTAATTATCCTTATTATCAGACACCGAGGAGGAACGTTGAACTTCCTGCATCTAAAACTAGATCTTTTAAGAGGAACTCAGTGACGCCTCCTAAAAGGGATAGTGAATCCAAAGTTCAACCTATCAGCTAGTCGTTGTTTATCACAAACAGGCCTCACACAAAGCTGGCCTATGGAAAGAAAAATCTGCCTTAGCATCTGAAAATGAGAACAAATAGAAATCTAAGCTTCCCTCAACCTCAAATGGTCAATGGTTTGAGTTTATGTTATGTGATGCCTTGGGAAAACCCAAGCCAGTGAAGGCTTGGGTTCCTAACTTGAACTAATGTTTTCATTAAATGTGCAGGGTGTTCGCTATAGTGCTGAGACGAACACATGGATTGTAGATAGCGGAGCATCAGGCACATGACGGGGAATAGAGCCCTCTTATCAAATGTCAGAAAAATCAAAGGAGGGCATGTTTCATTTGCTGGAAACAAAGGCGGGTATATCACAGCCCAAGGGGAAGTGGGAAATCAGAAAGTTAAGTTTGACAAGGTAAACTGTGTCCAACAATTACAAAAAACTTACTTTCTGCTTCTCAAATATGTGATAAGGCTTTAAAGTAGTCTTTGACAACAAGAAGTGCTACGTTCTAAAGAAGGACTACGTGATCCCAAAGGACCAAGTTCTAATGTCAGCTTCAAGATATAATGATCTCTATGTTTTGGATCTTTCAAAGGCCTCGACAACGGATCATGAAGTTCAGTGCTTCTTGTCCAAAGCTACTGAAAAGGATTCCATCTCCTGGCATAGGAGAATGGGACACATAAATACGAGGAAGATGAATCACTTGATCCAGAACGATCTAGTAAGGGGAGTGAACGTCAAAAACTTCCAACTCCCGGATTTCCGTGTTGCGTGTAAGAAGGGCAAACAAACAAAGAGGTCTTGTAAGGAAAAGAAAGTTCATTCCATAGAACTACCTCTTGAGCTTCTTCACATGGATATGTTTGGTCCATTCAGTACAAGAAGCATCGCAGGCGACTTGTACTGCTACGTAGTTACGGATGACTACTCAAGATTCTCTTGGGTAATGTTTCTGAAGTCCAAATCATAAACATTTGAATCCTTCAAGGAATTAGTAACTACACTGGAATCCCTATACAAGCTAAAAGTACGACAAGTACTCTCAGACAACGGAACCGAGTTCAAGAATCAGTGGATGGAGGCCTACTGCAAGGAAAAGGGAATGGTGCGTCAATTTACCTCTGCCTACACTCCTCAGATGAACGGTGTTGCTGAACGGAAGAATCGCAGCTTGATAGAGACCGCACGGACTATGCTAGCAGACTTGAAACTGCCTATTCAATTCTGGAATGAGGCAGTTGCAAATGCATGTTATACGCTCAATCGAGTTCTGGTAGTTAAACGCCATGGAAAAACGTGCTACGAGTTACTACAATGACGTAAACCTAACTTAGAGTATCTCGAGCCGTTTGGCGCCCCACACACCCTGCTAAAGAAGACTCAGGAGGGAAAATTCAATGAGAAGGTTGATGAAGGGATTTTTCTAGGATACAACATACCAAACAAGAGATTTACAACAACTCACGAGTCAAGTAGAGGTGTGGTGTAATGTTGATGTTCGGAGATACACCACACCAGCTGCTAGAAAAGGGCCTGCTTACTTCTTTGACTATGATGGATTCTTCAAGTCCTTCAACATACCTTTCTCCACATTCGAAGATGAGTTGGCAAACAAGATGATGTACGATGTCTTGAACACACCGTCTCAAGATTCAACACCATCCTATTCACAAAGTCAATCATATACCAACTCAAGGGGAGCACTTGATGTGAGTGACTCTTCCTCTGATGAAGAAAATATGGAAAATGATCAGAACAACCAGGATGAACAGGTTCCAACTACCACAAATCCACAAGCATCTGACAATGATGCTTCTGAGCCTTCTGAACCTTAGACTCCTATTGCCTTAGATCCAAAACCAAATGTTCACAATCTTGATTCTGAGGTGGTTGTTCTAACAACTCCTGGCTCACGTCTAAATGTTTATCATCCTTTGGATAATGTCATAGGAGATGTGAGATCAGAAGTTTAGACTAGAAATCAGTTGTACTCAGCTGATTATGCCTATGTGATGGAAAAGGGATACCTTTATGACAGTGCCTATCGTTGCTTTGTGTCTCAGTTTGAGCCAAAGTATGTTAGTGAAGCTCTGAATGATGAGGCATGGGTGAGCGCCATGAAAGAAGAACTTCTTCAGTTCAAGAAGTTGGGTGTATCGACTCTAGTGGATAGATCTAAAGGTGCTAAGGTCATTGGCACAAAATGGGTCTTGAAATGCAAGAAAGATGATCAAGGAGTGATCATCAGAAACAAGGCTTGGCTTGTTGTTCAGGGATTTTGACAAGTTGAGGGTATTGACTACAATGAAGTGTTTGCACCCGTGGCAAGAATGGAAGCAATCCGCATCTTCCTTGCCTATGCATCGTATGAAGATCAAAGTATATCAACTAGATGTGAAGAGTGTGTTCTTTCATGGTGAGATCCGAGAAACAGTGTATGTCAATCAACCCAAGGGATTTGAGGATCCATATCATTGGGACAGAGTTTACAAACTCGACAAGGCGCTATACGGGCTTCATCAAGCTCCGAGGGCCTGTATGAGAAACTCTCGACTCATCTTGTGAAACATGGTTTTCGTAGGAGAGTCATTGACTGTACATTGTTTATCAAAGAAAAAGAAAGGGATTTACTGCTGGTACAAATCTATGTCGATGGCATAATCTTCGGTTCCAAGAACGAAGAATTATGTAAAGAGTTTGAGGTAGTAATGAAGGCAGAGTTTGAGATGAGTGCAATAGGAGAGATGAAGTTCTTTCTCGAGTTATAGGTGGATCAGACACCAAAAGGGATTTTCCTAGTATGTAGGTGATATTCTCAGTCGGTTTGACATGGAGAATGCTTCTACAGCTGGAACTCCACTTGCTACAAACCATGATGTAGCACCCGACGAGAATAGTGATCTGGTAGATGCCACTATGTACCGAGGGATGATTGGATCTCTCATGTATCTCACTGCCTCATGACCTGATATCATGTATGCTACATGCTTATGTTCACGATATCAGGCAAAGCCTAAGGTGAACCATCTTATTGGGGTCAAAAGGATTTTTGTTATCTGAAGGGTATACCCACACTTGGGTTGTGGTATCCTCATGATGATGACTTTGAGCTTACGGCGTATAGCGACTCGGATTACAGCGGCTACAAGATGAACTACAAGTCTACATCAGCAGGGTGTCAATTCTTTGGGAGAAGATTAGTAACCTGGTAGTGTAAGAAGTAGACCTCGGTTGCATTGTCAACTTGTGAAGCCGAATACGTTGCTGCTGCAAGTTGCTGTTCACAAATAATATGGATTCAATAGCAAATGCGGGATTACAGTTTGAAATTCTCTTCTACTCCTATCTTTGTTGATAACTCTGCTGCAATTGCAGTCACTAAAAACCCGGTCCAACATCCTAAGACCAAACACATCGGAATTAAATATCACTTTATACGTGATTGCTTTGAAAAGAACTTAATCGATGTGGTAAAAATAAACACAGATTTTCAACGCGCTGACCTCTATACAAAGGCTTTTGACAAACCACGTTTTCTATATCTGTTAGAGGTCAACGGTGTTAAAAAGAAAAGTGAGGTCATTCCTGAAGATGACCATGTGTAGTTCGATGCGTCGTGTAAATTTTCTTTTATTTTTCAATTTTTTTATTTTATTTGCTTAATTTTAAGTAGTTTAATTAACATTGGTCTTATTTCTATGCCTATTAAAATCCAACAACGCTAATCCATTACGGTTTTAAAATTTTAGGGGAGAATAGGTTTAGACAGTATAATAAAAAAACGAGGGAGGAGGAGAGGTAGCTGATAAAAATAAGATCGTATGAGTGATACCGATTCAATCTTTGGAATATGATAGTACACAGGAGCAAACCATTTGGGAGTTTAAAATTTTAAATTGAAAAAGATGCAAAGCTCAAGTATAAGTATGTGTAGTCTGAGCAATATAAAAGGAAACATGATAGATAAACTAGCTACTACTAAGGTAACACAAAGAAAGTAGACCTAAAGGTTGCTAGACCACAGATGATATGTCAGTAGATTCAACACAATAGATGACTAGACCCTTTTGGTGATCTCAAGATTAAACTAAAATGTTTGACTAGCTGTGGGTAACACCTTATCCCTGGTTAACACAATCAACAAGATTCCAATAAGGGGTGACGAGCAAAATAAACGCCATGAATGTGTGCGTAAGACCAAAGCATGAGCAAAAGCACATAAAAAATACAAATACAATCAAACTGATAACCTATGTTGTTGGTGAGATCTGTGCAAAAAGAATGAAATTGCTCAAACAAGAAGATAGGTTATGTGCCTCTCTGCTGTGTGGTGGCACTAACCTGAGGATAAGCATAACCTATGTATTCTAGAATTTATTGTTGTTTGCTGCCTCTCTGCTGTGCGGTGGCACTAACCTGAGGCTTGGCTTCTCTTTGAAAGTTCTAAGAATAGTTTCTTCTTGAATACTACCCTGAGACCGCTCAAAAATCTCCTAAGGAATGTTGATTACAAACCTTAACCATCACCAATCTGTGTTGAAAGTCTGTGTATGGATTTAAGAGGACAAGCATACTAACAATCATTGTGGCTACAATTCTTGAAAGTTCAAATTAGTGCAGGGACCTAATAGTACTAGTATGATTTCCTAAATTTGCTAAATGACTCTAGATGAAAAACAAGAATAGAGCATCAAAGGTTTTAGATAACTTGTCCCGAACAATTTGAATATCCTGTATGATTCCAAAAGTGAATTGGTCCATGTATAGGTTAAATGAATTGAAGCTGCCTTTTCCAGAAAAATAATTCTTTAGATTTACATATTAGGATTTAACCCTCACAAAAACACAATAACATGTCTTAGTTTTAAGTTTCAGTTTTATTTATTTTGTTTTTGTATAAAGTTTGTCAATTTCAATTTGTTTAATATCGGACTATGTCATGAAAGTTGATAGGGAATCTTATCATCTAAACGGTCACGTCTGAGGTGACCACACGTGCTTTCAAATAAAAATGGGTCATGTTTGAGGTGAAAAAGTATTTTAAAAGGACCACGTCTGAGGTGGTCAAAAGTTTTTCAAGTTAAAATGATCACGTCTGAGATGATCAAAGGTTTATAATGTAAATCAACAGTTTAAAAAAGTTAGAATGATCACGTCTGAGATGATCAAAGCTTTATAATGTAAATCAACAGTTTAAAAGGGTGTAAAAGGTAAAATGATCATAAAGTCAAAAACCATAAGTATGATTCATTCGCACGACTGGACCATGAGCATGGACCAGTCATACGATTGGAGGATACGAATGTGCCCAATCGCACGATTAACCAACACGTATGGAACATACGTGCGATTGGACCATCAGGATGACTAAAATGTGCTAACCGCATCGATGAAGGTGACCGAATGACCCAGTCGCACGACTGACTTCTAGTCACACGACTGAAGGTGACCGACTGTGCTAGTCGCACGACTGATCTTTAGTCGCATGAATCAACTATGCGACTGGGCTCAGTCGCACGACTGAAAGTAAACCCTAGTATAAATAGAGGGTGAGTCGGTCGCAGTTGGTCATCACTCCCAAATCGCCCCTACACCGCACGAACATACTATTACTCTGCCAAATTTTCATTTGAGCCTTCAAGACTATTGTTTGTTGTGTACTGACGATTTATATTGAATATACAGGTATAATGCGGTGCAATCCATGTAAATATCCATCAATTTAAGCCCAAAATCGACTGAGATGAACCCTAAAAGAAACCGTGACTTACATTGACAAATAAACTAATAAAACTAAGTCCATTGTGCAATTGAATGTTATAATGTGTTTTGTCAGTGAATTGCGAGTCTAATGAGCCAAACCACGCCGTTTAACATTAAAGATTGCTCAAAAATTGATTTTGAATTGAACAGTCAGCCTGTCATGCGAATGGACAATCTGATGATCTTCAGTCGCACGACTGAAAGGTGCGAATGGCCAAATTGCACAGCTAAACCATGCGTATGAGTTCAGTCGCACGACTGGGGTAACCGCATGAGATAGCATACGTATGAGCTTAGTCGCATATGTTAAGTCATACATATGAGGTCATTCACACGACTTGATCTCAGTCGCACATTGTCATTCGCACGACAGAACAGAGAATTTCATGTTCAAAATATTAAGTGCATTACTTATTGACTAACACCAACGTTTATATTCACTGTGTAACAGATGGCTAGTCGTTGGACTATGAGCACCAAGCACAACATCTGTGCTCATCTGGATCTGACATCCAGGAACACAGCTGACTTCTCGGGCATTATTACTTTCCTACGGTGATCGACGATCTTCCAAGCCATCTCGACTCCATGCATACCCTATCGCTCAATTCAACAGGCCTTCTGGGAAGGCGCACTTGTTGACAAGACTTCAGAGCCTCACCGGATCAGGAGTTCTATTTTTGGTCAGCCCATAGAGATCACTGAGGATGATCTCAGGACAGTGTTAGAGCTAGGGGATGATGCTGATTGCCCTACCTGATTACACCCCCTTAATGTTCGAGGATGTTTTATGTTAGCCAAGTACTCTAGGACATCAACGCAGGGGTGCTCAACAAGAGCAACCTGTGCCCCCAGTTCAAGTACCTCGCTCATGTGCTGTTGAAGTGTGACATCTCTTAATTTCGTTAAAATTAAAAGTAAACTTTGTTAAGTTTTCAAAGGACCTCTTATGTCAATTTTGAAACTTTGAGGATTTATTATGCTTAATAATTAATCTGGTGAATAACAAATTAATATAATAATAACAACATTAAAAGTGTTATAATGTTTGTTTATTATTAAAAAATTTTTAAGGTGTTAATAATCTTAAGTAAAGTAATGACTATTATTATTATTATTATATAGTGACACAAATAATAATAATATTAATAATATTAATGACAAAAATAATCATAATAATAAGATTATAATAATAATCGTATTAAAAGTAATCTTGTAAAAAAATAGAAACAATATGAGTGTTGATATTTTAAACTTGTATTTAACTAACTTTCTACATAAAATAACAACATTTAAATTTTCAGGGTTAATATTGTAATTTAGTTTAAAACTAAAACAAAACCTTAAAATTCAAGTGAAAACTTTTGAAAACCTCAGGGACCAAAGATGTGAATTATCAAACCCAACCCCCCCCCCCTTTCTCTCTCCCCGTATTTCCGGCCGCCGCCGGCCAAGTCCGGCGCGGCGCCGGCAACCCCCAAATCTACCCGAAATCGTTAAATTTTGGTACCCAAACGATCCCAATCGGTTCAAGAACATGATTCGAATTCAATGACGATTTTTAATTGAGTTAATTAGCGGTTATGGATCCTAAACAGTCGAATAACCGTCAACTTTAAATCATTGAGCCGTTCAAACAGTTAAGGCTAATAACAATCCAATTAATCGAACCAAAACGATCGTTTATCTATCTCTAAATGACTATCACATCCAGTTTCACCTAATAAACACATTTTCTTTGCAATTGATCACCACCTTCATCGTGACC
This sequence comes from Flaveria trinervia, assembly GCA_025506515.1. Classification (NCBI taxonomy): domain Eukaryota; kingdom Viridiplantae; phylum Streptophyta; class Magnoliopsida; order Asterales; family Asteraceae; genus Flaveria; species Flaveria trinervia. The sequence continues at coordinate 79,950,444 of CM046441.1, read as the reverse complement.
TGGAACTTAATGGAGATCCATATTCAAAGTTCTATTACACAGAATTAACAGAGGGCTTTTGCTAAAAATCGATCCTACGATCTATCTGCAAAGTTAATTTGATTAACATCAACGTTTTCGACTTGAATCAACACCCAAATAGTCGCGACCGTCTCTTCTCATTGCAACATTGATTCGAGCATCTTTCTGGTAAATACACACACCCATTACGCTTGGTTTTAATCAAGGATCAAAAGCCCTATGTTTAATTTGTGAATAAACATCGTTTGATGCTTCAATTTGATCTACTTTGTTCTAGGGTTCTTCGGGTTTTGGGGAAAGTTTTTAAGTGTGTTTAAATGATTATGGAACCAACATAAACCGAGGCTTAGAGCCTTGGTTCATTGGTTCCCCATCCACATGCTAACCTTGAGGTCCCGGTTCGAACCCGGCACCCTCAAACATTTTTTTGGGCCTTTTTTAGCCCTCAAATTAATTGTAGAAAATTTTTAAAATATAAAAATAGTGTTTGCAACCTTAAAAATTTCCATGACACCAAATAATATTCTGGATTTTTATAGTAATTTAAAAAAATTAAATAATTTGTTTTAAAAAAAACATTTTATCAAACATTATTGGTGGTTAAATCCTATTAAAAGTGGGTCTCAACTAATAAATTAGTTTCGGTTCAACGTTATTCCTTTAAAATCATGGTTAGCTTAAAATGTTTTATTTAAATTTAAACCTCGATTACAAATGTTTTCTGTTAAAAATAATTAAATAATTATTTATATGCTTATGGACTTGATACAATAATTTTAAAAATCATTTAAAATAATAATGGACATAATATTATCTTTATTAATCTCTAAAATTTGGGAAATTATATACTATTCTTAGAAAATTATTAAGATTTAATTACATCATTTTTTTATCTAATTTCATTTCTAAAATACTTAATCATATAAACCTATATAATTCCTTCTAATGGAATCAAAATGTAAATAACTACATTATAAACTTATTGCTTAGCAAAAACCTTAAAAATATTAACACCTTAATTCTTGTGAACGTTAATCGTATTGTTAACCTTAATCTTTATCTTGTAAATTATATATTTAGGTGCTTGTAATGGATACTTTGGATTTATCTTTTGGATCTTATGTTAATCTTTTATACCCTCTTGTGATGCCTATATCCATGTGAGTTGTCCTTGCCCCTTTTACTTTATTCCACACTATTTTGGGGTGAAACATGATACTTATACATCGTACACTTGTAAACGTTTGAGACTTGTAAGCACATGCAATTCATCTTGTTATTTTGTCATGGTTATTTGTGTGTTGTAAGTGTTTATATGAGATACATAGTTTGTTTACAATCATTAACTATTGCTAGCCTGGCGACGTCTTAGATCTTTGGGCCTGACAAGCCTATTTGGTGCTAAAGTCGATGTATTGCCGACTCCTAGGAGCCGTATGCTTGTGCACTAGGGAACCAATACACTTAGCCATCTTTTATACTTGTAATCAAGTCGAGGTTTGGTTGTAACGATATGTGTTCTATAACCTTACTAGCTTATAACCTATGACATGAATTGCTACTTGTAACCTTTTTATATTATGTATGAAAACCTTGGAAACTCACCAACTATTTATAGTTGACCTTTTATTTTTATCATGTTTCAGGAAAACCCCCAAGTTTGAAGTGAACTTATGTTGTTGGCATATTCTAGGACTTGGACCTAGTTAATAAACAAAATGATTATGTTTGTTATTTCATGTTGAAACTTATTTCATTATTGAGACTTATGCTTGTAATGAAATTTTTTGAAACTTATGACTAATATATTTGGATTTAATAATAGCGTTATGTGGCTGTGAACAATCGTAACTCTCACATCTCGACATTTCCGCCGTCAAGGTTGGGGTGTGACATGAAGTGCATAGCGTCTTGGAAGGGAGGGTTCGATGAGCTCTCAAATCAGATTCAGAACGCTTATGCAATGTTGGTGCTGAACCACCCGTTCAGCTTTTCCAGGATGATCTTCACCTACCTGGTGGAGAACATAGAGGGAAAGGGCAAGGAGGGCTTTTGTATGTACCCTCGATTCATACAGATGATCATAGACCAAAAGCTCCCTTCGTTGCCAAATGAGAAGGAGGATGCGGTAGCACTCAAGGTGATGGATGATACCAACTTGGGTCGGATGAAAGTTTACAGGGGGAAGTAGGTGAAACCCCCTGTGAGGCGACTGTTTGGGCATCTGGCCCGTGAAGACTATGTGGCGCCGTCATGAAGAAAGTGGCACCACAACGATAGTGACTCAGACACTGAGCAGATCGAGCTCCCAGATGATGACTCAGATGACGATGACAGCGGTGCTGGTGGAGATACTGGGCCCACTCAACCAAGGGCCCCCACAGCTGATATCGCATATCCGGCACCCACCCACAGAGATACTGAGGATGCTGGATTCCATCAGGATTTCCAACCTGATGAGGAGGAGGATACAAATGAGGAGCCCCTCACTCGGACTGTTGGCAGCAAGGTGGTTGCCACAGAGCGAGGGCTTCGGGCGGTTGGTGAATGCCCTGGCAGATCGGAAGAGACTGACATGGATCCTACCTTTGCTCCCAATCAGCCAAGTTGTGTTCCAGGGGGAGCATCCACCTCGAAGGGATCAAGGAAGAAAAGGATGGCTCAGCCCCACGGCTTGAAGAAGAAGAAAAGAAAAAATGACCTTCATAACCACCACCACTACTACCACCACTCCGCCTACCACCACTACTCCGTCCACTACCACCACTCCACCTACCACCACTACTACCACACCTACACCACCACCACCTTCATCTATATTACCCCCAATCTTCACCACTGCCACCACCACCACCACTAGCCATCCAGCTGCACCATCATCCTCCTCTCCATATACATCAGGATCACCTCTACCTCCCTTTGGGGTAGAGGAACAGCTGTCAGCACTAAACCGTATGGTGATGCGTCTGTTAGCGACCGATGATGAGAAAACTACACAGATTCGTCAGTTAGTAGATCTTACTGCTGCACAATCTCAGCAAATTTCTCAGCAGGCTCGATTGATTAATCAGCAGGCTCAGCAAATGTCTCAGCTCTAGGAGCAACATGCCAAGAAGATTAAAGAGCTGGAGGCTACAAACAAGACTATCTTGCTAAAGCTCAAAGGATTGAAAGAAGAGCCCTTGAAGATCGGAGAAGGAGACGGAGACGACGATGATGATGATGATGAGAGTGATGATGATGATGATGGTGATGATCACGAGGGTGATACTGATGCAGATGTTGATGATGATGAAGATGATTCTTCTATTGCGGGTGCCACATCTGCAAGCGAACAGAGAACCAAAAGGACTCAAGATCAGGGTGCCTCCATATCCGCCCCAGTAGCAGAAGAGCAGAGGATACAGGATAAGAGTAATATTTAGTTATTTACTTTATTTAAATCATATGTATTCAAATCTTGTATCTCATTATTTTAATGAATGTTTATATTTAATTTTGGTATTTATGTCTTGATTATTAACTAATGATTGTTGTGTTACATGTATAAATCAATCAGATCCAAACTTTTAGAGGGATGAACATGATGTTGCTCCCCTCCAACAGATTAAGACTCAGCTCACGATGATTCTTGATCTGCAGGGTATTGTTAGGAGATCAGTGATGTACAATCCTGAAGAAGGAGAGATCATTCACAATCTCAATGACGACGAGCTGAACGATATTGATGAGATAGAGATCGAGGACGTCACTGTAGAGCACTATCCCGAGTACGCTGACAGAGAGGGAAATGTGGTCCCTAATTTGGGTGACTCCCTGGTCAGTGATACATTTGAGATATTAGATAAGATGGAGCAAGAGTCCGAGAAGGTTGAAGAACAAGCCCAAGCCTCAAACACTGATGTTGATATCAGAAAGGCTGAATGGGCTGCTTGTTTTGAGGAGATCCGAGCCCAACGCACTACTCCTAAACAGAATATCTACACCAAGCTCTACAATGTGAAGAAACATCACAAGGTGTCAAGCAAGATTATCGCGTGGGCCTATTTTGATGATCTTAATGTATACGCGGTGAAGAGAGAGAAAGGTATTGAGTACTTTAGGTTCCCGCATGATCTAAAGTCTCTACCTGGTTTTCAGCTCAACCAACTGCTAAACTAAAGTTGTTATACGCTGACCCGAGAAAGATGTCAGACTTGTTTGAGGCTGCCTTGAAGAAAGAGTACCACACCAGGTGGGTCAACTTCAAACCTCAACAACCTACGAGGTATATCAGACGTTTGGAAGTTGATCCCATAACTGGAAAGCCGAAGATAGTGCTGAAGTGGAGTCCCCCACAACAATGTCAAAGATCCCTCTACAGGAGATGCCACAGGACTTCACTCCTCACTTCAAATGGTGGTACTATGATTGGAGAATAGGGGAAGCTGTCATAGTTTTGAACAAGAGGGCAAAATGGATACTATCAGGATATTCGACCCAATGTGGCTTACCAACTTTTTAGCAGACGACGTCTACACTCTATACAAGTGGCCACTATTCTATGACACGCAGGATATTGTACAAGCCCTCCAATTTGCTTTGCATTTGAAATACATGCAGGAGTCACAAGAGAGGAGAAGTACAAGAAGTATGAGGAGGTTATGAAGAAGGTAAGACGATAGATATATCTAGGTCCAAGGGGGAGTTTGTTGATACATATGTACCTAGATTCAGATGTAATATGTCTTGAATGTCTTACGCTTATGTAGTGCTTGGGTACTTAATGAAATGAGAATGTTTGGTTGTGATTTATAATGTTTAATATTTCATTAATGAGTTGTGTAACGCATATTGACTAGAATATATAGGTTCGTGATTGTTTGAATTGATATGAATAATGTTATAATAATGAATACATTCAAACTTGGTTAAGTGAAGTTCTCATGCGTCCGACTGGACCATACGCCCCAACAGTGGTCATGCGTCCGATTGGCCATGCGAGTGAGTTTCCATGTGCCTAAATAGTCCATACGCCTGAACAACTTCATGCGACTGACTCAGTCGCACGATTGAACACTCCGTCGTGCGAATGGATCAACCGCATAGCTCAATCACACAAATGAACCATGCAAATGGTTCAGTTGCACGAATGAGTAACCCTAACCTATAAATACCACCTAATTCGTGGAAAAACGTAAGGATTATACACACTTCGAATCCAGATGTACCCTAGCCGTCTAGAGACCTCTAAGATCATACTCCAAGTTCATAGATCATAGTAGATCGATTCCTAATCGATTCTTAACGTTATATTCAATACATAATTGTTTCTACGTGCGTTCTCATTGATTGGATCGCCAATCAAATAGGATTCTGCACTATTTGGTTCGGTATACACGTTAATCAGTTAGTACATCGTCAAGTACACGATCCCCCTAACAGGTATTATCCTCCGTTACCTTATTCTTACCTTTTTGTCCATTCTCTTTTAAAGTTGGTTCACTTATCTCTTGAAAAGTTACCTTTTTTGGTGATATTGGTAAAATAGGTTCCTGTTCATTTTCACTATCACTATCAACCTCCTCCACTACCCCCTCTACAAAAAGTGGTGGAGGGACAACTTTGTTGTCATAAATTTTACCGCTACGAAGAGTACTTACCTAGTTAATTTGCACATTCCTGATAGTTTTAGTGGTAGCTCCTTGATGTTGAGGATTGATTGGTATCACTTGGTAACTTTCCAGGGTTCCGCTTAATTTGAGCCACGTCTTCAGCTAATTGTCCCACTTGCTTGTTTAAAGCTTCATAAGCTTTATCTCTGATTTCATTCTCCCTCTTATTCTCTTGCATATTCTCTTTCATCATGTTCATTAAAGCATCTAACTTTGCATTTGTAGAGTCTTCACCACCAACTTGTCCCGATGGAGGATTTCCTTGATAACTTCGTGATGAACTCCCTTGTTGACCTCCATGATTGTAGTTCCTTTGATTATTTCCTTGAGAATATGAAGTTTTTTTATAACCACTTGGATTTTAATTCCCTTGTGTTTGATTTTGATAAGTTAGACCGCCTTGATTATTGCCTTGAAAGTTAGGGTTCATCTGGTTTGAAGCATTACCATATTTGAAATTAGGATGATTCCTCAATCCAGGATGATAAGCATTGGAACTCATATCAAATTGCTTCTTGTCTCCATAAATTTGATTGACTTCCTCACTCCTTCCTATTATCAAGGGACAAGACTCACCATTATGACCTAATTCACCACATTCTTCACATACATTATAGCCCATATTTGCAACCTCCTTCACACCTGTTCTTCCTAGCTTTGCTAATTGTTTCTCCAAAGATGCAATTCTTTCTTTGGTTTCATGATCAATTATGGTTGATCTTGTTGAAATTGATTTGGATCACAGACTAGTAGAAACTTATTCTTTGGAGTTCCTACACATCCTCTCTAAAAATTCCTAATCGGCGTCCTCATGATTAGAAAGGAATGTGCCATTGCTTGTAGAATATAAGTACTTTCTTTTCTCATTAGTTAATCCATCCGAAAAGCCTTTATCAACTCCCAACATTCAATTCCATGATGTTGGCACATACGAATTAGTTCCTTAAACCTTGTGAATGCTTCATGAAACTATTCTCTTGCTTGTTGTTGGAAGGATCGAATAGCATCTCTCGCATCACTAGTTTTACCCATAGAATAGTATTCATCCAAAAAGGTTTGTTGCATTTCTTGCCATGTGTGGATACTATTGTCGGGTAAAGTGAGAAACCATTGCTTAGCTCTATCTTTCAAGGTGAATTGGAACAGTCATAATCTCAACTCATCTTATGTGAAGTGATTTCCACCAATGGTGCTACATATGGCATCAAATTCAGCAAGATGCATATATGGTTCTTCTGTCGCAGTGCCTCTAAATGCAGGAAGAATGGTGAGATAATGAGGGCGTACATCAAAAGCTCTTCCTTTACGATTTGAAGGTGTAGGATTTGGATTTTCAGAAATAGCAAGTTTGAAATGGCTATCCACACCTCGTACTTGAGCTCTTTGAGGTCTTCTTGGTTGATTGGCATTATTGTTAACCCTACCCCGTTGTTGATTGATAGGTGGTGCATTCCACCCATGCTGATCATTCCCCAATTGTTATTTCCATTCTGTCCATCACCGCCACTAAAATTTCCATCTCAAGCATCATAATTTGCACCATTATAGGGTTCTTCATTGTTATTCCACTCATCTTCATAATCTTCATCACCCGTATGAACACTATGCATGCTCACATGATCAAAGTCATCACCTTGATTGAGGTTATTTTGATTCACAATGTTGTTGGGTGGTGGTTGATTCAGGTTATTGTTGCGGTTGTTATTTGGTGGTGGGGGTGGATATGGGTTTTGGTTGTTAGGAGGAGGGTTTGGATTTTGAGGTGGTTGATTATTTGGATTTTCCATTTGGGTTGAATCAGATGAACTGTTAGCTGCTTGATCAATATCTCGTGAAATTGATGTAACTGGTAACCCTGATCGATGTAGAACACGATTGTACCTTGCTGATTTCTCTACCTCTGGATCGAACACTAATGGTGATTTCCTGCCCGAGTAACGAGTATGCATGCAATTTGTCACCTACACACTGAAAAGCACCAAGCGTAACAAGGAAATAAAGAATTAAAGCAAAAAGAATAACAAAAACTAAAAAAATCAAATAGCAAAACACCAAGCGCACCGATTCCCCAGAAACGACGCCAAAATTTGATTGATGTCAAAGTATCAATCAAATAAGATGTAAAATGTGTGTTTCTATTCACATTAACTAGTTAAGGTAAGTAGGGTTGTCGAACCTCGTGGAATTAGCGGTTGGTGTGTTGTACTTTGATTTGTAACAAAATAGATTAAACTAATAAATTATTAAACTATTGCCTCTTGGCTGTGAAAAGTAAATCTTAGAATAATTAACAACTAATTAAGAAAACAAATTGCAATTAATGAAAATTGATTAGAAGACGATTATGAAAAAGGGTAATACACCTCGGGATTCAGGTTCGGTTCTTGGTATTCGCCTAGTTCAACTTGGTGGAAAATTCTTAACGAGGATTCTATACGTGTAATGATTAAGTGACAGAGATAACCAAAACTTAACGGGTCTTAGTACACCATGTCAATTGAATTAATAACCAAAACCTTGCAATCATACAACTCGCGCTTAATTATATGAAATTGAAATCAAGAATTACTAAAACAATTGTTTAAACATCCAGACACAAGTTAAACTCAATAAAGAACTTAACTGGTTCTAAAGTTTAATCCCAACACAATTTGAACATAAACGAAAACCTAAAAACACGAACCTATCACCCAAGGTAGATCACGAAACGTTTAGCCTTGCATCTTCATGAATTCGGCAACAAGATCGGATTGGAACATGATTTGATGGATTGGAATGAGTTGGAGAAGTAGAATCAACCTCAAGAATCTTCCAAGTTCGTCCCTTTTTTGCTCTCAATGCGAGTTAGGGTTTTAAGAATTATTAATCCTCTTTAAATATGGTCAACCCGGGAAATTAGTCAACCATTTCAACACGACGTAAGTTACGTCCCTAAGGACGTAACTTACGTCCTCTCTTGGAGAATACGTCTTAGCATTCTGTCCTACATCCTTATTAGCCCTCCTTTTGGCACCGATGTAAGCTACGTCCAAAAGGACGTAACTTACGTCCTCTTTTAGACAACTCTTCTTTTTCTCATTTCTTTCGTACTCTGCACCTGCAATTCACAATCGCCCAAAGTATCACATTCTATGGTAATTAAATAGCAAAAGCATGTATTTAACTACTTAAAACACATATACATCATGAATGCATCAGGTATGACTTTCTTCAAAACCCGTTTGCTATAAGTTCGACACCTTGAATTCGAATTTCTGCTTTTGTTCTTCTTCAAACCCGAGCTCTGCTTTTTCTCTTTCTATAACCGAAAGAAATGATGTGTGTGGACAACATGGGCGGCCATGCCCACTTTTACACCAACTTTTAAAAGTTTTTGTCCTTTTGACACCTTTAACCCCTCAACTTGGTTTTTATAACCTTTCTTTCTTTTCCTCACTTATTATTCTTTCTTTTGAGCCTTTAAAAATAACCGGGTGTTATAATAGTGCATACAATTTAACTTTCAATTAGGTATTTTCTCAAATATCTAGATATAATTTTATTTAAGACAAAGATACTATGCAACACACGTAATCAAAGGGTAAAACTAAACATTTATCAACCACAAAAATCTACCACATGTTCATATCATCATAATTTTCCTAAAAGTCAAATTGGTTGATGACTAAATAGGCCCATTGAAGTATTCAATCTCCCAAGAGTTCTTATACGGCCTATCAATAACAAGGGCTCCATACTTCTTTAGTATATCACCATCGTCTCCGTCTTTAGCTGCAATGATCATCTTGTAATTTCTACCGCCATCGACTTTGGTTTCACCAATTACCACCCTATCAAAGGCTAGACGAGTTTGACGCCTAAAGTTATGTGTTGTCATTGCAAACTTTGCAACTTTCATAATTTTCGGGTCGCTTGGTGTGTCCAATCATCGTCTAGTGTTATGGCAGCCAAAGCAAGGGAGATGCTAACAAAAACTGAACTTAAAACTAAGACAATTAATGTCAAGAGACGATTATGATTCCTTGAACCCATTGTATGAGTAGGAATATTTAGAAATGTGGTGTGAAAAAGAAATGTTAATACAAATTGTTGGATTGTGAAGAAATTTATAGAAGTAAGTTCACATGAAATACAATGGTATAAAAGATTGTAAATAACATGTGAGATGTGAAACCCATGTTATATGTTTATATGAGGCATGATTAGATGTGAACAAAAAAACCAAGTCCATACCCGACCCGGCATACCCGAACCGTACCCGGGTCCGGGTACAACCCGATACCGGGTGTACCCGGTTCGTACCGGAAAAAACGGGGGGTTGTACCCGGTTTGGGGTTTTTGGAATTTACAAGAATCGGACCCGACCCGGAACCGGACCCGAACCGGTTGAACCGGGTTGGACCCGGTTTCGACCATTTTTTTTAAGTAGCCGTTTTTAACGGCTATATAGCCGATGGGGACCAAATTTGACCTTTTTTTTTGTTGTTTTTGCCTCTAAAATAAGTATAAATAGGTGTGGGTTGATATGGTAAGGTATCCAAGCTTCAAACACAAAAAAACATACGCAAAAAACGCAAACAATACTCTCATTTACTCTCAAATCTCAATATGGCTCACTCTCAATCTTCCGTTGGTCAAGGTTCATCGAACTCTCCAACCGTCGTTCGTGTTCTTCCACACAATCGTAACATGGATGTTTGGTGCAATTGGGATATGGTTGAGTTGAGTGACGGATTTGTAAAGGCTCATTGCAAGTTTTGTGAAGCTTTACATGCCGCATGATATATCATGGTGTATTAGAACATAGTATGCATGTGAGATATGACACCCATGGTAGATTCATGTGATTGTAAAGAAAACGTGTCGGATTAGTTGGTTTGTGGGCTAAAATGAATGTAGTGAGGCACTTAGCTTGTGTTATCCGATGTTTTGTGACGCGGATTGGATCAGGATTCAATCGGACCACCGGTCCAATTCACTCATTCACACCAACTTGTGTTGTGGCCAAGGAACCAATTAATTCGGACCGGACTTGTGGTACTTTTATATTTTTTTTTATTTTTTTTTTGGATTTTAATCGGTTTAACTATTATATATAACTATTAAATTTTTTTGGCCAAGGAACATAAGATTATTATGAAGTTTTATATATAAATATTAAATATACGTATAAAATACTTATATTAAATTATGTATATAACAATATTACATATATATATATATAATTATGATGGCAGCTGCTTTTATAATCTGGTCCAACCAATTGACTAGTAAGATGATCAGTTCGTTATCCGAGCCGGTTTTAAAAACATTGGTGTCATACGACACACATTTTTATCTATTTTCCAATTTAATAAATAACTAGTATTAATCCCCCACGTTACAGCGGGGGACGTAAATCCGTATGAAGTAGCACCAATGACACACCATTGCATGTGACCATTGTTGCTCCAAATTTCTCACCTAGAGGTGAGTTGAAGAAGAAGCAGTGTAAAAGAGTGACTCTGGTTCAGGTCCGTCCCATGGATGATATAGCTTCATTTTCTTTCATTTTGAGTCCTATAGGCTGCAACCAAAGATAACTCATTAGAGGGCCCTGGAGCCTGAGCTCCGAGGGCACTCCGACGCTCAAGTCAGTATGTGTATGAGAAGCATTAAGAATAAGTAAAATATACAAGAGTAGATATTGTGAGTATGGGAGTGTAGAAGTAAAGAACTCAACAAGTTTTGAGTGAGAGAGTGATCTTTTTCCTCCTTTGCATGGTATGAGGGGTGGTATTTATAGTGATTGTGGTGTTGAGTCGATTCTATTTTAAGTAACCTTTAGTCAACGATCTAAACTGAGCCTCCTTGATTATAGAGTTCCATGCCTAATTGGTGCAAAGGGTTTCCTTGTGATTTAAATGCTTCTTGTCTTCTAACGTTGACCTTCTATCTGACAACTTTTGGACTATTGTTGCATGTCGTTTTTGTTCTGACTACATTCCTTGGTAACCAACGAATGATCCCACTTTATGCTTTATGTTTTTATGTTGTTGGTCTTCTAAACTTTCTTTTAGAGTTCTGGTATTTGTTTCTGACAATTGCACCCCAGCCGCAGCAGGGATTATTTGTTTGTGTTGTTGCAGCCTTGTTATTGGTTGTGGCTGGGAGTAAGTGTCTTGGTCGCGCCTATGGACATGAACCCTGGCCGTGGCTGAAGGTGTGGTGTTTCTTTGAATATAAGCCGTGGCTGCGGGCATGTAGTTTAGCGGCGGTTGTGGGTCCTTTCTTTCAGGTGCCATCATCCTTGGAGACTACTTGTGTGGTGGTACCCTTTCATATCTTAACCGATATTTGGGGTGATGGTCCTTTAGTGTTGTATTTGGGGTGGTACCCCATCATGTCCCCCATTCCAATGTTATGGTTTTCACTATAACATTGGAATAATAATAATAAAAAGTTTAGTTTTTAACGGTTGTCCTTCGTCCTTCTTACATCATTCACCCTGGTTACATTCATTACTATAGTTGTAAACACAGCGCATCACCCTTTTCTGATTAATTTTATCACTATTGTTTCTATGTCTAATCCGATCCTTGCAGATTACAAGCGTTCCTCACTCATTTTGATGTTTGACTAGTATTACTTGATGGTCCTCATATTCACTTTACTTTTATGGTTGCGAAATTGACATTGATATTATTTACTCAAGAATGCTTGATACAAATGATTTCAAGTTATTGGCTCAAATATAGTTAAGTGATTCAAATGACTTCAACCTTATCTACCCAAGAATGGTTGGGTGATTCAATCATTTCCACGGACATTGACCTAGAACTCGTTGAGCTTTTTGATTGTATTGTCCACCTAAGCATCGTTAGGTTATTCAATTTTTTTCATAATTACCAACTCAAGCATGGTCGATTCATGTTACTCGCTTGATTTCATGGTTACTAACTCAAAATGAGTGTGCTTGCTTTTAACATCATATACTCAAGCTTGGTTACTTGCTTGATCTTATGGTTACAAACTCAAACGTGAGTGTGATTTTTTTTATCATCATCTACCTAAGCCTGGTTACTTGCTTAGTCACATGGTCACAAAACTTGAACATGATTGAGTTACTTGGTTGCTTGTAACATCACATACTCAAGCTTGGTTACTTGCTTGATTTCATGGTTATTAACACATATATGATTGAGTTACTTGGTTACTTGTACCATCATCTTTCCAAGCTTGGTTCCTTGCTTGATTTCATAATTATTAACACGAATATGATTGAGTTACCTAGTTGCTTGTAACATCATCTTCCCAAGCTTGGTTACTTGCTTGATTTCATGGTTAGTAGAGTCAAACTGTATTGAGTTACCTGGTTGTATGCAACATTATCTACTCAAACTTGGTTACTCGCTTGGTTTCAGGGCTACTAACTCAAACATGATTGATTGTTACTTGGTTGCTCGTAACATCATCTACCCAAGCCTGGTCGAGTGACTTAAGTGCTTTGAAAGTTGTCTACTAGACGTGGTTGGTTGACTTAGGTGCTTTCAATGTTTTTCACCTAGACGTGGCTAGGTAACTTAATTGTTTTCAAAGTTGTCCAATTCTTTCAGCGTTGTTTATCCAGATGTGGTTGGGTGGCTTATCTACTCATAAAAGTTGAAATACATCATTTAGTTACATATAAATACATGTAATACCTTTAAAGCTAAGCTCTATTCCATGTATGCAGGATGGTGGTGAGATCTAGTTGAGGGAGTTTGTATGTGCCATTATTCCCATCTTCCTTAGTTAAATAAGGACTTTAACTTAGGCATTTTTGCATCGAATCCATTGATTCGTGACTTTGCTATAACCCACAGATGTTAGGTTCCTTTGAATCTTATTAAAAGTCAACATATATGCAATTCACCATCATTGCCGCTAACCACCAGCAGCTTATACCAACCGGAGCGAAGCACTAGCCAAAGCTCACATCAATCGCATCTTAACACCAGTAAAAGATTATATCAGTTGCAGCTCAGCACCAGCCGTAGTTTAGCACCAGTTGAAGCTTACGACAACCGCAGCTTAGCATCAGCTGCAGCTCACACCAGCTGCAGTTGAGCGCCAGCCAAATCTCAGCACCAGCTGAAACTTACACTAGCCAAATCTCAACACTAGCTAAAGCACACATCAGCCGCATCTCAGTACCAGCTGAAGCTTACACCAGCCGAATCTCAGCACTAATTGCAGCTCACACCAGCCGCGTCTCAGTACTAGCCGAAGCTTACACCAGCCGAATCTCAGCACCAGCTGAAGCTAACACTAGCCGAATCTCAGCACCAGTTGCAGCTCACACTAGCTGCAGCTGAGCACCAGCTGAAGCTTACGCCAGCAAAATCTCAACACCAGTTAAAGCTAACACTAGCCGAATCTTAGCACCAGTTGCAGCTCACACTAGTTTGTTATTAGCTGTAGTTGATGGTAGTTATCTTTCTCAATTACTAACATATTTTTCATTGATATCTCATGTAACCAATTACAAGTGTGTTATTATTCAATTGTTCATAATTCATTCAAAATTATACATAGTTGTATGACAAGTTTGTGTTCTTTGTTTTACATACGTGTTTCGAGTTAGTCTTGATTTAGCATTTGCACTATACACCTTTTACAAACTCAAAAATTCTATGTTGTACATTTTGCAATACATTAATGAATACCAGGTAAAAGATAAAACTAAGAAAAAAAGGAGGAAATGTATAGCGGACAATCTTATATATTGTAGTATTGTCTTCACATTCATTATTTTTATGATTTTATCACATGTAAATAATCTTTTTTTATAACTGGGTGCACAAATCTTCTCTCACACGAGACATTTATTTGCAAAGTATGAGTTATAAATCTTGCTTGGTTATAGATCTTACGTGGTAAACATTATATGTGAATGTTGTTCTTTTATATTTACATCAGATTAAATTTATATTATATTAAAAGATTGGTTATATTTATAGCTAGGATGATGTAGGAAATTCATATTTACCTATTTATATTTTTGTTTAACCCGTAGTAAAAGTAAATATCTTTCCAACTCATTTAATAAAGAAACAATAAAAATAAATAAAACATAACCTAAAGAATCAAAAACACTGTGTGAGGGTGTCGCAACTCTAACCTTCACGGATTTAATAAGTGAAGCATATATAGTTTGACATAAATCCAACAACTATATTGCATACTCAATCTTATTGACAATACTTTAATCGCTATCTATAAGAGACATCGGACCGCTTATTTTGGGTCTATGGTTACTAAAACATTCAGTGGTGTAAGGATCAGGATGAGTTAGGTTAGCATTAGTCATGAGATAAAAGGCCCCAGATGGTGCAGGATCCGGAAACAGGATTCACGGCATGGAGGCCTTGTTTCAAACTCAGCTCTGTTTGCAATAGGGATTGGCCCATATGAACGGAATTTGACCAAAGGTGAACCAAACCGTAACGAGACCAAATGAGCATGAAGGATCACAGACCCAAGCAAATTGAGGGCAAGCCGCGACTGATAATTATACAGCGAAAAAGATGGGCATGAGCAATATACATATAAACACTCAAGCAGGAAATTAAAGTAAAGAGATACACAAGATAATCGGCAGATTCATGTTTTTTTTCTTTTTCTTTTGTGTGTGTTTCTTTTATATGGGACATAATAATGATAGTACGTGTATGGTTGTAAATTGCTGATGTCTAAAGCCAAGCCATAATGACACATGTTTCATTATTAGATGAGCATCACATTGTCATGTGTGCTTAGTTTATGGGCTTTGGGTTAACACCAGATGTGTTAATGTTGTACCTAAAGTGGTACCTTATCATGGTTTGTTGGTTTACTAGTAAGAAGTTATCAATTTGACTAAGATGGAGCTTGTTGTTTAATGTTGAGCCGTGACTAGGTGTTTGGTCTGTGGAGGCGTTACCCCGTCATATAGAAAACATGAGAAAGAAAATTCATTGGATGCCTCTCCAATTCATTTGTATGTAAGAAATTAGTATGATGGTGAACAAGCATTATTTTGTTTATTTTGTAATGGATGTGCAAACCTACAGTGCGGCTCACTTACAACCAGAGCACGAATTTGAATGTACTCACGCTGAAGCATGGGTACAACACCTATTCAACCGTAACCAAATACCAAACCAAACAAAAAATTATCATAGGAACTAGTGTGACTTTTTTTTTATTCATAAAAACCTCAAAAAATCGCAACATAATGGAATATGCCATGTATATATACGAGCTAACCGTGTTTAACAAGTTACGAGAATTAAGTCGAGTCCAACACTTAAAATAATAAACAAAGACTCCAATTCTATCTCTTTCATGGCCATAAGAAACTAGACACCACTAAAAATTAACTCGCAAATGGATCGGAAGGGACTTAATAATAACCCTTAGTCGCGGCTCAATACACACATACAATTTATCTAAGCTGCGGTTCATGTTAAAAATTAAAATTTTGTTTTCACTTTAATAGCCATGACTCACAAACATGATTATCCATTCCCTAAAATAGTGACCTAAATAGAACAAACATCTAAATAATCAAAACGATCATGAAACACACAACTGCTAAGCCGCGGCTTGAATTAGATTTCAAGTATAGACTTTTGATAATTTTGAACAATAAATTCTAAAAACAAAAAAAAATAAAGAAAGTGGACAACTTGCATATCGATCTGTCGACGGTATAGTTCATAACTAGTTTTGGTGAGGTAACTACACGCCTTGCTATATTCAATTCAGGAACTTTTATTTTACGGATTTTGGCTCAGTCATTCTAAGCCACAGGTTTTAGCTCTACAACCGGCAGTTGGTTTACTATATATGATGAGAGGTGGCGAGTCATGGGAGCTTACCCATATGTGGAGCTACTCTATCATATGTAGCTGGTATGAAATTTTGGCTCCCCGACGTCTAGGATCTATGTGAATTTCGGGTGAGAGTAGTTGCTCTCGTACTAATTATTTGTTTTAGCAAGCTCTTGCCTCGTTGCAAAGTACAAACTTGATTTGGTGACACCGTCGTGTGTGATGTCTTTAACGAGTAGATTGGGATGTGAGACGTATAGGAGCAAGTTGAGTACGTGAAGCCAACTAGGTCAAAAAGTAAGCACATTTTAATAAGTACATGTCAGGCACATTATATATTTTTAAACAAACATACACTCTACTAATCCATAACCGCCGGGTCGAAAAGTGAAAGCAAAAGGCTGGAACAAAAACGTGTTTAGTTTTTCAAAAACCTCTAGATGTGTAGATCATGTGTAGCAAAATGTCATCATAAATTGTTTTAAGAGTTTTAGAACCTGTTAAACCGGAGTTATGAGCAGATTTGGTTATTGTAAGGAAGCATGAAAGATGTTTTGTCTCGGTCCCACGGATGGCGCCAAATGTTGCTCCAAATTTCTCACTTACAGGTGAGTTGAAGAAGAAGCAGTGCAAAAGAGTGACTCTAATTCAGGTCCGTCCCATGGATGATATAGCTTCATTTTCTTTCATTTTGAGTCCTATAGGCTGCAACCAAAGATAACTCGTTAGAGGGCCCTGGAGCTTGAGCTCCGAGGGCACTCCGACGCTCAAGTCAGTATGTGTATGAGAAGCATTAAGAATAAGTAAAATATTCAAGAGTAGATATTATGAGTATGGGAGCGTAGAAGTAAAGAGCTCAACAAGTTTTGAGTGAGAGAGTGATCTTTTTCCTCCTTTGCATGGTATGAGGGGTGGTATTTACAGTGATTGTGGTGTTGAGTCGATTCTATTTTAAGTAACCTTTAGTCAACGATCTAAACTGAGCCTCCTTAATTATAGAGTTCCATGCCTAATTGGTGCAAAGGGTTTCCTTGTGATTTAAATGCTTCTTGTCTTCTAACGTTGACCTTCTATCTAACAACTTTTGGACTATTGTTGCTTGTCGTTTTTTGTTCGGACTACATTCCTTGGTAACCAACGAATGATCCCACTTTATGCTTTATGTTTTTATGTTGTTGGTCTTCTAAACTTTCTAAGTGTTAGAGTTCCGGTATTTGTTTCTGACAATTGCACCCCAGCCGCAGCTGGGGTTATTTGTTTGTGTTGTTGCAGCCTTGTTATTGGTTGTGGCTGGGAGTAAGTGTCTTGGCCGAGCCTATGGACATGAACCCTGGCTGTGGCTGAAGGTGTGGTGTTTCTTTGAATATAAGTCGTGGCTGCGAGCATGTAGTTTAGCGGCGGCTGAGGGTCCTTTCTTTCGGGTGCCATCATCCTTGGAGACTACTTGTGTGGTGGTACCCTTTCATATCTTAACAGATATTTGGGGTGATGGTCCTTTAGTGTTGTATTTGGGGTGGTACCCATCAACCATCTACACTGAAAAAGCTCATATTAAAAAAAATATAAAAAATAAAAAAATATAACCGAACGAAAAGTAGATATAAAAACGTTGAACCATATAGGCGAAACATTAAACATATAAAATAATAAGTCTATCTAGGACCAGTGCATTGTGACGATGTCATTGAACGGGAAAAAATGAGCTTAAAATGTTGAACCACAAACGCACGATGTGATTTGTTAACTCAAAAATTATATCTCGAAACGTAAAAGAAAAAGAATTGTAAAAATATAAAAAGTATATGACAACATAGTTGAAGTAAAAAAAAATGTTGATATTAAATCGTAAAATATGTAAAAGTATTTGATTAAAATAAAAAAGTTAAAGAACAAAAATAAAAAAAGACAAAAGGTTGGTACAACCCAAACTAATGGTAAAACATCTACCTTCAAAAACAAACCCCACCAATGATTCTTGTTTTGAAAAACGGATGATTTGACGTTTTTAAGGGTTAAAAACGCCCTATTGAAGATACTTATAATGTACAACACATGATGCATAACTAACTTGATAATTAATATATTAAATTAATATGCTAAATACGATTACACCATAATTTGGATGTTTTTGTGCATTCAATGATTTCATTTCACATGTCTTGTACACTCAAGAGATTTGAGTCTTTTTTAGTCATACCCTTAACTTTATCACACTTGATACATTAAACATAAATATTTTTAAAATTAGGATATTAATATTGTATAATAGTAAAAATAGCGCATTGGAAACACCTTAGGGCTTTGAGCCAACATCTCATGCGTATCTTGATCAAAATTAGGATATTAATCTACACATATTAATAAAAGAAAAAAAAAATTATCACTTGTCATCTTCTTAAATTATTTTTTTAATACTTGTCATTCTTTTAAACATCATCACTTTATTTTCTCTTTAAAAAAGTATTAAAGTAATTTAAAAACTAAAACAATTTATCTCTCTTCATAAAAATTAGTTTGATCAATTAATATATTTTTCTCTATCATCTATATTTTTTAATCAAGTTTTTAAAAATAAATTTTATTAAGAAAATTAAAAATCATTTATTTTCTAAAACATTAAACCTTTTGAAACAAAATATTTTAAATCAGACCTTTTTTAAAATAATTATAAAAAATATGGAATTTTCTAAAAATATTTTTATTAAAACAAACTGAATAATTAAAAACTTAAGTTTTTGATAAACAAGATTTTTATAAACAATAAAATTTTATAAGAAAATCTTAAAACATATATTTAAAAATGAAACTATTTAGATAAAAGATTTAAAAATAGTATAATTGTTTTATCTCTTGAACAAGTATAATCTGTTTATTACTAACTATAATTTATTTAATAAATGAGTTCTAGACTATCTATTTATCTATATATCTATCTGTCTATAACCTATTTATTATTATTTACTTGAAATAGACATTCATATGCAATTATAATCATATTTTATCTTCAAACATTATTTTATAATTCATAAATTTTTATTACTAATTATTTATTATTTTATTAATTTAACCCGTGTAATACACGGGATACTAACCTAGTATTGTATAATAGTAAAATCATAATTTTATTTCCTTTTAACTTAAAAACACATAAATATTTTCTTACTAGATTAACATCCCGTGTATTACATTGGTCGATAAGTAAAATATTAAATAGTTAGTAATAATAATTATTAATTATAAAACTATATTTTGATATAAGATATGATTAAGGTTACATATGAGTAAAGACTATAAGTACATTTTCTTTAAATTTTGGTTTCTTAAAAAGTATTATTTTGTTCCAAATCAAACGTTTTAAAAGATGTCATTTGTAAAAGTTTTATTATTATAACTCTAAAATTTAATTATTTTGGTTTGTAAAAATAATTTTTTTCTAAAATACAAATTTAAAATACTTCTACTTTTAAAAAGTTTGATGTTCTAGAATAATTTTTAATGTATTAAAAGACCTTTTTAACTTATTTAAAAATTATTTTTAATATAAAATATAAATATTATCATTATAGTTAATGTAACAATTTAATAGAACAGATAAACGAAAAAAATAAAACTAAAAGATCTAGAATTATACAAAATATTTACTCAAGACATTCTTTTAAAATAATAGATAGATATTTACTTTTAAGTTTTCTTCAAGCTGTAAAAAAATAAAATTATATAAATTTTTTCATCTCTTTCTTTTATTTCTAAATTAATTTTCCGTTTTTTCTATCATTCAGTAAGGTAAATTGATTTTTGGGATAACAATTGACTAGGGTGTACCGCTGGTAGAACCATCTTTCTTCTCTTTTGAACAATCTTTGTACTAGAACACTTTTGGAAATTGATGTTAGAAATATGACAGATGCTTCATCTTCATCATCATCATCTTCTTCTTCTTCTAACGATGATCGATTCACTGGAGTTACAGATGCAGATCCTGCAGCTAATCTCCCTCGCACCTTCAAGTATTTATTAGGTTAGTGTTCTTAATCATCTTCAATTGCTTCAATCGATCCCAATTTTTCGATCATAAAACCTTATTTCTACTCTTCGCAAATAGCTACTCAGTTTTTATCTCGCGGAATCCCATTCATCTTCAATTCATGGATCGTCAGACATCTAACAGAGGAAGATTACGCGGTAAGGGCTGTTACTATGATACTTTCAATTTGATACACCCTCGCAATAGATTTGATTCAAGTACTGGACAGTTCGTGTTCAGAAACAACTTTGTATAGCATTACCTTTGTTTAGTACAAATGTGTTGAGGTGCATATGCTCCTGATGTATATGAGATTTGGCTGATGTATAGGAATCTGCTTTTTTAACGATCCTTTGAAGTGACAGATATGATATAAATCAGCAGTTGGTTCTGTAATTGGCTTTCTGTTGTTGTATATGGCAGTTTGAATCTTATTCGTGTGTGTATTTTAAGCTGTACTGTTACCAAAGAACACAATTAATTGGGAAATTGGCTAGAGTCTAGTTTTTCTGACTTCCTTTGTAAAAATGTCGTTGGGTCATTCTTTAATATAAGGAAGAAAAGAGGTTTAGATCAAGAAGGATGTTGCAAATTCTTTGCCTTTTGTTACCTTGTGTTATTTGGGATTATCTGTTTCTAAATGTTTCTCACGTTTTTGTTTCTTTGAAAAATGCAGCTGTATGCTGTGCAGTTTCATCTGTTCGTGACATGTGTATTGTTTCTTAGTCGAGAGGGTTTCCGGAGAGCATGCATGAGGGCAGACATTAGATGGTATTATTATATTGCTGAATTACTAGTAAACATATCTAGTGCAGTGATTTATTATGGTGTACTTGCTCATTATATTCTACTTGACTGTTATGGTCAGTTTGAATCATAAAAGGATTTAGGTATCTGTGTCTCATAAAGAATGCACTTAGACAGACATTTTAACATGTTTCAGCAGTTTCATCTCTGTGGGTATGTGTGTTTTAGGCTTTTCTTTACTTGGCAAATGGCCCTGAGTCAAGGTGGAAAAGTCAAACATGATACCTTAAACTTCTGTAGTATCAAATTGTTTCGTTGCCTATGAATGTATTAATTATAAAAAAAGTCTTTTTTGGCAGCAAAGGTGCTTTAACTGGTGATAATGCGGCAAAGATTTTGAAATTAGCTTGGATAACTCTCCCATGGGGAGTGTTTATTACAGTTATTGGCTGTGCATTTGTCTTCCGGATACAAGCTTTAAGTTTCTCAAACTCATATGGGCAAGCTGTCTTAATTAATGGTAATATGTGAATTCTGGTTGTGAAAATTCAGAAGTTTATTTTTCACTTTCCAGTGATTTCTTAAATATAAGACATTGTGGAACTCAACTTTTAAGGGAATTTAATGTCTATCTGCAGCATGTGCTTGTATTCTGGAGCTGTTGGCTGAACCCTTGTATATACTTTCACAGAACTTGCTTCTTCTCAAACTTCGTTTGTTGGTTGAAACTGTAGCAACTCTTTCGCGATGCATAACAGTTTACATCTTTATTGTCATGCAAATAGACATGGTAAGGAAGTTATAGGGAATACTTTCCATTGTGGTTTAATATTGGACCTCTTTAAATCTTTTGAGCAATTCATCCGATGATCAGTTGTTGGATCTTGGCTCTGGATAAATATTTTGTGACTAATAAGCATATAGTAAGTATACTGAAAATACTAGAAAATGTTTCCCTGTGACCATGTATAAGTTTGATGTTTTTGAATCCATATCTTGTTGCATCGCTCTGAACAAGATCATAGCATGCGTTAGAAGTAGAGGTGGCAATTTCGACCCATTACTTAGGCCGTTCGGGTTATGTATATTTCTAACGGGTAAAATAGGAAAAGAACAGCTTAAAAGGAAATGCATCAAAAGTTGCCAAAACATTCGCACAAAAAGTGTATCTGGTCAATCTGACCTGTCCTGAAATTACCCGTTTTTACACATTATTCAACCCTCCTGCCCCTCTCATTTGGCACCTCTGTTCAGAAGGATCTGTAAATAAGAGGCAACCAATGATGCTTATATATTGGAAATGATACATATGCTTTCATACTGTCTTGCAGGAGAGAGCCATTGTATTTGCATTGTCTCAGGCTGCATATGGAGCTTGCATTTTCTTGTGCTATTGGGGTTATTTTCTACTTCTGCATGGATATAAACTTTCTGTCCTCTTTCCTTTCAGGTATCAGTTCTCTTGAAACAAAAGCATGTCTCATGTTCCAAATAAAAAATGTGTTTGAAGTTGGGAAATAAATGTGTCAAGTGTCTGTAATCTTTAAAAATGAGTTGGATTTCAGTTTGTTATGTTTTCTTAGATGGTGCAGTAGTCATCATCTATTTTATGTTTCTATGTTATTTTTATATGCAAATAACACAGTACATGTACAGGATAAGAAACTATGATAAAGAGCTCTCAAAAATGTGCACATTATTCACCCTTCAGTCGTTCCAGAAATTGATTCTGCAAGAAGGAGAAAAGATGGTCCTTGTGTGGTTTGACACACCATATAACCAAGCTGTATATGGACTCGTAGACAAATTAGGTATGTATATGCTCCAATATTCTGTGTTTGTCTTCAGAGACTTGGTTACTTATATTTAGGATATCATGATTGCATTGTTATCAAGTTAGATGATGTATATGGGTGTAGTTATGCGTATAATATTTTTGCAAAATCATTCTCTCTTTCATGTTCTTCTGAAAGTAAAGTTAGGAAACATTGCACCTTTGATTTGAAGTGGACGACAGGTATTTCTTAATGACTTTGAGTTCCAAAAATCTTAAGAGGACTAAATTTTTTTTAAAGGGCTTTTTCATGGATGAATCTATAGCAAAAGAAAAGGGAAATAGAGATTAGAAATCTTGATCTACCTGTTTCATCCAGGATTGTCTAATTAATAATCTTTATTGATTTAGGTAGCTTAGTCGTGAGATTGGTGTTGCTACCTTTTGAAGAAAGCTCGTATGCGACATTTGCAAGGTCTGCATCAGGTTTACTTCTCTCCATGCTCTCATTCGTCATGCAATATAAATATTTTAATTATATATAGTTATTCTTGTCATTTTCATGATGATTTAACTCCTTAGCTAATATATATGTTATCCACTAGATACAAATTGGTGGTTACATTTGTCAAACTTGTTTGACTTTGACCTGATTACTTGCCTATCTGTGATAATACTTGTTTTCTTTTGTTGTATTTCCAAGATTCTACATGCAATATATTTCCATAAAAGGTTGTTTTGCATTCATTAATGCTCGTTGGCCTAAGTTTCTATCATACACTAGCTAACATCTTTCATTTTTTGTTATTTCATTTTCTTCATTTGTTTCTACTAAATATATGGGAACCAGCAGAAAAAATGCAACAGATAAGGCAATGATTGTTAGTTATATGATTCTTTAAATCATTATTACATTATTTATCTAAATATGCCATAATTAGCTTTTAAGCTCTAGATATGTTATAGCTGTATCATTATTTATCTAAATATATGTTATAGCTGTATCATTATTACATTATTTATCTAAATATGCCATAATTAGCTTTTAAGCTCTAGATATGTTATAGCTGTATCATGTATGTTTGTTTTATCAGCACACACTGCTCTAGAACTTTGCTCGGTATCGTAGCCTAAGAATGTCTCGGCTGCGAGGAATCATGTAATATTGCTGGACTGCTAATAATATCTACGTATTTATTGACAGGGGAAGACATGCAGAAGAAAAGGAAATTACAGAGTTCTTTAAGAGATGCATTGAAGCTTGTTATGTTAGTTGGTATGCTATAGAGCTACTCCAGTTAGCTTGTCACCTTGTCATTCATTTTAAGTGTGTATAAATCCTCTGCCTAATGGTTTCATGTTCTTTTTGCATATTTTATAGGATTGGTGTTTATGGCATTTGGACCCAGCTATTCTTACTCTCTCATAAGATTGTTATATGGTCGCAAATGGAGTGATGGAGAAGCCACTGCAGCTCTTAAATATTACTGTTTGTATGTTGTTGTTCTAGCTATGAATGGTAAGTGAAGTTTTCATCCTCTCTCTTTTCTCTTTATTTGAGTTATGTTTTTAGTTAAATTAGCAAGTGTCCCAAAGAAAGAATCACAACTAATACTCTTTCAACTTACATTTAATTTGTTGGTTTCTGAATAGATCTTTATTGAGCAACAGTGCAACAACTTAAATAATTTAGGATAAAATCACCTCATCCTGCACCCTGTAGTACTAGAACCACAGCCTTTTGGTTGGTTTCTAAATAGATGGCCTTTCTTTTTCTGCCTAGTTTATCAATGTATTTTGGTTTGTACTATTGTCATTTTGTTTGATGTGGTATGATGGTTTTTAAAAGGGTAGTAACCTGTAACAATATAAGACATGAATCCCCTATCAAGTATCATCTGCATCTTAGTCAAGACTATAGATGATGTTTTGACCCAATTACTTATAAATGGGTTGGTTTGTGTTTATGTTTTATCTTTAAAGGGTCAAACAATGGGTTGAAAGTCGTTGAAAGTGTATTATTAATGCATAAAACTATCTTAATTGTTTTAGATTTGTAATTAGAGTGTGGTTATTTGTGAAATATTTTGACAAAGTTATAATAAACCTAAAAGTTTTGGAACAAATATTTTTTGGGTCAATCAACCCTAGGCAAGCCTACTGAAAAATTACCTCTTTTTGATCCATTACCCAACCAGCCTATTTTGCCACCTCTAGTCAAGCCCAAAAAGTGTTGGTATCTGGGTAATTTTGCCATTTTCAGGTTTATATATGCTTCTCCGCATTTGCAATCCCCCTCCTCAAATATTTATCAAACCCCTGATAGAACTTGAAACTTATCCAACTTCCATATGCCTAAAACAAAGAAATTCATGCATGTTGTTCTTGGTTGCTCCTAAGCTGATGGATCCAGTTGGTTTATCCTGGTCGCTTAGATTCATAACTTAAAACATACAAATCATAGCAATTTGGGAAATTTGTTAAAACATTCTTGATAGGTTGATTTCTGATGTTATTAAAAGATTCTGGATTCCTTAGTAGTGATAGATGTTGCCCTAGTGCTACAAATTGTACATGAACATAAGTTTGCTCTTTCAGTTGGATTATATTGTGTTGTTGTAGGCACATCTGAAGCCTTCTTGCATGCAGTGGCAACAGAGGATCAACTCAAGCGTTCAAACAATTCTTTGGTTTTGTTTTCATTTATCTATGTAGTGCTCAACATTCTGCTCATCCGGTCAGCTGGTGCAGTTGGATTGATTTTTGCTAATGCTCTTAGTATCCTTCATTTAAGTTCCTGTTTGCAATTTAACTTTGTTAACGGTGAATATGTGCTGTGTTGGGTATTTGGTTGGGTCGACCCATAATATGTTTTGTCCAACAAAGTAAATGTTCTTATTTACTTTTTGTTAAAAGCGTAGTTACAGAAAATACATTACTACAATAATAGTCTAATTTTGGATCAAGTTATTCAATAGGTTTTATGTACTAATATACACTTTGGGCGACTATTCACTATTGGCCAATGGATTCATTTGTCTTGTAGCTAGTTTCTGAATTTACCCGCATGACCTGATAACATAGCCTGAATAAATTTACACATAAGTAAACGGGTCAAAATGGCTACGCCACCTCTTTCAATCTCTACAAAGTTACATGTGGTGTTCTTTTTTATGTATTTAGATAGTCTCAGAAAGCTATATTGAAATAGTGATTTATAAAGTTTGTTACTCTTGACCATTGAAATTTCTTAAATATGATTCCATTGAGTTCATATAACTGCAATATTCTACAGCTACTCTTCATTGACATTAAAGTTGATATATCAATTCCTTGACTGCTATTTAGATATGGTTTTTCGTATAATTTACTCAGCCATATTTATCAGACGCTACTTTAAGGTAAATCTATAGTTTTGGTGATATATTACTTGCAAAATTTAACTTGATTGTATTGCCATGCCGCAGGATTCTCCGTCTTTTTCCTTCCACAGCTGTTTACCTGGTGGCTGGACAATTTTGTTGTTTTCAAGTGCAGCAACTCTTGTTTCTGAGAAAGTATTTTTGGACCGTGATAACTTCTGGCCAACATTTTGCATTCACTTCTCCAATGGATTCGCTTGCTTCTGCTTTGCGTCATTTGTTATGTAAGTTGTCTGGCTGCCATCTGACATTATTTTTTGTGTATCAATTTCCAACTTGTAAAGAGGTATTACAATCTCAAAGTGAAGAATAATAGCCTAGACAATTATACACCATAGTTATTTCATTAATTATTCTTTTTTTGTGCATGCAGTTACCAGAAGGAGAAACCTTTCATCAACAAAGTTGTTCGCTTCCGTGAACATTCTGATTGAAAACAAAGGTTTGTTCAGAAAGACGAGCTAAATCTTAGACTACTGGCGTGTTTGGATTGGTGTTTTGAATAGTTTATCGAAGGATAATGTCCTTTTTGTCATATTAAGTATTGGTTTCTAAAATTATAAAAATTTTCCGAACACTTGTAACATCTCCTACAACTGGTTTTATACATACATTATCTGATTGTGATTATTCATGATCACAAACACTTTCAGAACACACATCCGAACACTCCCTGAATGTCAACAAATAAGTGTTGTTCACCACCCTGGTTAAATTAATTATTTTGTATGTTTAGGCAAGTGAGAACATGAAGGAAAAACCGGTTTTCTATCGTGGTGCAATCTTGATCCAACCTTTGATTTTAGGTCTCTTGAAAATCTAACATTCTGTCTGTTAGTCATGCAGAAAAATCTTTAAGGAAACCCTTGAATGACTTGCAGTACATAATTTTGTACTATTTGATTTAATTTCACATTTGCGTAACCACATTGTATTTTTTATTTTAGTTTTATAGCAAATTATTCTAGTCTCTGTTCTGCTTCCTTAGTTTACTAATTTACTTTTGGCTTGATGAAAATATTTTAAGATTTTGACTTGATGTAAAGCACTTCTCTTTGATGTTGCAACTTACTCTTTTTTCTTTCTTCCTTTTTATAAATAAATGGCCAGCTGTAATGAAGTTATATGCCATGTTATTACAATTATTTTGCTTTTAAACTATGCAATGAAGTTGTTTTAGGACTTAAGCAAGAAGAGGCACTCACTATCTGCACCTCATTTTCCACCACTTTGGTAAGTCTACCCCACTCCTTTTTTATCTTACCTTTTAGGATTATGCTGATTTTTTATATATATTATCATCATCTTAATTATCCCCGTCATTTATTTAGTTTGAGACTTGATAGAACTTTTTATATCTTGACAAGTAATGCTAGATTTACGAAAACTTAGGACTCTACATATGTATTGGTACAATGGTACAAGATTTAAACCCATATGGTACACCTGTGTGACTGTCAAGAATTCCTGCATAGGATAGTAGTGCATGCATCTGCAGTAGTATTCGTTGCCTTGGTAGTTGTACCTAACCACTTTGTGATTTAGACAAAACAGTGTTGCTGAATGATACAACCTGCTTTTCATAGTTGTAAACTGAGCTCTATAGTTTGAGGGTTAGGGTGTAGGCTATATTGATAAAGTGAACAACTCATGCACTTACTAATTATAAGCAATTGAGATGTGTGGAGGTAGAAAAAAAAGTTCTCAATAAATCAAAATGATGATTAGAATGTAGAAAAGAAGCATGTACTTTTGACCTTTATTTCAATACAAACAAACAAGTGTGATAAAAGTTGGTCTTTTTTATTTAAAAAAGTAGTAGTAATCTTCTAAAACAACATCATGATACCTTGATCTTTGCTTTATATGTTGGATTCCTCATATACTTGACTTTTAATTCAAATTAGTTACTTGCTATATTGATGAGATGGATGGAGACTGGAGGGTATGTTGAACATTTAGATTGATTTTTAATGGTTTTTTGGGGCCCAATGATTGCATTTTCTTTATTTTAGTTATTATTATGTCATTGAATTATTACGTATTATTATGCTTTGACATTGTGGTTAAAAGTCATCATATCAAACTAAAATCATTTAAAGGTGCCACAGTCATGGCATCCGATGACAAGTTTTTAACCCGCATTAAAACTGTCTTGTCTAATATGCTTCCAATTCGAGTCTATCAATTGGTAAGTCTGGCTATGCATGGTATTGGGTCTAAGTGACCCTAGACATGTTATTTAGTATATGATACCCGTTTTCATGTGTATGGTGATCGCGAGTCAAGTATTCATTTTTCCAATAAAAACTAAATTCTTTGTATGCCAGTGGATTTGGGATAATATTTGACAATCAAATATGGCAATGGGTTCTTGAATGTCTATAAAATTAGGTGCTTAGTTTACTTCATATGTTCTTTCCATTTCTATGATAATTTGAATTGGTTGCAATCTTTAAAAAAGTACAATTTGGGCGGATTTCGAAAACATTCATTTCCTTGACTCTCATCGTTGTTTTTGGAAGTCATGAATCAAATCATTGGTTTCTGACAATTGACTTGTTTTTATTAAAAATTACAAAGATACTTTTATACAAAATAATAAAAACAAAAATATTGATTGAGAAAGTTATCATTTTGTCATGGAATATTAGCTTGGATTGTATTAGTCTTTCTTTTATGAGTGATGCTACTTATAATTATTGTTAAATTATTGAGCCCGAATTAGATTAAAATCAGCTAAATCATATTAATTTTAACAGATTCATAAGAAAACCTTATTGAATTATTTTATACTTACATGCACATACTTTGCAAAGTGGAGGTCTTACTAGGTGCACTATGTTTTAAGTAGATCAAGAGTTTTATCACATTGGGCACTTGAGTGGTAAGTTTTCCCTGAAATGTTTGTGTTCGCGGGTATGAGTAGCCTTTCGCTAATAGGTTTACCCGGATGATCAGGCTTAAAAATTATTCATTGACTGTTAAAAACAAACATGCCCATACAATGTTAAATAGTGGTTATAAATGTAATAAGTTAGTTTACGAGGAAAAGGTTGACCGTGTGATATTCAACTTTATTAAATTATTAAAAGAATTGGTCTTTATTTTAATAAAATTGTCATAATAATATACAATTGAAATATATATATATATTATATATATATATATATATATTATATTATATATATATATATATATATATATATATATTGTGGAACGAATGGTGGTGGATATGAAAACTAGTTTTATTAATGTAAAAAAAGATGTTAGGTTGATGAGGGATTGGTAGTGGGTGTGAAAATTATTTTCAGGGTGGAATGTGAAGAATGATATGTGGCTAATGTGAAGCAAATGGAATGCGAATTGCACGCTAAATGGTCTTACTTGGCTTGTTCAACCACATTTGTTTAGCAATCTCTTAAAGGGGTCAAGGTTTTGCAAATCCAACGTTGTAATAGTTCGGTTATCATGTCGTGTTTGGAATCAAGAACATGGCAGGAACTCAAAATCATGTCACACGTAATTTGATTATGTGAACACGTATGCTCAATTGAATGTTGACGTGAGTATAGCCTGTTTAACGTGCAAATATGTATTTCATTCTTTTAAGTATTTAATATTCGAAAATTACAAATGTATTTAAAACCAGCACTTTTAATGGTAAAACTTAGTGCCCATTTCTTTTTGGCTTCTTAAGTTTTGACATAAATCATGTTTATTAAAAAAGAATAAAATTACGCGGTAGCAAACTTATCAGGTTGACGCACACTTAGACTTGTTTAGCTTAAAAGTATCCGTATATCGACCAAAAACCGATACGATTCTATTTAAATTAACTCAAACCTAAGGAACTCAAATCCACACCGAAGCTCATTTGTGTCTTGTGTTATTGTCAAGCTTAGTTATAAAAACGAATAAATAGTCTGAATCAGATGATAATTAATTAATGTAATTAGTAGATTAGTTATCATGGAATTTCAGCAGGAGCAAAAGTGATAGAATATAAACTTCATCAACACCTTATCAAATAATTAGTAAATTGTTAGCACAGAGAAACCCTTATTTTATTGGTAAGAATATCATAGTAAAAGTTTATTACTGTCTTGTTTGGTTTTAAACCAAGGTTAGACTTTAATATTTGAAGTAATTAATAGCCATAAACATCATTTCTCTTTCTTTCTTTTTTTTCATTTTGTTTTAAAGAAAAAAAAGGAGGTTTCAACCTCAAAATTATCCCTACTTTATTAATAGCATGCCATCATGAATCGGGCCCATAGTAAAATCTTTCTGTCACATCTTTAAATTCTCTTTAGGCCCCCTTCAATGGATATTCACTTTTTTATTTTTGCTTTTAAATCTATAAAATATTTTAAATAAAGCAAACTTAAAAAACACTGAAAATACAAAAAATATATTTCAGACATGTTATCCGATCTGAAATTATATTTATCAAACCTGGTTTGTCTATACTTATGAACTAATATATTAGATATGAACGATGATTAGTGAATCCAACTTGATTTACGCTTGAACTTTTTTAATATATATATAGAGAATCAAATAAGAAGCTTTATTTTTGTTATGACAACACTCATCGCAGTTAATCATTTAATTTATAATAATTTCTTTATAATTATGCTAATGATTGTATTAAAATTGTATGCATGAACATTTTACTTGAATATCTTTGTTGGAGTGTCTTACTATTTTTAAATACATCTATGATAGTTATCTTTTGAGGTTGAGAGTTATCTTTTGAGGTTGAAAGAATGATAATCATATATTATAGTAATGATCTGTTACGGAATAAAATAAGAACTCAACTCAAAAGACAAGTCATATATTTTGTAATGATTTTAGTCCAACACTTCTTAAGGGCCAAAATCCTTGTTGGTCACGGTTGGTTCTCATCATGCGACCACTCCGAGTTTAGCTCTAATATCATTATTACCGGAGAACTTAACATACATAATACTAGTCTAATTGGTGATAGAGCTCATTTGGTCTACAAACTCACATTTTTTAAATGTGTAGGCGTTCATGATCATCTAGTACATGATTATTTCTCTCTATCCTTTATATATATAAAAGAAATATTCTATGAATTTATAGATGCAAAAAGTATTAGTTTTGTGACAATGACATGGAAAGAGAGAGAGATAAAAGATCATTTACATTGTTATTAAATTGTACATTTGTAATACGTCAATTAACATATATGACAATGCCCGATGCATGACAAGTAGTGAAGATGTCTCTAAGAGCTTCACTTGAAATTCTATAATTTTTGTGAATGCATTATTTTTATATACTCATGAGAGTATTTGAGATAACCTACTCAAATCCATATCCAAATTTTACAAGCAACACATGTACCAAAACATAGATTCCATGAGGGTTCGACTGCATTGAACGCACACATTCAGCTTAAAGGAATCGCTCAAAAGCATGAAAACGTCAATACATGCGATCAGATAACAAGCCCCCGATGATTATGCTCGAAGTTGTAGCCTCACAATAAAGTTGAATTTGGCAAGCGTTTTTGGATGTCATGGGTTGGAACAATAACATCAACATGCTTAATCAATTGCCCTAAAAAAATTTTAAACTCAGCACTTCATAAAAAGTTATAGATTTTATAACTAAAAGTCGAATAATTTATAAAAACAAAATACATTCTATAAAAACATAAATAAACATTACCTATTACTCATTACCAATTAACATAAAAACCCAAAATACCCATTACCCAACCCAATACAATAAAAACCCAAAAATAAAAATTATATATATGCTAATTATTTGTATGCATTGTAAGTTATATTATGTGTTTTATGAGATGTACTAATTTTTTTTTAATCTTTAATCTTTTTATTTTAGCCCAATACTTTTACATATTTTATAATTTAGCCTCAATATGATGAGAGTATGACTCATATTCAAACTTTTATAAAAACTTATGAAAACTCAAATTTTAAAGTAAAAGATAATAAAATAAAAATAGATTATGTAAAAAATGTATGAATCTATTATGAATGCTCTTATATGGTTATTTGTTTATCACGGACATTTTATGTTTAATTTAATGACTATAGTTATTGTTTAAACTTGTAATTTAGAGAATTTGAATCGCTTAGCTGTGAAAAGAAAGCATCAAAATATGAAAACGCGTAGGAACACTATAAATGTAAGGTTTTTTTAATTTCTTTTGGTATTGTATTTTTGTTAACAATTCAATGCAATTTAGTTACGTCTATTCCGACCTGATCCGACTCGACTCAATCGAACAACCTAAAACTTTTTATGTTGTTTTGTTAGAAGCTAAATATAAAAATAGTGACCTTATAGAAAATAATCTTTGATTCCGCCAGTAAGGTACAGTAAAAAAATTATGTTACCTTTAAATTTATCGTCTAGATCTGCCACCCCTCACTTATCAACTCCCTCCTCGTAATTATCATTAGACTTGTATAAACTTTCACATTTATTAGAAGTTCGTGATGTTACTCTTTAGCCTTGTAGTCTTGAAAGGTGAAAGTACCTTCAAAACATTCTGCAACATTGCATAAAAAGTTATGAACCAATTAGGTGGAACTGAATTCGAACACGGTGTAACGTTAATAGTTACCGTAAAACGAAATTTGGAAGTATCAAGTGGCTTAAAAACACTTTATTTATGGTTCCAGCTAACTTTTTTGCCAAAATCTATATATTATATAATCTCATCCGTCAACTGTCATTTAAAAATAAAAGATAGTGTGATTTCTCTTCTATTTGAAATGAAAAGAGTCAAAGATGTATTGCATCTTTTAGTATTTTTCTTATCTTAAATACGTCACAAATTGACAATAAATTCGAATGTGCTAGTTTAAGGCCTTTATCTCGATCATGACCTCAAATTGGAATTTTAGTAAATCATCTAGATGATTATAAGTTAAATCTCAAACTAATTGGCCAAGACTACAAGTTCTAAACTGGTTCATGTATGATGTACCCTATGAAGATTGATCAGGAGATCTCATTATGATAAACAATTAAGAAAGGATGTTGGATGAAACATTTATATATATTCATGTAATCATCTATAGATTTTCCTTCATTGTCTATGTAATTCTTTCTAATCTTCACCAAATAGATTCATGAAATCATCAAGAGTGAGATTTGGATCTTACAATATCGAAAAAACCAAAGAAAGGATGTTGGGTTAAACATCATGTAGATTTGATCATGAAAGATGTATAGCACGTTTAAAAAATTATACAATATGGTTTTATGTTAGTTAGAGTACAAGCTTAAATAATTGCATGAGCATTGTAAAGTTAATAATGTGTCAGTCAACTTAACGGCGAGCTATCTGCTTTAAAAAAGGCCTTCACTTAGGACATTAGAAGGGCGAGAAAGGGCTCAACATTCTTTTAAGTTTTGAGTCACCCACGCAAACATTAGGTCAACATGTTATTTATGTATTGCAAGTCACCACAATGCAATTTATCATACTAATTTATGGTTAACACGATGAAAAAAAATTTTGAAAGTCTTGAGTTATGTTGACTAATAAAACCATATCAAAATATTACTTCATACATAAGTTACATTATTATGTGCTATACTAATTATAGTTGATATTACATCTTGGATATGAATAATATTTGTATAATAGCTTATTTGGTTTGTAAATGAGGTAGCTATAGAGATAAAAGTAAAAGGTGTTATACACCATCAAAGTTACTTTACATACAAAAATGTACAATAACATCATGGCATAACAAAAGTCCACAAATAAGTGTTGCTACGTGAACAATAATTTTGATGAAATAGATACGATATGTATCAAGATTTGAATACGTGTTGGTCACAATGACACTTCGGTAGATTTTGATCAACACAATCATGATTATGCATCACATCATGTTCAATTGTTGCAGTGAGTGATTATATTTTAAAACTTATTGTATATATTCTTTAATTTCTTATGTTTTTATAAAAAAGATATTATAATTCACAACAAATGACGCCATCTTTAGCTGCATAAAAATATTAATAAATTTCGTGTAATTTTTATTATTTTTGTTAAGTACAATTTTCTTTTCTTGTGAACTTATACTAAAAGCATAATTTACTAAAAAAACAATAAAAATATGGGATTGAATCCAATGGCAAAACTATTTGGAGTTAATATGATGGGTCTTCCCCTGGAGTCCAAGTGTGAATCTTTGTTTATAACGAGTTAATATAAATTATTTGTGATGTAAAATTAAAAATATGTTAGATAAATGTTTGAATTCCAATTGTAAATAGTTTAAAAAATATTAAAGCCGGTAGAACCAATAAATAGTTTGAAATTTTATTTCATAATTGAAAGCGATGCTATATATCATGCTTGATAAATAAATAAACAAATGAGCAAATAAAACACAGACATATAAATAAAAAAAGGTAAATAACATTGCTATAATAGGTATAAAATTATAAAAGGTACAAAATGTGTATCTAGTTTGTTTACATTTTTCCTTTATAGGAAAACTTGATGATGTGTGTCTTACGCTCCAACTAAATGATTAATGGTTTTATTTTTATAAGATAGAATGTTACTAGACATATAAAAATATAATTTTAAAGATTAGGCGTTATAAAAGAAAATTAGTTGACTACTAATACTCAAGACAAATGAAAAGGTAGCCTGACCATTGGCCATGTGTTCTTTTGCTTTTAGTGTGGGCTGTTGTTGAGACAAACATCCTTTCCAATCATTCTTTATTTTTATTCTCTTTATGCCGAATTTGGAGTATGCAACTTCTAAAAAATGTTTACACTAAGAGAAAAAAAAACATAAAGTAGGTTTCTAATTATTCATATTACCTTAAGAACCAAAATCTAAAATAATTAAAATCTTGCAAACAGAAAAGTATTGTTAATCTTCTTTAATAAAGCAAAATAATTTTTATCACTTGTTATTTTTTTACAATCGCATGTCACTATCATAACAAGTCAGTAATTTAATAATTATATTAAGTACTAATGATATTATGTATCATTTTCAAAAGATGAAACATATTTTTTAATAAATAAACAAAAAACATTTTTCTTTTAAATCAAAAAGTTAATTTTTTTGAAACAAAATTATATGAAATATTAAAACAATTTAATACAAAGAACTTTTTCCAAAAAATAACATTTTAGAAAATAAATTTAAAATAAAAGTTGTTCAAGACGAAAGTTTAAAATCATGTTGTTATTTTTTATTACTTAAGGTAGTTAATTATACGTTATTCAATCATATTTTATGTTAAAATTTATTTTATAATTTTTAAATATTGATTGCCAACTATTAATTTACTAATTCCATTCAACGTTTATTGTACACGAGTTTTTAAACTAGTATGATGTGTAAGATAAATAAATTTATAATTTTCTTACATAAAATTCTTTAATTAACTAATATTATGGCCATGAAAATAATGTTTTAAACCTTCTCCAATGTTCCTTCAGTTCTTTTAGTTAATGATGTGACATAACATCCGTCACGATAAACGGATAGTCTCTCTAACCCAGTATGATTTGTGCTTTGTTTAACACTTACATTTTGATTTTTTAACTTAAAACTACAACAACATGCATCTTGTAATATTATAACTTATAATCTTTTAGTTAGATAGTACATCACTTACCATTAAGAAGTCCAAGTGCAGTTACCTCTACTCTTAATGAAAAGAAAATGATTAAATTAGTGACGGTAAATGATGTTGCTATACGAGTTGAGATGGGACTAGAAGTTTAATTTCATGTTGTCGAGGTGAGCATAGAAAACACCAAAACATAGGTACATTAGTTGGTGTGTGTGATTATTGGAGGATATGAAGGGTATCGGTAAGCCGGTAAGGCGGGGTAGCATTCGTTCCTATTAGGGAACACCACCCCCACTCATATTGTATCAGGGTGTTAGGGTGAGCAGTAGATTTATGCTTTGATACAACATGAGGGGCGGATGATGTACACTTTTCAACCAAAAATGTTGAGAGATATCAAGGATGAAGAGGGTGATTAATTTCGTAGTTCATGAACTTAATGAGAAATAATGTAAAGGAAAGAGTGTGTTTAATATGTGAAACCGGATAAAAAAAAAAAACAACTACAATTATTTATAATTTATTTTTTCAATAAATTCATCTAAATATAGAACTCTTGCTATCAACGATGAGTAGTTGCATAGCTTAAACTCAAATGAAACATTTTAAAAAACGGTGTGTCCACACTTGATTTAACTTCCACTATACATGATCACACCGAATCATAAAATAATCTGATTTACACAATTTTACCATACAATTAATGCAGCAGACTATTTTCATAACTTAAACTCACTGTCTAAATATCACATAACAACAACATTACCACTTACTTCAAGGTTTAAGACCCATTCTAATAATAAAAACATTTTAGAAGTAATATTTAGAGTAACTTCTATTACTATTTGATCCTTATGGTTTACTTAAAATAACTATTTTAATTCAAAATATTAAAAATAACCATTTTATTGCAATAGTTCAATTAAGTAACGATTTTCATCCATTATGTTTATCTCATCCATAGATTTCGTTAAAAGTCCTCCATATGCCCCTCACATGATGATCATTTTAGTCAATTTAACTTGGAAAAAAAACTTTTTTGGTTCCCACTTTCTAGGCTCGCCACCTATAATTGATCCACTTCACAACCTACAATCATTTGTCGATTGGCTTGGTAAATTGCGACTCCTCGTTGATCGATTTCACAACCTACGACTCATCTATCGACTAGTTTCACAAGCCATGACTACTCATTGGCTCACAAACCTGCAACTCCTCTATTGATTATTCAAAGAATCCGTTGTTAAAGTCGTTTCGCTGTAACATGTCTCAAACAAGATTACAGGTTCGATCCTCACCAGGTTATAGTGAGTTTAGATTACTTTTCTTTCAAAATCTTGTTCACTACTATGGTTTTTCCATCTTATGGTTTTTTATTTTAATTAGGGCAAAATGTAATTTTTTTAAATCATGGATTGCTATATTTTTATTTGACTGTATTTGGTTTTATTGATTAAAATAACAGCAACAAACATCTCATATAGTAATAGGTTTTGTTTTTACAATCAAATTAACTAAGATGTCCCTAATATGATATGCACATAGATACTTTTAAAAGAATCTAAGAATGTGATCGACGGAGTTAATGAAAATCATTGGTTAATTAAATATATTAAACTAAAATAGTTATTTTTAGTTTTCAAATGAAAATAATTATTTTAAACAAACGAATATTGAAAACAAACGAATAATATAGTTGGTAGGAGAACTCAAAAAACACGCATGACTTGAAGAACACCACGCACGGATTGTGTCGATCACGCTAGTCACGACGGATAAGTACGACGCCGTTTCCACGTTTCCATCATGTCAAACGAACAAACCCAAACCATTTTGCACTTAATCTGCTTGGCCCCACCTTCCTCCTTCAAAATTACTTTATACGAACTCTTTGTTGTTTCTTCCATCCCACTTTCTTTCAAAAGTTCATATTTTTAAGTCATAGAGTTGATTATTAGTGATCTAATATTATTAGTTATCTAATCTTGATATGTTTATATAAAGTAAAATAGGTTAAGGAATGAAGCTAAAGTTTGGTTTAAATAATTAGAATTTATGAGTTTGTTATGAGATAATTATTAATTTATTAGCTTTAGTAAACACGTGTATTACACTGGTTAAATGATAAAATATTAAATAAAATAAAATTTTATTAATTATAAAACGATATTTTAAAATATAGATTAAAATTACGTATGAGTAAAAATTATAAGTAATAATCAATGATATCAAATTTTTATCTAAGGTTTTGTATGAGAAAACCATTGAATGTACACGAGTTTAAAATTTTAATTAAATAACCTAATGTGACATTTTAAAAAAGTAAAATATTAACTAATCTCGTCTCGAGCAATTGTAAATGACAAAAAACGTAAAATATGATGGTGCAAGTAATAATTACATGGAATTTACTAAAGAAAAAGCCTTATAGGAAGAATGGTCCGTGATACTTTTTCATACTAATTATAACATATAATCCATATGTAGTTGAGTACTTGAGTTTACTATTAAACTTAAGCTCATATTATAATACAACTAAGTATGAACAATACATAATTCAATAGAAAAAATCTTTCAAATTCCATATTAAAAAATGACCACTCTATATCTTAATAGACTTGATTAAAAAGTTCTACATTAATAAAAAATATTATAATAAAACTGGATAAAAAGAAAATAAAAAACGACATTCAATAAATTAAAGAAACCACTTATAAAATAAAATATTTCTAACGAAATAAGAACACGTTTCAAAAGATTTTGGAAAATAATGATTTTGTTGATGGTGACAAATAAAAAAAAGAGACAATAATGAATAAAAGACAATTGGAACTATTGATATCTAATTAAATACCTTTTTTAAATAATATTTTTTTTAATTTCTAAAACCAATTCTTTGTTTTTACTAATATTGTTTCTATAGAAAAACATATAAAACATTATAATTGATGTGTATTTAAGTGGTACGATACAATCTTAAAGTAAACATTTATTTTAGATTTATGATTTATTTTGTCTTTCAAAAAATAAAGATTTGATAAGAATATAATTTTAAAAATTAACGTATGTTAGGAGTAAAAATAAGAAATATATTTTTTTAGTTTAAAATAGAATAGTTTTAATTTATATCCTGTTAAATTTGGAAATAAAATGTGTATTTAAAAATTTTAATACAAAATGGTAGATTTAATTTTTTTGAGCCGAAAATATATTTATTATTAAATGTCAAGATGACATGTGGCATTAGATGAGTCTAAAAAGTGACATGTGACAACCATAGTTACCATTTTGTTAGAGTAGTAGGATAGGATTTACTTGATTACTTAAATAGTATTTAACTTCGGTTATTATTAGTTTTTATTTAATTTTATTTGTCGAGTTCACTAATAAGAAAAAAGTTGAAATTTATTACTTCAATTATACGTGTTTGTATTTATTTTCTTTTTGATCTAGTTGATTACTTCAACAATAATCGAGATGGTGAGTACATATGTTTCTTTTTGTCAGTGCCATTTGAGAATTCATTAAGTTAATCTTAATTGTTTGTAATTTTATAACGATTTTGGTTTACAACACCAAAGAACGTGGCTTTACGCCTCTATCAAAATAAAGTCAAAAAACTAGTCATATCAAATACTCTGTTTGAGGAAGGTGATGATGGTCGGCCTGATTAAAGGAAGTTATGAGGTCATTGGACGACAATCGCTATGGTGTTTACGGTTTAATCGTATTGTCAATCATTAGCTCCAATGGTTTAGGTTGGAGCAAAGGAGATGAGAGATACAGGGGAAATATAAATTTTTTTTTGTCATGTGGGTGAATTGATGGTGAGATTTATGATGAAACTAGCTTTAGTAAACTTGTGCATTACACGAGTTAAATAAAATAAAATATTAATACAATAAATTTATTAATTAAAAAATAATGTTCTAATATATGATATGATTGAAATTACATTTTAGCAATTACTATAAGTAATAAAATAGTGATATCAAATTTTTAAAATTTAATTTTAATTTTTTTTCCAAAAACAAATAAATAAATATTTTGTTCTAAAACAAACCGTATAAAATTTTATTTTTAATTTTATTATTATTATAACTCCCAAATTTAATTATTTTTTGTTTTAAAAATTGACTTTTTAAAAGTACCAAATTAAAATATTTTGTATTTTTAAAAAAGTTTTATGCTTTAGAAAAAATTTTATTGTATAAAAAGTTTATTTTTTTAGAAATAACATTAATAACAAATAGATCTATTTCTTAATTTATTAAAAATCTAACAAAGTGGTATAAGGACTTAAACATGTAATGGGACTAAAACCGTAACTTAAGATCAAATAAGAAATATAACTATACAATAAAGATCTTTTGTGCGTTTCTTTTTTAGGTTTATTCTTTCTCGTCGTGTATTTTGCTTATTTTGCTACTTAGACAAAATAACTTTTAAAGGCTAAATTTAATATTAATTAATATGTTTCAGATTATAATATCGGATAAAAGATTTTTAAACTGCTGAATAGATTTAATATTTTACTTGGTGTTCAAGTTACAATGTTGCTCGTACATTTTTTAGTAGGTTACGATTTTATTTTGTGGATACATGAAACATTTTTATTCCGTAATATAATGATTTATTACAAATAGTACTTTTATTTTCTAGTATACGTTTTAGCCGAGATGGAAACTACTAATTAAGTAAGGGTTACACTATACACACCTCAAAAATAATTTCCAAACTTGTTATATTTTACCTCATAAAAATAGTTTTAGAAAAAAAGTTTTTCTTTTCTTAAAATAAGATTTAAAAACTCTTTTTTATATAACAATATAAAAACATATTTAAAAATAAAACAATTCCATAAAAATTTAATATAACAATTTTTGAAGTTAAAAAAACGTTTATACGTACTTTTTTAGAATTAGAAATAGACCTAAATGAACTTAATTCAACATATTCAACCGTTTAAACCAATATATGTGATTTGGTGATCTGATTAAACCTGCTAAACCGTTTATTATTTGGTTTATACGGATAACTGAACCGAATAAGAAATATCGTGTGTAACTGTTAACCAAATTGGAAACCGAATTTATAATGTGATTCGATTTTTAAGGTTACGGATACGATTCAGTTTTCGGTTATTTTATATTTTTTATTCTTTTTAACACTCGTAAGTCGTAACCACTACAAATAAAAATAACAAATGACAAAAACTACAAAGACTAAAAGTAATAACAAATAAATAAAACATAAAAAATTAGTTTAATATATTTAAGGGTAATATGAAAAACAACAAAATATAAAAAGCAAAAATGTATTATTTTTACAAGTTAAGGGAAATAATATAACAAGTAAAAATAGTTTATAAGAGATATATATAACAACACTTATTAGTAAATAGTAATTACTAATAATCCAAACATTTGTGTGTAAAAATGTGTAATCACTCAAGGAAATGCAAATCAACATGGGAGCAATGATGTGTTTTTTATGTGTAATATGGTTGAGTAATTAATTATAATAAAAAAGTATTGTTGATTGTAAACTGGTCTAGTTTCCATCTTTATAATGGTTGTTTAAAAGAATTAGTGTATATTTTTTCGTGAAAGAAGTATAATATATTTGTGGCGATGGCGCAATTTAAGGCAAGCAAAAGACAAATTTATTAGGCTATAATCCAAAATTTTTAAAATCCGGAGGATTAAAAATATAAAGTGACATAAATTACGAGACGGTTGCATTCCATCACATGTATCTTCTCATATATGCAACTTTCGGTCATCCATCTCCTTGTTTCCCTATTGCAGTTATTAATACAAAGTCAACACCAATATTATATCATACACTTTTTAACCCACCAAAATTATATAAATATATGGTATTTCGAGTCAAAAATTCTTTTTGAACTGTAACTTGTTACATTTAAAAATCACATATATTTTACTTGTAAGAATTCAAACCCGAAACCTTTTTGTATAAAACAGATAATATATCACTAAATCACAAGATCATAGGTATTTAAAACTAATTAAGTATAAAATCCAAGATCAAACAAAATATTTGTATTAAAAACTAATTTAATACATACCTTATTATAATCTAAAACAATTTTACTGATAAATACAAAAACAAACGCAACTAATAAAAATTTCATCATACAAACTATCGTCATAATAAAGCTACACTATTACATCGTCTAAAAAACAATTTTTGAGAAAATAAAAAATTATTAATAACTATAATCATATTTTTTAATCATAAAACATACATTTATTACTTCACACACACCTTATTAAGGCATATCTATAACTATATAACTTGCACAATCTAAATTCACATCACTTTATAATATAAAATAAACTTAACCGCTTGAGACGAAATAAATTATATATGTACTACACACCTTAATAGCGTTAATGTGTAAGGTTTGTATAGTGTTGGTTTAAACAGTAAACACATCACACTAGACATGTGCGTCCCTTGTAAAATTGAAAGCAAAACCAGATGGTTCATGTGAGTGAAAAAAGCGAGCAAACATAATAATAATAATAATAATAATAATAATGCGAAAACAAAATTCAAAAGAAAAAGCAGAGGGAAAAAAGCAAGAAGGTGTGAATGAACAGAAGTGATGAGCAAAGAAAGAAGACATACCGGTGGCCTCCTCTGCTTCTTCTTCTTTCTTCACACCAAACAAACCCCACTCAACACCACAATCATCATCAAACATCCTCTGCTCCCATCACTCCTAAAAAGCAACAATCTATGAATCTAATTCCACCAATATCCCCTTAAATCCACCACCTTTACCTTCTACCCTTATACACCACCACCACCACCACTCTTCATTTGTTTGTTTCAATCATCATATTATGGACCACCAGTTTCACCACCGTCCTCCGCCGCCCTATCTCCTCCTCTTATTCTTCCTCTTCGCCGCCTCCACCACCGCCACCGCCCCTTTACCCTCACAACTTGCTTCACTTCTTTCCTTAAAATCATCCCTCAAAGACCCTCACAATGCTTTACATGAATGGGAACTGTCCGGTAACAGTAATAGTAACGGGACAGTTCCCGTTTGGTGCATGTGGTCTGGGGTCACGTGTGACCCCGAAACACATGACATTATGTCACTAGATATCTCTAACCGGAATCTCTCTGGGGAGATTCCGGCAAGTATCAGATACCTAAGGAGTTTACGTCGTTTGAATATCAGTGTGAATCAGTTCTCCGGAGCTTTTCCAACGGTCATATTCGATCTTCCGTTTCTTCAAACGCTTGATTTTAATCATAATCTTTTCAGTTCGAGTTTTCCACCTGGGGTTTCGAAATTGAGGTATCTCACATTCTTCAGTGCTTACAGTAACAGCTTCGTCGGGCCATTGCCGACGGAGTTTGTGCGATTGAGGTTTCTCGAGCATTTGCATCTCGGTGGAAGCTACTTTGATGGTGAAATTCCACACAGTTATGGCGGATTTCAGAGGTTGAAGTTTCTTCATCTCGCCGGAAACGCCCTCGCCGGTGAAATTCCGCCGGAGTTAGGCCGTTTAATGTCGTTAGAGCATTTGGAAATTGGATACAATGCGTTCTCCGGCGGTGTTCCGATGCAGTTTGCTTCGTTGTTCAATCTCTCACTCCTTGACGTTTCTAACGCTAATCTCTCAGGTGAGTTTCCGATCGGTTTCACAAACATGACGAAGATTAAGTCGTTGTTGATCTTCAAAAACAACTTTCACGGCGGAATTCCGGTGGAAATCGGAAATTTGCAGTCCGTTGAGGTTCTCGATTTGTCGGATAACAAATTCTCCGGCAGCATACCGGAGCAAGTTTCATCTCTGAAGAATCTGAAGAGGTTGAGTCTAATGAACAATAATCTAACCGGAATCATACCTGAAGGTATAGGCGAGCTTCCGATGCTCGAATACCTTTTCCTCTGGAACAATTCTCTCACCGGAGTTTTACCACAAAGATTAGGGCAAAATTCAAAGCTACAGAGTCTCGACGTTTCTTCAAACAATCTCTCAGGTCCGATTCCGACGAATCTCTGCCTCGGCAACAGTTTACAGAAGCTACTTCTCTTCTCCAACAAGTTCTCCGGCCACCTTCCACCGTCGTTAGCGAATTGCACATCGTTACAGAGGTTTCGCATCCAAAACAACCGACTAAACGGCTCGATTCCGATCGGATTCGGAAGCTTATCAAACATCACGTTCATGGAGATGAGTAAGAACAATTTCACCGGACCATTTCCGATCGATTTGTCCAATGCACCTAACTTACAGTACTTAAACGTATCGGAAAACTCCTTCAACGACGTTCTACCGGAGAACATATGGAATTCACCGAGTTTACAGATCTTCTCAGCCAGTTTCAGTAAACTCAGAGGCAAAATTCCGACGTTCAAAACCTGCAAAAACTTGTACAAAATTGAAATCGAAGGTAACGATTTGACCGGTGGAATTCCTTTTGATATCGATCATTGTACGAAGCTACTTTCGTTGAATCTACGACACAATTCGATTTCAAGCATTATTCCATCGGAGATTTCATCTCTTCCGTCGATAACGGAAGTTGATCTATCACATAACCT
Organism: Flaveria trinervia; assembly: GCA_025506515.1. NCBI lineage: Eukaryota > Viridiplantae > Streptophyta > Magnoliopsida > Asterales > Asteraceae > Flaveria > Flaveria trinervia. The sequence continues at coordinate 79,905,745 of CM046441.1, read as the reverse complement.
ACTCACCGGCACCATTCCTTCAGCTTTCGGTAACTGTAAGACACTAGAAGCTTTCAACGTTTCGTATAATCAGCTCACAGGTCCGGTTCCTTCATCCGGAATCGCGTTTTCCAGCCTGCATCCTTCGTCGTTCACCGGAAACGAAGGACTCTGCGGTAGAGTCATTAACAAGCCCTGCGGTACCGAGGTTGAAACCGCGGTGAAACAGGATCGGTCAAAAAAGTCAACGGGCGCGATCATGTGGATTATGGCAGTGGCGTTCGGTGTCGGTCTGTTTGTTTTGGTTGCTGCAATCCGATTCTTCCGTGCAAACTACCAACGGGGGTTGGTGGTGGAAGAATCGGAGTCACGGCCGTGGAAGTTAACCGCTTTCCAGCGGTTAAACTTCACGGCTGATGACGTGGTTGAGAGCTTATCGATGACTGGGAAGATCATTGGGACGGGGTCTACTGGCACGGTGTACAAGACCGAAATGCCAGGTGGCGAGATCATAGCGATAAAGAAACTGCGTGGAAGCATAAGGAGACGATCCGACGAAGGAAAGGCGTGTTGGCCGAGGTAGAGGTGTTGGGTAATGTGAGGCACAGGAATATTGTAAGATTGTTGGGGTGTTGTAGCAACAAAGAATGTACGATGCTCCTATACGAGTACATGCCTAATGGAAGCTTATATGATTTGCTACACGGGAAAAACAAATGTGACAATTTGGTCGCGGATTGGTTCACAAGATACAAGATCGCGTTAGGGGTGGCTCAGGGGATTTGCTATCTTCATCACGACTGTGATCCGGTGGTTGTTCACCGTGATTTGAAACCAAGTAATATTCTTTTAGATGGTGAGATGGAGGCGAGGGTGGCGGACTTTGGGGTCGCCAAGCTCATCCATTGTGCTGAATCGATGTCGGTTATCGCAGGTTCTTATGGCTACATCGCCCCAGGTATGGTTTTAATGTCTAGGTGTAATTTCGTGTATTCACTATAAACTTGTAAAATATCATAATCGCATTGTAAGTTGGGGCAATTTGATGAATATGCATTTGTTTTGTTGATATTGTTTATTGATCATGAAGTTATCTAAACTATGGTTTTGCACTAAAACTTTTAAACATTTAAATTATGCAGAATATGCGTACACTTTGCAAGTGGATGAGAAGAGCGACATATACAGCTTCGGGGTGTTGTTAATGGAGCTCATTAGCGGAAAGAGATCGGTGGATTCAGAATTCGGGGACGGGAACAGCATTGTTGATTGGGTGAGATCAAAGGTCAAGAGCAAAGAAGGTACAAAAGAGGTGTTGGATGAAAATGCGGGTGGCTCGTGTAGTTCGGTTAGGGAAGAAATGTTGCTGGTATTGAAGGTGGCAATGTTATGTACAAGTAGAAACCCGGCTGACCGGCCATCGATGAGGGATGTAGTTTCGATGTTGCAAGAAGCTCAACCTAAGAGGAAGTCACCGGATGCCGGTGGCAGAGCCGTTATCAACGGTGGTGGAAAACCTAGTGCACAAAAGTCTAATGTTTGAATGTTAATAGGTGTTTTTTTTCATTTGGTTGTAAGTGTTGGGGATTGGTAATTGGTATAGATTATAGAATTGTTCTTGTTTTTTTTTAAATCTATGTATCTTTTAATTTTTGGGCTATTAATGAAAAAGAGATGTTTTAAGATTCTAAATTTGGAAAGGAATGAATCAGTAGTTTTTTAACGTAAAGTGGGCTTTGTTTTACGATGAGTTTGCTTTTTCTATTTTGTTTGCATATATAAAAAAGTTAAAACGGAAACGGAAGCAAATTTGAACAGACATTCCGGCTTCCAAAAGTTGAATCAGCTAAATTTAATTGTATACGAATATATGATTTCTAAAGTTAACAAACTAAATCTTAGTGTTTTACTGTTGATATTTTATAAAAGAAAAAATGTACTTATATATCTTTTTCTTAAAAGAGTTGGGATTTCAAATTTTTTAAAACCAAAATCAATTTGATATTTTTAACATTACTTTTTTTAGAAGAAGTATGCTTTTGTCTAGCGCGTCCAACTAGAGATGTACAAATCTTTTTTTTTTCTTTTTGAAACCGGATCAGGTTCTAAACTGGTTTGGTTTAGCAACGGTAGTTAAAAATTAATTTTGAGAAGAAATTTGTTTAGTTTTAGATGAAACTGGTTTGGATAACGAGCTGGGTTGGTTTTTGAAACCAATTTCGTTTTCAAGCTGGTTTTTTTTTCATCTCCAGAACCAACATACAATTAAATGTGAATCTTATTATAAGAACCCATCGATGCTATATGTTCCTTTTTATAGAAAGTGTTTTATTTTTCTTAAGTATATCCGATGATGACTTTTTATGTAAAGTTTATATTATGACATAATACACTCCATTACTATTAACATGTTTTAGAAACTGACTGAAAAACAAACCAGACAAGTGAAAGGTTCATTGATCGGACCAGTGTAAGAATCATATTACGTTCTAGCCTAAGTTTAAACATATTAAAATAATGTGAGATTGAATGTGTAAATAGGGATTGTTAAAGATTAGTAATATTATAAGTAGTATTTTTTAAGATGCCTCAACACATAACCTTTTATTTATGTTCACAGTCTCAAATCTTCTATTATTTTTTTAAGTTTCAGCAATAATCGACTCTGCCTTTAACAATCAGTCAAGGCCCTTCCCTTCAACAATCAATCGATGTCTCAAACACCCGACTGCCAATTTCCATTAGATCTAATTCGAGCCTCGAATCGCCACCACCGACGACCCCTTCGACTAAAGCTATGACATGATGCCACTCCTTGTGATTAGATCTGATTCTGCTTTGTTCACTCCTTTTTGATTTGTTGTTTAGATCTATAAATTACAGGTCTAGCGATTCACGATCAACAATCCAATGGACAAACTGCAAAAACCAACTAATTCATTATAAAAGCAGCTCAAACATAAGAATCAAACTGTCAAGACTATTGGTTTGCGGTTGAACTAGTCTAGCTAGCCAGTCCGATTTGGCCCTCAAAATATTGGTTTTAGGTGTTTTTTATAAGAGGTGGAATATTATAGTTGATTGATGATTATATGTCAACTATAAATTATTAATATAAGCTTGTTTTATTATTATTTCCTTTAATTTTTCATACGTATATCTATTACTACTTTTAAGTTATATAAAATCTTAAATTCCTTTTGTCAGAACTTGAATCCCGAAATTTTCTATAGCACTCATGTACTACCGAACAGAATGTATTGCCGAACTATAGTATTACTGATTATATTAAATCTTAAATTCCTTTTATCAATGTATTACCGAACATTAGTTTTATTATTGTTAACGTAAACATTTCCATGGAATAATAGCATTAAGAATGTTAAAAACTTATAAGTTAAAAGCAAAACACAAAAATGAAGAGATTCAAACGTTGGGCCCCAAAATTTATGCCGTTGCCTTCAAAAACGAAAAACGAAAGTCAAAATAATTATAAAAAAAAAACCTTCAACAATCAACATCCCACTACTCCACTACCACTTTCTTCAATCGAACACCAATCAAACAACAACAAGATGACCACTGGATTCAATCAAATTTCACAACAATCACACAAGAAACACCATTGATTCTTCAACAAACATGAAGCATTGAAGAAATCAACATCTATCTGTAGTAATGCCATCGTGCTATGTGGAGAATCAAAACCCTAATCATCCTTCACCGCTAAATCTCACAACTCTCTGTTTGAAGAACAATTCACCTCTCAATCACCTCGTTTGCTCCGCCGTTCGCCGTCGTTCCTCATCCAACAACCACCAATTCACTCCGACGACCACCGCCACCACCAAAACCCTAGCTTTTGATTCCCCCAAAACCATTCAACCTAATGATTTCACCTCACTTTTGTCAGATGAGATTCTTCTTCACATCCTCTCGAAGCTTCCGGAGAGATCACAACGAAACTCTAATTGTTTGGTGTCGAAACGGTGGTTGAATCTTCAAGGGCGATTGGTGAGATCAATTAAGGTTTTTGATTGGGATTTTCTTATATCTGGTCGTATGTTCCTTAGATTCCCTAACATTACACATGTTGATTTACTTCATGGAACTTTAGTTTCTGATAGTAGTGTTTCAAGTTTTGGTACGTTGGTAAATCATGAAATCGGATCGTTTCGCGTTGGCCCTAATGAGTTTCTACGCGATGACCGTGTTTTGGTACCTGTAGATGAGGTTGATTTTGGTTTGAAGATTTTAGCTAGTGTGTACCCGAATTTGAGCAGACTTGTGGTTGTGAATTGTAGTGAAATTGGGTTATTGAGTGTTGCTGAAGAATGTCTTATGATGCAAGAGCTGGTTTTGCATCAGTGTAGTGATCATGTGTTGATTGGGATAGCGGCGTTTTCAAATCTGCATACGCTGAAGCTGATTGGTGTTGTTGATGGGTTCTATAGGTCTTTGGTTTCGGATCGTGGGTTGACCATTTTGGCACAAGGGTGTAAGAGGTTAGTGAAGCTTGAGCTTCAAGGATGTGAGGGTGGTTATGAGGGGATTAAAGCTATTGGTGAATGCTGTCAGTTGCTTGAAGAGTTGACGTTTTGTGATCATAGGATGGATGATGGGTGGTTGTCGGCTCTTTCTTATTGTGAGAGTTTGAAAGCTTTGAGGTTTGTTTCATGTAAGGGGATTGATCAAAATCATGAACTTGATGAGCATTTAGGGTTTTGCCCTATGCTTGAAAGATTGCATCTGGAGAGGTGTCAGTTAAGAGATAAACAAACTGTTAGAGCGTTTTTTCTTGTATGCCAAACTGTTGAGGAAGTTGTTTTCAAGAATTGTTGGGGGTTCAATGATGCCATGTTCTTCAATGCAAGCCTCTGCAGGTATATTGTCATTCTGTTTTTTGTTCCCACATTGTTGCTAAATCTTCAGAAACAACATATCGTGAATTTAGCTAAATTACTAAGTTTTAATGTACATATTCTTGCATAATCTGTAAGTTATTATTATGTTCTTAGGTATTTATATGAATCAACTATGCTTCTGCTTAAACCCCAATTGAAAACAGAATGAATTGCAGCTGAATTCTTTTTGATTGCAGGAGGATGAAACATGTGTCTATAGAAGGATGCTCAAGGCTAACAACACAAGGTCTGGAAACTGTAGTTCTTACATGGAAGCAACTTGAAAGCCTCAATGTGATATCATGTAAAAACATTAAGGATGATGATGTCACTCCTATGTTATCTGTTTTATTTTCGGATCTTAAAGACTTCAAATGGTGCCCAGGTAACACGTCTTTTCTGTCAACAAGACTCGCGTCATCTGATATGGGTAAACGGGGGGCTAAATTCTTCAAGAAGTTTCAAATCTAAACGTCTGAAACTTGGAATTTAAGTTTTTTTGAAATCTACCATTTTAGCTTGTGCTTGTTTATACTAGTGATTCTTGAACAAGTTCCAAATTTGAGCATCTGTAACACTGGGAATTTGGAGTTGCTCAACACGAAGCACTTCAAGCTTCCCATTTGAATATTAGATTGAAACAGGGATATAATATTATCTTGTGTACCAGTGCCGTAGCGCATTCCTTGTATTCATACGACATATTCAGTTTAAGATTAGTTATGTTTTGTGCTAACGAATCATTGATTGTTCATTTCCACAAAATAATGCATCATTTAGAGTGGATCTTCATGGTTTCTGTGGACACCTTCAGATCCAAATGGAAGCTGAATTTTTTTTCCATCTTTTGATTGAAAATGCCTCAAGCTACAATTTAATGAATTTAAGTAATGTCAGCATGTATCGTTTGTTAGTACTAATACAATAATATGATCGGGTGATGACTTTCTACTACTAGGCCTAGTGGTTGGTGGCGGACATGGTGGTCTTTATATTACTCATGTCACTATTTTAAATGTTCAATGATACGGCGTTCTCAATTACCAGATGCATTTATAACTGCTAAAACTGATTATCGGATACTATATAACTATATTTTTTTCCAAAGTTAATACTGCTTGGGAGTATTTAGGAGCTGCTAGTAGAACATTTAATACAGCCTTTAAAAAGGAAATTTCACTACTTGTATCACCTACCAAGCTCTTACTAAAAACACCGATGTTATTTTAAGAGAGGTATGCGAGAGCAACATGTAATCAGTAGAATGAATCATAATAGAATGCATTATATTTTAAGGTCCTGATGAGAAACTAAAATACAATCACTTAAATCAACTATATGAGCCAAGTACCTGTGTGACTTAGTGTATGTGCTAGCCGCCCTAAATACCACAACAATATATATACATTTGTCATTTGCCTAATGTGTCCCCTCTGGCTGAACAAGGAACGACGATGTGAAGCTTGAACCAAAGAATGTAATAAAAAAACGAGTATACGACAATCCTTTACTCAGCATATAACTGAGCAATGATTAAATGTTGAACCAATAAGAGGTCTGAATCATTAAGTGCTGAATCATTAAGAGATCTGAACCATTAAAAGCTAGTATATAATTTAACTATTTAAAAACAAACGTCTGACCAATTCAGATAATATGTCTTAACCATTCAGTATTAGACCTCTTAACCATTCAGCATCAGTATAATACTTAACCATTCAGACATATGCTCGCGAAACAAACAGTCTGAACCATTAAGTGTTCAACCATTCAAACATCTTAATTATTAAGATGTTGATTAAGAGGCTGCCAAACAGCTCCTAAGCTAGAATGATATTTCTAATAACATGTTCATAATATACAAACATGTGTACCAACGACATTGTAAAGTCAACCTTTAGCATAAGTTTTTCATCTACATCATACAATTATAGTATTATACTCTCCATAATGACCCTACCCATTCTTTGCCTGTTGCCCTAAACTCAAAATGTTACTTCTTAGACTTGAAATGTAAGCCACTGAGGAATTTACATAAATTATACATCAAGAATAAATAATGTAAAAACCACACAAAATACAAATATTATACTTTAACATCCCCCCTCAAATAGAACGGTGGTGGACCAAGTTTAAGCTTTGCACGGAAACATTCAAAATGGGATATAGGGAGACTTTTTGTAAAAATATCCGCAATCTGAAGCTTGTTAAGAAAAACTTGGTATATATTTTGCTAGAAGTGAATACAAGTTCACAAATGAAGTGATAGCCCGGATTGATGTGTTTTCGCTCGCTTATGAGCTACAGGATTCCAAGTAAGGAAAAGCGCATTGCGGTTATCACATAACAATGTGGGACGATATGGAGGTAAGGCGTGCAACTCATGTAAAAGATGAGGTATCTAGACATTTCAGCTGTCGTATTTGCCATCGTGTGATACTCAAATTCACAAGTAACCTAGAAAACATTTGGTTGTTTTTTGGCAATCCTAAATATAAGATTTCCTCCTAAGAAAATGGAATAGCCATAGGTGGACCGTCTTGTTTCAATACAACGAGCCCAGTCCGCATCTGAATATCCAAAAATGGAGACATATATTGGTTTATGATAATGTAAGCCAAAGGAAAGTGTGCCTTTCATGTATCTGAGAATACGCTTAACGCACTAAAAATGTGTTTGAGTGGGACTTTGGAGGAATTAACTGACTTGATTGACTACATAGGAGATGTTCGGTCTAGTGATCATTAAGCAAGCTAGAGGAGTAGATAAAGAGTGATATCAGAAAAATGTGCCCATAAGAAAGAAATGTCTCTTAAAGAGCGAGAGGAGTAGATGCCGGTTTTGAGTTAAGCAAGCTAGCACGGTCAAGTATGTCACGTGCATCTTTAGATTGTCTTAAAATAATTCATTGCAGTGTACACAACTTCAAGACCCAAAAAATAATTAAGATCACAAAAAAATTTAATAGAAAACTTCTGATCAAGACGTTGGATGAAAGAGCGGATGACCTAGTTCTTGATTTCCCATAAGAATAAGGTCATCAATGTAGACAAGCAAATAAAGTCTACAATCATTTTCCTGGTAAAAAATAGAGAAAGATCAGCCTTGCTGCATATGAAGCCGTGATGGATTAGAAATGTACTCGGTCGGTGAAACCAAGCTCTAGGTGCTTGTTTTAAGTCCATATAATGCCTTTTCTAATCGACAAACGTGATTAGGCAACTAAGTATCTATAAAACCAGGCGGTTGTTCCATATAAACTGTTTTTTAAGATGCCAATGTAAGAAAGCATTCTTTACATCCAATTGGTGCAGTTTCTATTGATTGGTAACCGCTAAAGACAAAACTATACCGATAGTGGATACTTCAACAACTGGACTAAAGGTGTGAGAGTAGTCTAAGTCCTCGTGCCTAAGTAAACTGCTGAGCAACCAATGGGATTTAAAATGGGCAATAGAATCACAGAGTGTTATATGGTACGGAAAACCCATTTGGATCCCACAACATTCACATACTAAGGCGAGGAACCAAGACCCATGTATTGTTTTGTTTAAGAGCAGTCATCTCTTCTTGCATTGCAAGCATCCATTGAGGAAGGAAGGCTAGATTAGCTTGGTGTTTAGGCTTAAAAATACTTGTTTTTGCTTGTGCAGTCATGAGATGAGATGAAAATTTGTAGCGTGATGCGAAGATTGGGCTGGCGAAGGAGATTGGGTTGTGGATGGATGGGCTTGAGGTAAAGGCTGCTCGATAGACGGTGAGGCCTGTGTTTGGTAGGCTAATTGGCCCAAAATAATTTGGTGGGCTCGGTTGTTGTGTTGGGCCTGATGAAGTAGCATTATCAGGAGAATCTGATGGGCTCGGTTATTGTGTTAGGACTGATGAGTAGTATTAGCAGGAAATAGAGTTGCATAAAAAAAAGGGTACGGACCCGACCCGGCGAACCCAACCCGGACCTGGGTCCGGGTACAACCCGGTATAGGGTGTGCCCGATTCGTACCCGGAAAAAACCGGCGGTTTCAACCCGGTTTGGGTTTTTTTGGAATTTCTACAACCTGACCCTACCCGGACCCGACCCAGTTGAACCCGGGTACAACCCGGTTTTGACCATTTTTTTTAAACTAGCCGTTTTTAATGGCTATATAGCCGTTGGGATACATTTTGGATCGTTTTTTGTTCTTTTTTGCCCCTTAAATAAGTATAAATAGATGTGGGTTGATATAGTTAGGTACTCAAGCCTTAAACACAAAAAACATACGCAAAAAATGCAAAAAATACTCTCGTTTACTCACATTTTACATTTTCACTCTCTCATCTTACGCTTTTACTCTCAAATTTCAATATGGCTCACTCTCAATCTTCCGTTGGTCAAGGTTCATCCAACTCTCCAACCGTCGTTCATGTTCTTGCACACAATTGTAACATGGATGTTTGGTGCAATTGGGATATGGTTGAGTTGAGTGATGGATCTGTAAAGACTCGTTGCAAGTTTTGTGGAGCTTTGCTTGCTAAAGATTCTAACACGACTTTAAGCAAACACATTAGCAAGAAGTTTTGTAAGTCGTTGAAAAATAATCCGGATTCACAAAAAACACAATTGAGTGGAGATAGTGGAATCTTTAATTACAACATTAATGAGGTTCGAGATCGAATGGCGAAGTTCGTGATTCAAGAAGCTTTGCCTTTCAATCACTTCGACAACCCTCGGTTAACAAACTTAATTCGAGAGACGCTTCAACTTCGTTACACTCACGTAAGTCGTACTACACTTAGACATTATTGTTTAAAATTATTAAAGCAAGCAAAATATGATTTAATTGTATTATATGAAAATATAAATACCGGTGTAAACTTAACCAGTGACGTTTAGTCAGCGCCACACGGTTTGCTCGAATCATACCTTTGCGTCACCGCTCATTGGGTAGATCCCAGTTCATGGCAAATGATGAAACGTACGATTGCATTTGATCTATTTCCGTATCCACACACCGGAGAGTTTTTATTTTACTTTTTGGATAATGTAATAACTACTTTTAATTTACAAAATAAAATATTTTCAATGGCATTTGATAACGCTTCCAACAACACAATCGCGATTGAAAAATTAAAACTAAAATATCTTCTGACTGCAAACGGTGATTTTTTTCATACTCGTTATGTTGCACATATTATTAATTTAGTAGTGCAAGATGGCCTATCTGTACCATTTGTTGATAACTTTATAAAACTTTTCGATTTATGTTACACGACGTTTTTAAAAAAAGTAGAAAAAAATATAAAGGTTATAAACAACTTTGTAAGGATACAGAATCTATTTTTTAGTGCTTAATTGGGATGTACCTACTAGGTTGAATTCGATTTATTATATGTTTGATTGTGCTTTAAAACAAAAAGGCACTTTAAAAGCTTTTCATAATAGTTTTTCGAATAATTGCGAAGCCGACCTGTTTCCGGATTTGGGTTGGAAAAATATTGAACATTTATCCGAATTTCTTGAGGTGTTTAAAAACTCAACTACAAAATTATCGGGAGTTTATTATCCCACTAGTTATTCGGTGCTTCAAGAATTATATTTCATAGCTTTGAATTTTAAAATTTTCAAAATAAAAATAATATGTTTAGAGAAATGATAGAACCAATGAAAGACAAGTTTAAAAAATATTTTCTTGAGTTACCACCCGTTTTTACTTGTGTCGTTGCTTTAAAATCATTTTTTTAATGTGACGGGGGTAGAATGTTTGATAGACGAGATAAATGACAATGTGGATATACATGACGAAAACCCCAAATTTTCAACCGAGGCAAAAGAAGTTTTTAATAAAAGTTAGAAAATTATTTATAATTTTTATTTAAATAAATAGGGCCTAACGTAAATAGAACTACGCCAAGAGAATCAACCTCAAGTGCTAGTACCTCGGTTAAAGACCCCGTTATGACTATGTTGAATGTTGTTCGGGATGTGACGGCTCAACGACAAAGGGGTAACGCCCCAACAAGCGAACTTGGTATATATAGTACGACATATTTTATTTCAACTATGAGTACTCAAAATTATCATGCATTTGATATTTTGGCTTGGTGGAAAGAAAAGAAATCCCAATTTCCAATTATTTCCGTTATGGCCCGTGATTTACTAAGCGTCCAAGCTTCTACGGTAGCTTCGGAGTCTGCGTTTTCTCTTAGTGGCAGAGTAATATCTGTCACACCCCCGCTAAGAGCGGAAACACGGGGGCGTAACGAGACGGGAATCGTCATAACACATGGTAAGCGATAGAGATGCAATAATAATAATGATGACAAGCGTGTCATAACAACACCCGACAACAAGGGGACTTGTGTCGTGTTTAGTCAGTATTCACGACAACATAGCCATAAGCATAAACATGATATAAGATAAACATAGGTAATAACATTGTATGCAATTCCCACAACCCGGGAACAAGTTACAAAGTATAATGTTGTTTGAAATAGATACATCAATTGTTTTCAAAAAAGACAAGTTTGGCCCGAAAATGCATCCTAGGGTCTCCACTAAGGCAGCACGCCTAGAACCTCAGCTAGCATGATCACCTGAAAAGATATGCTCAAAATGGTCAACAAAATTGTTGGTGAGTTCGCAGGTTTAAAGTAAGTAAGTAATTGATGTTGTATAAAGTTGTTGCAGAATACCGTGCATACAGTTATAAGTAAGCAAAATCACATGACAAGAGCTTTACAACCAACCTAATGACGTACACAAAGAATCTTGTTGGAATATATTCACCCAAGGCCCGCACCTGGCTATTGTTGGTACTAACTAGTATACCACACGAGGGTGGGGGTGTCAACCAGTAGTACTACCAATACCTAACCGTCGGTTCCACACTGGAATTAAATGGTTGTAAGAAAGAATCACAAAGCAGACTCAAGCATGTATCAGATAAGTACCCACAAAATAGTAGCACGTTGATTCCAAGTATGTAAATTGTATGTATGTAGTACAACATAGAAAACGGGCGAGCATACTTTTCCCCCATGTTTGTAAATGTTTGTAAAGTAGTATAAGCATAAAAAGGGGCCACGAAACTCACAAGTTAAGTGGTAGGTATGAATGATCGAGATTCCCAACAGTTGTATGCAGAGAACAGTCAAACACCTATTGACAGTTATTGTTAAGCATTAATGACGTGTATAAAGCGTATAGTAATGTTTGGTCGGTTCGGGTTGTATCGGTTCGGTCGTGGGTAGCACACACACACACACACAAGCGGACACACGAATAAGATCTTATGTAGATCCAAGTGCTACGAGTAGTCGTCATTGCTTATGACATCTGTGAAATGATCTCGTGGTTATGAAAGATAGCACTTGTTACGTATTTGGAGTTCCAATTGGATTGTCGATAACTGTAAAATATTAGGTTTATTTCAATTGAAATAGTGTGTGCATGTTGATAGCGTTGACTTTAATCTTTGTGGTCAAGCAATGACACTTTTACTGATGTTGCCTTATCATCATCAGACGTTCAAGGGGAAATTCACACTCAACATCATCAGTCACACAACAGGACCAGACGCTCGAATCAACGCTCCATCCTCACGAATCAACCTTCAATCGTACGAATCAGCTTCATTCGTACGATTGAGTCTTCATTCGTATGGCTGGCATTCAGTCGTACCACACAACACACATTCGCACGACCCAAACTCCATGCGCACGAATCAACCCTCAATCGTGCGAATTAGCTACTTTCGTGCGATTGAACCTTCATTCATGCGATTGGACTCCAGTCGTGCGAAACACGCACAATCGCATACATTCAGTCGGTCACCTGACTCAATCGCACACAATCATTCATACACATGACTCAATCACATACACTCATTCGCACGCATGACTCAATCGCATACGAACTCACAGTCGCACGACATGCCTAGTCGCACAACTCAGTCGCACGATTGACTTAGACGCAAGATTCAGTCGCACGACTCACTCAGTCGCACGGCTCAATCGCCTGGCAAACCCAGTCGCCTGAACTGCAGAATCGCGACTGTGGTCGGGCTGAGCAGCCCCCGAGCTGCTCTAAACGCGAGTTTTACACCGCAAGGACTTCCAGAAACACTCTACAAACATACACAAACATGAAACACAAGCAGAAAGACCTCACACGCACCCACACGACCTCATGTGCTCGGATGAACCCGAGCACCCGAAACCCTAGAAAACACAGCAGTAAAACCAAGCCAAAAATGGGTTGAACAAGATTGTCTACCTGCTAGGAACGAGTATACACGATGATACCCAAGATTTGGCAGTGAAAACGCAACAAACGCGACGGTTTTAGGTGCTAGATCGAGAGAGAAAGTGGAGAAGATGTTGAAGGTGAAGAAGATGAGAATGAGGATAAATGGCTGGGAATGGGGTTTTATACCCATTCCAGGTTTGCAAAATGGCAAGTTTAGTCCCTGCACTTAACCCTCGAGTTCCCCAAAAATTTGTTTCGGTTGATTACGATCTTAAAATGTTCGTTATATTAAGGTTGAAAGCGTGTTTAATGGCATTTGATAGTCTAAAATGGTTTTATTAATGACAATGGTTGAAATTAGAAATGTTATATTTGGTGGTAATGGTGATGAAATTTATAAAAGGTTTATGCTTAGCATACGTTCTCGGAGGGAGTACAGGCACAGGGGAAAATAAGGCAGACATGATTCCTTAAAGCAGGAGTTCATGAAGAAAAGGAAGAATAATTAAAATATTTCTATGCTTATTTATGTCGTTCGACGGACCTTAAGGTGACGGATGTCACAATATCATTACGGAGAACAAGATTAACTCCGGAAGTTATGGAGATGTGCATTTGTTTAAAGGACCACTTAGACGCGATGGATCGTATACAAGACAACACAAATCTTGAAGACGAAATTGCAATTGAATCTAAAGTACACGATGAAGAGGTAGAAGAAGGAGTATCTTCTGGTATATCTGACGAAGAATTAGCATTTGATGAAACCTCTCGAAGAAAATAAACGATTAGTTAAATAAAAGTTTTATATTATTTTTTATTGATTTGTTAATATATTTTTAAGTTGTTTTAATAAATAAATAATAAATTAATGAGTTATAGATGTTTTTTTAAATATTGTTATATAGGTTTTTTAATGTTGTTATAATAATAATAATAATAATATAATAATAATAAATTTTAAAAACCTAGTTGTACCCGGTTATTGGACCCGACCCGGTCCCGACCCGACCCTAACCGGGTAGGCCGGGTAGGGTTTTAGTCCGCACCAACCCGACCCTGATTCGTACCCGGGTTCATCAATACCCGGGTACAAAAAAACCCGACCTGATCGAACCCGGTTTGAACCCGGTTCCGGATCCGGCCCAAAACCCGATTTGTGCAACTCTAGCAGGAAACTCACAGTGGGCTGTTGATCCGCTGTAGTAAATTGTGACACAACATGAGCAGTGTAGAAACTTTTGTTAATAACATCCAAATCATCATTGAAGGTAGCAAGGAACAAGGATGTAAAATCATCGGAAGACTTTGTTCCTAAGAATGGAAAGGTATGCTCATCAAACCAAGCATGTCGGGTGATATATACTCGGGATGTAATCGGGTCAAGACATCGAGAACATTTGTATTGAGAAGAATAACTAAGAAAACACATGGTAGGCTTCTTGGTGATAGCTTGTGTTTGGCATAACCCCAGAGATAAGGAAAAACTTGACAATTGAAGACGCAAAAATTATCATAAGAGTTAATTTCAATTTTGCTATCTAGTGTTTGATAAAAACAACAACATTCTTCCAAAAGATTAAAAACATCAACTTACCTCCAAAAATTTCATAAGTTATTTCAATTCAGTCTGAACGTTTTATTATATTGGATCATGTTTAAATAACTAAAACTTTTGAACTGAAACCGAAACAAATTAAAAATTTTTGAAGGTAAATTGATATTTATAATCATTTATAGGAAAATTATTATGTTTGTCAAATCTAAGAGAGGAAAATTGATATTCAAATATTTCTCGTACAACATGATTAACAAATTCCTTATCACCATCACTTTAGAAAGTTTTAACTAGCGTTAAAAACTTAGTTTGAATACAATTTAAGAAAATGGATAAAACAACCATGAAACCCAACTTGGTTAGCAGGGGATAAAACCAAACAAATCGCGTGAAGTCATAATAAACACAACATAATATGCATAATTATAACAAATGCAACTGGTGTAGGTCCCCATAAATCACAATGTACTAATTTTAAGGGGAAAGTAGCACGTTTATTATTTAACTCAAATGGCAAACGATGCCCTTTGGATAATTGACAAGCAGAACATAGTGATGGTTTCGAAAAAATGGAAGTAACATATAAACACCCCAATTTATTTTAGAGATAAATCATTTCAGAAGAAACATGACCTAAATAGATATTCCAAAATTCAAAAGAGGCTTTCTTTGAGGAAATAGCCACCAAAGCTTCATGACTATCAAAAAGCACAAAGAGACCATTGTCACACTTTCCCTAGGCCAAGACCTATTTTGTTTTGCAATCCTAAATAATAAAATATGATTTTCAAAATATAAATCATTAGAATTGTCCATGATAAGTTTGCTAATAGATAATAAATTCTGGTTAAATGAGGAACAACCAAGACATTCCGCAAACTAATATGATTAGAAAGTCTAGCAGAATCCGTGTGCGAAGTACTCAAAGTGTTACCATTACCAAAGGTGACAAAGGGTTTACCCGTGTATGGAGTAGCATTTTGAACATGTTATATAGACTGATCCATGTGGGTTGTGACACCCGAATCAGCTAGGAATTTACATAAATGATGCACCAAGAATAAATAATGTAAAAACTACACAAAATACAAGTATTATACTTTAACAACCTTGTTGTTCCTTTTTTTACATTTCAGTACAAATTATGGTTTTCTAAATATTTACATATGACTCATCTCCAAAACAAACATTTCTTGCGACTTTCTCTCGCATCTCTATGAAATGTGATCATGTACCGGTCATGTGGTCATTAGCACCTTGTCTAAATACCATAGATTTTCACCGGTGGTTGTATAATGTCTAGATGAATTCCCTTCTCATTAAGGAAATCATATTTGTATTCTTCACTATCTTCAATAATCGCCATTAGGAGTGTCTGATCCTTGTCTTCTTGCACCAGATTCTATTGTTCTTCAACCTGATCCTTTCGATGACAGTTTTTTGTGAAATGTGCAAATTTGTTACATTTATAACACTTTTCCTTGCTTATTTCCTTTGTGAATTTCCACCTTTATATAATTGTGCTTCGTTTATTTAGTTTAATCCTATTGTGCCAAGAAATAAATGTTCCTTCTCCACGCTTTCTAAAGCATTTCCCATGACTAGAGTTATTTGTCCTTATATAATTGTGCTTCGTTTATTTCCCACCTTTATATAATTGTGTGTAAATATAAGTTTCCTTTTGTCCACTAGGGTTCCTTTGTTTAGTTTAATCCTTCCTTTATTGGAATATTGTTCGATAGATGTAAAATTTGAATAAACATATTTGGTGTGGAATTTAGAATTTGTGAATAAGAGTGGTTGATCAAATGTTTTCGATGTTTTTTACAACAGAAGTTATTTATAATGAACATCACCCTTAACAATGAGCTAAATAGCGTTAAAAGAGAGTAACATATAAAATAAGGGATTATTAAGCCAATCCACCCATGAATTGTTCAATCTACTTGTCCTTCTAGAGAACTATAGATAAGAAAAACATTGAACATGATCAAAGATGAAACATTTCCTGCAATAAGTTAATATAAAACATAACTATTTCTAAATCTCCAAAGAATCCACCACATAACCAGACACCAAGAAGTGGTTTCTTTGTTTCTTGGAATATATAATGTGTGATTCATCGAATTCAACCAAAGAAGAAGGATCAAATAAAATAGGAGAGGATAACCCTATCCCACGCCAAACCAAAGCCCAGGTGTCTGTAGCGACCAAACATGTAGCAAGAATGGCTAGTGTCTTAAACCCTTAAATCGCAAATCAAACAAATAAGAGAGGGAATGTCTAGACCTTTTTAATCAAGATTGGATATAGTAGGTATTCCGTTAAGCAAAACTCTCCACGCATGGATATTAGCCTTTCTAGAAACAGCTAAATCAATAGAGTACTTATTGATGTACCCAAAATAAACACAAGAGTCAATAACCAATCAAGTATTCTACATAGAAAAGAACATAATCACTCGGCTTCAGAGTCCATGCAAAGAACTTACAGAAACAATAGAACTTAAAAATAAACACAACATAGTAAAGAGAATAAACATGTGCTTTCCTCCCAGCATGAACATTGAGCATCCAAGAACCAACAAAATAACTGTCCAATCCACCAATCTTTCCGTAATAAAGTTGTTTGACCCTAACACACTGTACTTTTAAACGATTGATGGGGGATTATACCTTTATCACGTACAATAGGAAGAGAACTTGCAATGCAAAATAAAAACAAAACTCTTACGAACCGGACAATAAAGCTTAAAATTCCCACATTAAAACCATATATCTAATTTGTGATTTTCAGCCATAAATTGTTTATGTAGGAGACATATATCCATGTTTATTTACGAAGAAAAGTGAGAATAGTGTCTCTGATAATGTTGTAAAGTCTATTCTTTAAACTTATAATCTTTAGCAAAAGTTTTTCAGTTGTCCTAGACTTAACATGTTACTCCTCGGACTTAGAATGTAACATCCGTCAATTTTCAAATTATAATCCGAACCCGAATTCATTGTGAATTTTCATGTGATATAAATTTCTTTATTAAACTTATTTATTCTAATGTATCATATGGATTAAATATGTACTCAACTTATTGATTTATAAATAATTCCTTTCATAAATACTTATTAATCATTTTACAATAAATAATAAACGAAGAGTTTTATTAAAGCTTATAAAGTTATAAAATGAATTCAAATAAACTTATACAACTTTATAAGTAATTATGAATTTTAATTATTAAGTAAAAATAAATAAGACTTTAAAATCTCTATGAGATTTAAAGATGTGTAAATATATAAAAATTATTTTTAACCACTTTAGTAATTTAATAATTAGATTTATAATTTCTATAATATTCTATAAAGGAATAAATGGAATAATCATTTTAAAAACTTACATTTTATAAAGTTATAGTGTT
This sequence comes from Flaveria trinervia, assembly GCA_025506515.1. NCBI lineage: Eukaryota > Viridiplantae > Streptophyta > Magnoliopsida > Asterales > Asteraceae > Flaveria > Flaveria trinervia. The sequence continues at coordinate 79,887,665 of CM046441.1, read as the reverse complement.
ATTCTAAATTATGAGTTTTAGTTACGTAATTGGAATTTAATTGTAAAACATTTCCTTATAAAATTTAAAAATAAAAGTTGTAAAGACCTTATAAAATAAAATTTGATTATTAAATATGGTTTACAAAGTTAATGTTTTTTTATTTAATTTACAAAGCTTGTGCATGAAATGTTAAACATGGTAAACTTTAGGGGCCAAAGTGTAACATTGATTCAAAACCCAACCCAATCCAATCCCGTCGGTTTCCCCGTCTCCGACCACCGGGTCACTGAGCTCCGTCAACCAAAAAGATACCGGTAATCAGTTATTTTTTTCTAATTAAACTCACTGAAACCGATTCTTAAATCGTTTCGAACTTAGGTGATGTTTCAATTGATCTTTCGGGCCGTTATGCGAAACCGAACATGCATTCAAGGCATCGAACTCAATCGACTTGAAACCGATCGGTTAATGCCTAAGTGACCGAGGCTTAATTATCTAATCAACACTCTTAAACTACTTGAACTCTCAATTTCACCTCAAACCCACACCGATTTCATACTCGATTCTCTCTGAACCCACGACCTGCAACTTAATCGTGATCCATGTTCGAAGTGATATTAATCACAATTGATAAGGGGCTTCCGATCGGGATGACTTTCAGAATCTTTACATGAACTTAATTTGATTAACGTCAACATTTGTGCATCGAATCGACCTCAACATAGTCACGGTTTTCTTGTTCTTGTTCTAATCGTTTTGTAATTTATCCAGGTAATTAAAACCACGTCTATGTTCGGTTTCATTTTGGGATCAAAAGCCCCATGAATGATTTCGTTAACAACATCGTTTGGATGGTCAATAGGATCAAAATCGAATTAGGGTTCATGAAGATTTGGGGGCAATAAGCAATTAATGTTTAAAAGATTATAAAGAGGAATTTGACCACGCTTGGGCTTTAGCCCAGTCATCATAGGCATGAGGTCTCGGGTTCGAACCGGGCCTCTGTCAAACTTTTTATTTAATTGTTTATCCTACATTTTCTTTTATTCAGAAAATTATTATTATACTAATAAATCTAAATAAAATTTATTTGATACTTAAAACTTTTCAAAAATTATTAAATTAATTTTTAAAACTTGAAAATTTTAAATTTAATTATTATTAATTTTTATAAAGAATAACAAAGGTTATAAAAATATCATTAAGTCATTTATATGTTATAAATATATTATAGTCCAAACTTGGATTATTTCAAAACCCTTCAAAACTAAATATTTCAAATACTTTAAATGTTTAAATATAAAATGGTTATTTAAATAAATATTTAATTGTTCATCTAATCATTTATGCATGTTATATCATAATTGGTTAATAAATTCATTCATTAACTTTTGTTTAAATTCTTGGAATTTATAAAAACAATATAATTTGCTTTATTCTTATTTTTAATGTTTTGTATTATAAAACCTTTATGATAAATCATTTTAAAAGCAAAACTTTATAAAATGATTTTAAATAATTTTAATGTCATTTAAATAAGTATTTAATTACTTATCTTTATCAAGTTTTTAAATAATTAATTCTTCTCATATGTTATACGTAATTTCTATTAAATCAATAACTTAAATTGTTGAAACATTTTAATTATTCTTAAACTTAATTGATTTATATTATCGTTATTAAACCAAAACATAAACGGTTCATTTTAATTAATTATTTAAACCCCCCAAATTCCAATTGAAACCCTATCTTATGTCTCATTGTTAATCTTATTATCGAATTTAATCTTGGAATCTATACGTTTAGGCAACTTGTAAAAGAAATCGTTGGAGCCTCGTTTAATTTCTTATCATCACCTTATTTATATCAAGTAAGTTCTCCATGCCCCTTTTTACTTTATTTTACATCTTTTGGGGTGAAACATGTTAACCTTATAAACTTACACTTGTAAACATTTTGATACTTATAAATGCACATGCAATTCATCTTATCTTTTTGTCATGGTTATTTGTGTTATTGTAAGGCTGATATAAGATACATATTTTGTTTACAATCATTAACTATTGCTAGCCTGGCGACGTCTTAGATCTTTGGGCCTGACAAGCCTATTTGGTGCTAAAGTCGATGTATTGCTGACTCCTGATGACGTATGCTTGTTCATCATGGGAACCAAATACACTTAACCAATCTTATATACTTATAATCAAGTCGAGGTTTGATCGTAACTGTATGTGTTCTATAAGCTTGCTAACTCGTAACCATTGACATGAATTGTTACTTGTAACCCTTTTATATATATACATATATGCGTTTGTTTAAACCATGGAAACTCACCAACTTTTTAGTTGACCCTTTATTTTTTAACATGTTTCAGGTTTCCTACTTGAAGATCTTCTTGTGCTCATATAGGACTTGGACCTAGTTTAAATTAAAAGTTATATGTTATTGGTTGTATCTTGATTGTTTTCTAATTACTTGTTTGTCTTATAATGTTTAATGAGTAATGACATTTAATATTATTTAAACTTATTAGTTCCATGTGGTATGAGCAATCGTCTCCCATTCGTCCGCCCCGATGATTCCGCTTCGGTCAGGGTGTGACATAGAATGTAATAAACCTGGGATATCACTCGTTATTCTATTTTGACATTCCACTAACTCATAACCTCACTCTTTAATGTTTACATATTACTCATTGATAGGGGGAAGCCATACAACATACCACAAACGCTAGAACAAGCAACTGAATAACCCTCATTTGGTGAAACTTTTCCCAACCCGAATGAACCTATGAGGATGCAAACAAATAGGGTACACAAACGTAACAACAAAACACCAAATGTTAACATGGAAAACCTCTCAAAATGAGAGTAAAAACCACGTGATTACTAGAGGCGCTTTAAATCCAATATCACCAGTTTAGAGCAATACAAAGTATTCTCTAGGTATACTAGAGGCATACAACAAATATCATACTTGAAATTAACTAACATCAAGCATATGGTGTACAGCCTGAGCCAACCCAAAACTAAACCTCCCCTTAGCAACCACTTGTAAGGACAAGGACGACTGCACCGCCAACCCATATCTTGTCGTCAGTGGTAGAGCTTAAACATTTCCGTTGGGGGTGGAAGTAAAATTAATTTTTCTAGCGGGACCCCTTCAAACCTCCGCTAATGCCCGTCGCAATAACCAAATACCGCCATCCGCACCCGGTCTCTTGCTATCGCTGCCACTAGCCCATCTCCCACCACAAAAACCGAAGACTACCATCCACACCTCTACAATCGGTACCCACCATCACCGGTCCATGGTCCTGCCACATAAATCATAGACCATCATCCCTAACTCTTCTAGATTTACAACAATGAACACTACCTAGTCACCATTGTGCAACCACCACACTAACCACCCTAGTTAAGATGGGTTTTGACTATCCTTTGAATACCTTTGGAAATCAAAAGTGGTGTGCTCTCCATTTCATATATGTATGTTTTGTTTCAACTAGAAATGAAGAATCTGGTTCTTGAGAGAAAAAAATGAATGGGAAGATGAAATAAGTATTAAAATATCGAAATAATCATAAGAAACTAAATTCAAATTACACTACATAAAAAAAACAATTTGGGTTGATTCTATATATATTTGATCACGTTTTGTATAACGCAAACACAACACACGATCGGTTGGAAAAACTAGTTATAATTGTAGAATTAAGGGAAGTAAAAAACACTTTGAGCGGGCACCAAATTTATTTTGTTTCCCTCCCTCCCACCAAACAAACAAAAATTGCATCTAAAATACCAGCATTTGAAAAAGGAAAAAGCACAGGGATCGCGATCCGTTTGCTCTCATAAAATACAATCTCAACCGTCCAATTTCCCACTCCACAATCCAACGACCCATCTTCACTCCCTCCACACTTTCCCGAAAGTTGAAACACCCAGGCAAAGACCCAAATAAATACCCAAATCTCCCAGCGTTTCAACACACACATTCAAAAATCAAAAGAATCAAACACCAAAAAACTCACCAGCAATGGCACGAACAAAGCAAACAGCCCGCAAATCAACGGGAGGAAAAGCCCCAAGAAAGCAACTGGCGACAAAAGCCGCCCGGAAATCAGCTCCGGCGACCGGAGGCGTGAAGAAGCCCCACAGATTCCGGCCGGGGACGGTGGCGTTGAGGGAGATCCGAAAGTACCAGAAGAGCACGGAGCTGTTGATCCGGAAGCTCCCGTTTCAGAGGCTGGTGAGAGAGATCGCACAGGATTTCAAGACGGATCTGAGGTTTCAAAGCAGTGCTGTTGCTGCTCTTCAGGAGGCATCGGAAGCTTATTTGGTGGGCTTGTTTGAAGATACCAACTTGTGTGCCATTCATGCCAAGAGGGTTACTATTATGCCTAAGGATATGCAGTTGGCTAGGAGGATTAGAGGCGAAAGGGCTTAAAGTTTGTGCAAATGTGTGTGGTTAATTGGGTTTAAGGTGTTTGTTTTGTGATTTGAATCAATTGATGATCTTACCCAATTTGATCTTTTAATGAAAAGTAAGTTGTTTTTGTTATTTGTATTTGGTTGTGAGAAATTGAATTCCTTGATAAGTGATTCACTTGGTGTGTGTTATTGATTCCCCATTTGTTTTGTTTGTTGTGCATTTTTTATTATGTAAATTTCTGTAGAGTGTTGGGTTTATTTTTGTGTGTTTCTTGAAGTTATTGATTTGGGTATTGGATTTTTATTGAAACACACACTTGGGATAAACTTTGTGTTACTATTTTTAGAGATAGACTCTGGATTTTTATCCGCTATAATTTTGTAAGTGAATTTTTATATTATATGAATTTATTATGAGGGAATAAAAAACAAATTATATATTTTTTTATTTGTATACTAAAATATTTTTAAATGTCCTAATGATAAAAAAGAAAAAATAATGGTAAAAGTTTAAAAAATATTATTTAATTGAACTAAAAAATATTTATATTTTTAGTATAATAATAATAATAATAATAATAATAAAATAAAAAAATAAAAAGTAAAGAAGTAATTAAATGTGAATGTTGGTATAATTAAATGGTTAGGATATTAGATGGTTTTTGTTTTGTTAATAAAGGTTTGTGCAGTCGGATTATACGTATTAGCGTCAAATGTTTTTTATAGTGTTGAACACCATCACCACCCCTATCTATCATCATGACAAACCCCTACGACCACTGTCCACCACTATCAATGTTGTTTTTTTTACCTGAAATCACTTCATCAAGATAATTTATTATTTGTAACACAATGTCTTGTTTATTTGTAATAAACTATTTCACGTAAAGTCCAAAATAACTCCAAAAACAATACAATAGTACAAAATCATGCCACATAATAACCATCAAAACCGGCCGATCGGAGTTCAGAACAAAAACCGCCAACCGTCACCGTGAACTCTTATGAACATCAACCTCAAACAACCACTAACGCCCCATTGACCACAATATTAATTATGGATGCATTACAACAAACTCCATCAAAAATCACAAAATCATGTTCGACGTTGCAAAGACTTCTTCAAGAAATCGATGCAGAAATCACCCAATTCACCAATTCACCCATCGATCTTCTCGCCCAACGTATCGAAAAAAAGTTGGTGTTCATCAGAAACTTATTAAACGCAGAAATCGCCTCTCACGGTATGAGGCCCCATGATTCATCGGAAATCGAAGAGAGAATAACACAACTGGAGGCGAAATTTCATGGGAGTGAGGATAGTGGGTGCTGTTTGAACGATGATGGTGTTGATGAATCGTGTGGTTTTGAGGCTCCTGAAAGGGTGTACGGAGTGGTGGTGACGCCACCGGAGGTGGGTTTTGAAGCGATGATGTTGCCGGAGAAGGTTGAAGTGGTTGAATGTGAGGGTGAAATGAGCGGTGGTGGTAAGAGGCGGAGGCGGTGGAGGACGGTGGTTGTTTTGACGACGGTGAGTGTAGCTTTGATGGTGAGTTTTTTTGATCATATGGTGGGCAATCAACATGAAGAGTTTCTTACACCTACTTGATTTCCGTGTGAATTGTAGCCTTACTACAATACCTTCAAACTGTTTTAATACTCTTTATTCGTTGTATTATTATTAGATGTGTTTGGAACCGCTAAAGTATTCGAATGTATCTATGATGGTTTTTCCCGTTAAGGGTTGTGTCTTATGATGATATTGATATGGATGCAGAAATATCATTAGATGAATACGCGTTTATAATTATAACAAACTGATGTTTTAAGATTGATGAATGATATTAATGTTGTTCGAATTATAAATGATATGACACCCTTACAGAGTTACCGACTGTTGGACAATTCGCTATAACCCATCTAATCAAATCACTTTACACATAACACGTATTTGATCCCCCACTCATGTTATTTTTGATCCTTGACAAACACGTTACACGAACTCAACATAACCCCTTTCTTTAGTCGCAACCGATCACTAGGTTTATGCTCATTTCCACTACACAAGAACAACTCCAGCCTAATTTGGCCCTTTCAAATTATATATAATACTACCTTTTTAACTTGGTAATGCATAGTACTTCATGTTTTATAGTTTGTATCTTTGTATTTTCTTTATTATTATTTTTAAAATTTTAACACTAATAGTTTTTATCTTTTATATTTAACACTAATATTTTTTTGGAAAAATTACCATATTGATCATTTCACCAATATGGTTTTGAGTAATAGCCATTGACTTTAAAATTTGCAAAAATAGCTAATATATCGTCACATGGCGATACCAATGCATGTGGTATCATCCACGTGACAACTGAAAAATTATTATTTTTTGTCTGGAGATACGACAACGATACGAAACCATTTACGTATCACCAGATGAAAAAAAAATTAAATTTCATTTGGTCGGATATACTCCGGAGATACGAAACCAGGTGTGTATCGCCGGTGGTTTTTTATTTAAAAAGATTACTTTTCTCAATTTATAAAAATAATATATATTATTATTTGTTGAATTTCTTAATATATAATAAAAATATAAACTGCCTTATCATGTAAAAACAGAATTTAATAATTAGTCATAAGATTTATAAAAATTATACAAACATTATCATTCAATATAATAATTAGATAAGTACATGTAGATATACTATAACAAAATCATATAGATTTTTTAAAACAAAAGATGACGAAGATTTTTTTTAATTCCTGATATGTAATTGGCTAGTAAATATATGCACTTTTATTGTAATATATGCATATTTGTTATAAGAAAAAAAGTTGTAATGATTTTTAAAACAAGATCATATAGAAAAGTTTTTATACTTGTATTAATATATGTATTATTATTCAACATGTTGTAATGATTTTATTGTAATATTATGTATGACGTTTTTTTCTTCATATTATTGTTTTGGTAATCTAATATTCTATGGAGTATTATTTAATGAATTTCACGCAAATAAACAGAAGAAAATAAAAAAATAGATGTTATTTTTATAATTAAGTAAAATAATAATTGAAATTAGTTACAAGACGATATGCCGGCGATACGTATCGCCGGCCTTATTTTAAAATTTAAATTTATTTTTTTGGCGATACGCCGGTGATACCTAATCATGATGTATCGCTAGTAGGCGATATTATTTTTTTTTAATTTTTGGGCGATACGTCGGCGATACTTCATGTGTACGTATCGCCGGTTGGCTCTTTTTGGCGATATATCATGTTTTTGTATCGCCGGTTGGAGATATTGTGACACTTGGCCACTCGTGATTGATATGCTATTTTGATAATTGTATTAGTCAAAGGTTATTACTCAAAATCAGATTGGTCAAATGGCCAATCTAGTAATTTTCTCATATTTTTTTTACTTTCAACTTTGTTCTCATTTACTTTAATCTATTAAAATTTTTTCATTTTACGTTTCAATATAAAATTTTTCGAGTTAACATACCTTATATGTGTATGTGGTTAAATGTTTTTATCTCATTTTTTCTGTTTATCGATCGCTTCGTGTTCACGTTTTTGTCATATGTTTGCACGTTAACACGTCGCAAGGGCATCCATGGTTCAACGTTTTTACGCTTACGTTTTCATTTCATGATTATTTCTTTTGTTTTGTGGGTTTTTTCAGTGTTGGCAATAGCTAGCGACGGTATGACATTAATGTCGCTCACCACGGTTTTACGCCACGAGCGTAACGCGGTGGGAAATAATACTAGTAATATATAAAAACTTCATATATTTAAATGTTATCAAGAGATATACCTCTTAAACGAGATCGTTCGAAGCGATCTGGGCCTTACTCGAACCTGCGTAAAAACAGAAGCAAAGTCAAATTGAAATTTCTTCAAACTTGAAGATTGATTTCAACGGTTTCGCCGATAGGCATGTCAAGAGTATTAGGTAATTTAATTTAACAATTCAACAATACTAGTTTATCAACTGCAATATAAGAGATGCAATGAATTGAGCAAAAGTAGTGTATCATTTGCATTGTACAAGTATGCACACCAACTGTTTGCTACAATGCCTGTGTGGGTTCTTCGTGATTTTCACTCATATAAATGCATATTTTCACTTCCTGAATCTTGATTGAAGTTATTTGTGCTTTCAGATGCCTTGTATTGAACTTAGAGTGATGTTTTGCAACCTTTGGATTGATGTCTACTTTTAAGGCTTTAATGAGAAAGCTTCTAAGATACAATTTGTAAGTCTTATTATTCTGTGCTAATATGCTATTCGAAGCCAATCTGTGTAATTTGAGTTGATTAAGGTTTTTAAGTGTTTTTCAAATGATGATATTTATGTCTTTCTAGTATGTAAATGACAACATGCAAGATAACATAATCAATCAAGCAAAACATCATTTGTGACTTGTGATTATAAAAGGGACTCAAGAAACTAAAATCATAAGACTATAACTGAAAATCATAGCCATAGTGAAATTCATATGAACGTTGAAGTGGTAACAAAATTACAAGTCTATTGCAATTTACTGCATGCCATACTCATTGAATGATTCTGTGTAGCATAAGTTGACATTGTAGGTGGTAATTTCAACAGATTCACATGAAAATGGGTTAATCTGGGTATATAAGTCCAATGGTCAAATAAAAAACATGGCTGAAAATGAAATGGATCATTTGAGAAATCATATACATTGAGGTGTAAGAAAGCTAAATCCAACCTGAACAAGGGTCAAGGGTCAAATTGAGTTTAATATTTACTTGCTGAGTTACTTAATCTAAGTTTTATATTTACTTAGTGTAGATGTAATGACTGCTGAAATGTTTGGCGACACGAGGTTGAGATGAACAACATGTAGAGAAGCTTTTTCAGAACGGAAAATTAGTCTTCAAAGAAAAACCAAACTAATCCTTGGATTTATGCACATGATAAATCAACCAAGCCCATCATCAAACCGGTATACTTCTATTCGAAATCGCATCTCTAATGGCACCCCGAAAGAAGCACTTGTAATTTATGCCCAAAATCGTCGTTACCCACTATGTGTGCTGAGCATAGCCCCTTTGATTTTTAAAGCTTGTGCTTCTCTTTCCATGATTAGATATGGAAAGTCTATGCATGCTGAAACAATCAAAGCTGGAGTGGAATCTGATGTAGTGGTGGGAACTTCAATAGTAAGCATGTATGGTAAATGCTGCAATGTAATTAGTGCCCGAAAAATGTTTTATCAAATGCATGTGAAGAATGTTGTCACCTGGAATGCGATGATAAATGTGTACATGAGATATGGAGAAATCCAAATGGCGTTATGCTTATTTGAAAAGATGCCTGATCGGACGGCAGTTTCATGGATTGAAATGATCGCAGGGTACGCTAAAACAGGAGATACAAAGATGGCTAAATGTCTTTTTGATCAGGTTCCTTTGTCCCTGAAAAATGTGGTTACTTGGAGTGTTATGGTTGATGGGTATGCGAGTAACGGGCAGATGAAGGCTGCTAAGGAGATGTTTGAGGTTATGCCGGAACGTAGTTTTTATGTTTGGTCATCAATGATTACAGGGTATTTAAAGGAAGGTTATGTGGACGAGGGCACAGCTATTTTTGATAGGATGATGGTTCGGAATTTGGTGAACTGGAACTCATTGATTTCGGGTTATTGTCGAAATGGACTTTGCAATGAAGCTCTAGATGCATTTGCAAAAATGCAATCAGATGGGTTTGAACCAGATGAGGTGTCATTTGCAAGTGCTTTATCTGCTTGTGCTCAGTTGGGTTCATTACAAACAGGTAAAGAACTTCATAACAAGATTATTCAAAAAGGAATCAAACTTAATCAGTTCATTCTAAATGGTTTAGTCGACATGTATGCAAAATGTGGCGATTTAACCAATGCAAGGTTAATATTTGACAACGAGTCAGAAATCGAAAAGAATGATTCATGTTGGAATGCTATGATCTCAGGCTTTTCCATCCATGGCCACTGTAGGGAAGCTTTGAAGTTCTTTAACAAAATGGAGAAATCTGGTGTGAATCCGAATGAAATCACTTTTCTCTCGGTTTTATCTGCTTGTGCACATGCAGGGTTTGTTGAAGATGGATTAGAAACTTTCAAAAAGATGGAGAAATATGGTTTATTGGCTAACGTCAAGCATTACGGTTGTTTAGTTGACCTTTTGGGAAGGGCAGGGCGGTTAAAAGACGCATATCATATAGTAATAAATATGCCAATGAGACCAAATGACACGATATGGGGGGCTCTCCTTGGAGCATGCAGAGTTCACTCTAACTTAAACATGGGAAACCGAGTGCTTGAAAGTATCAAATTGCAAGAATCTTGCGATAGTTCTTGTTATGTGCTTATGTCAAATATATATGCTGCTTCTGAAAGATGGGAAAAGGCTGAAAGTTTAAGGATTGTTATGTCCAGTAAAAGGGTTCTAAAGACGGTTGGGCATAGTTTAGTCACCCTCAACAACACCTGAAGTTTAGCCGGTTAGATCCCGATCTCCTTCTAATTTTGTCCATAATCTTACTATCTTAAATATATAAGATATTCATATGAATGCTATTGTAGTATTGTTACAGGTAAAAAGGCAAGATGGACACAGGGTGGGTAATGGGTCAAAAGAGGTTCGAGTAAAAACAATCTTTATAGTATGTGTTGAATGGGTTGGGTCAAGTTTTCTTAAAATGATTCTTTCTTGAATTTTATTTTTCAACATGTATTGCAGACTAGCACTCGAAAAGGAACCTGAGTATGCCGGAGCATTGATTATTATGGGCAACTTTTTGAAGAAAGATGAAAACTTTGTTGAGGCTACTGAATATTTGGAGCGTGCTATAGCCAAAGTATGAAGCTAAGAGTTCATTATATCAAACTAAAAATTTTGCAAAGTCATTAAGTGCCCATTATTTTCGCTAAATATGTTTTTATCTTCATTTTGCAGCTTCATCTTGTTGGGCATCCAACAGAAGCTGAGGAGATTGATCATTTGATTCTAGCATCTCTGTGGTTAGTGTGTGGCCCTTGCGAAGCAGGTGAATCTTTTTTTTTTTTTTTTGTGTGTGTGTGTATATATATATATAGTTAACCGTACATTAAACTTTTAGGATGATTTCTAAGAATTGGGAGGTTAAGAAATGATTTAATATGAATAGGTTGATTCGGTTTATGTTTGATTTTTAACAAATTGGACTAGAAGTATGAGTCAAACAAGTTAGACGTCGCTTGAAGTGTATTTTTATTTCATAAAACTTGCTCAATATTTATATAAAAATGTTTATATTCAAAATATATAAAGATAAATGTTCTGATCAATTGGACAAAAATTATTCATCAAAACAATTCGAGCTAAAAGTGTTTAGGGTCAACTTGACCCGTACAAAAGTTTTCAGTGTTTATCTCTCACCAGACCTATCTGACCTGTCCTTTTCGCAAATATGAAAGAGCCCTCGGGTGCAGGTAACAATTTTAACAAGAGACATTATTCACTTTTAAACTTTAAAACAAAAGTTTCTCGAAGACCGGGTTAGTTATCCGTGTCACATTTAATAATCACAACTGACGTATTTATTCCAGTAGAATAGAATCAAATAATGTACACAAATAAATAAAGAATAGTAGTATATCAGAGTCCGGCGGTGAATGACACGCCGGTGGCCGGCAACCACATCCTCCCAGCTATAAGCCCTTCCACCGTGAAATCGTATGCATCACTCAAACTCATACCACCATGGTATCCAGGCCAGCTCACTCGGTTTTCTAAGGCCGCACCATTACCGAAACAACCATATTCACCATAATACAACGTCTTGAAAGCGAAATCAGTATTCCCCCAAGGCGACCAACCTTTCGGATTGATAAAACCATCAAGATATGTTTTCATGAAAGCAGTTCTTGAATATTCTTGCCATGGTCGACCTAAGTACGTTTGGACGGAATCCACCACTGGAATTAGGTCCGGGGCAGGTATTACACGACAATTGTGGATTGAAATGCCACTATTCTGGAATGGATCACCGCGGCCTTGAGCGGTTATGGTGTTTGCTTGTCCGTTTAATGGCTTTCTAACTAATATTACACAGTTTTGGAAAACCACAGCAGCGTTACCAAATATGAAATCTACGGTGCCATAAATATAGCAGAGTTTGTAGAATTGTCGTTGAGAGACGGCGAATAGAGTGTCTTGATAACCTTCAAAGCTACAAGCGTAAAATACAGACAGATCAGATGCTGATCGCAGTGCCACTGCTTGACCACCTTCAGGGCCTGCGGTGTTTCGAAATGTTATGCCCCGTGCTATGAATCCAGAGCCCTCCACTCCTGAATTCCATTTTATTAAAACATATATTATACAAACATGTATTTCATATATATTTATTTGTAAAAACAATACATTAAACATTTTTATATAGTTATGATCCAAAGAAAAAACAGTAATATGATTTATCGAATGATAACATGTAACTATGTGCCATCATTAAACTTGATAGTCGAACCGCTAACTATGATTTTAAAAACAATAAAAGAAACCGAACGGAGTGTTGGTTTGGATTTAAATAATTTTGTCAGTCGGTTTAAAACTTTAAACAATGTTTTCTTTTTCGAAGATTATTAAACCATTAATTTATATTATGTTTTATAATAAAAAGTAATTCTTTTCTTTTCAGGTTTTGTGTGGCCAAAGTAAAAAATCCTAACAAAATTCAGTGGCTAAAGTTAAAATCCAACAACACTTACTGTAGTCGTTCAGTTGCTTTAATATAATCGAACATAATTTATGAAATATAACAATAGTAATAACAATATTAATAAAGGAAAACAATGACAGGTTTCAGATTTTAAACCTTAACAAAAACTTATAGTGACTAATTTACTTTAGTTTAAACTTCTCAAGTAACTTACATGGTTAATAAACCCCTTTGACACGTAACAAATAAGATAAACAAGAAACTTTTACCAAGTATCTTCGTAAATCGTACAAAACTCCACCTTCACTTTACTTAACATGCATTTGATAATCACATCACTCCATCAATGCTTTACGATGTTTATTCTCAAAGATTCAATTAACCATTCTATAATTTACTTAATTATCTTCTCAACAGTTATTACTTTTAATAACAACAAACTCACCATGTGTATTAATTTATTTAGTTGAAATTTCACATAGAGAAAAAATTAAAATTATTAATTTCTTTTAACGTCCGTTAACATTTTGACTAAAAATGAGTTTGAAGCCTTAGAAGCCACTTAGCTAGGACGTAATGGTTTTAACGCTCTAATCGTGTCCACATCAACAACTTTGGAGCCTCTGGGACGCCACTACGTCTAGTCTTAATATAGAACTAGACTACACCATATGTAACAGTTGCGCTAAATGCGCTTCGTTAATTGTTGAATCATATAAATAAACCAAAGTGTCAAGGTAAATCTTACCTACGGTTGCAGAGCCATAAGTTGTAGAGCCTCCGGCGGAGCTACGGTTGCCGGAGATAATAGTGTACCTTATTCCCTCACCAACGAACATGATGTTATTCAATTCGTTTACAACATCAATATTTTCATTATACACACCAGCCTTTATGTAGATTATAAATCTCTTATTCTTTCGATCAATACTTCCGGCATAATCAAGAGCCGATTGGATCGTCGGAAACCGACTCCCTGGCGCTTTAGACACCGTCACGTTCGCTAGAGACTGGAGTGACGCTGTTGTTAATAATCTCCGGTCGCGGTGTGTCACCCATGTTGGAAAATCATCAGTTTGGTTAGAAGTTGGTTTTTGTTTTAAGAAGTGGTGGTTTATAGCCAAAGTGTTGCTTATCATTTCTGTTAAGTTACTTGACTTGATAGGCGTTACGAAGTCGGTTAAATTCTTTTCGACACACCCAGTGAAACATGTTTGGAGGTTGGTGAGGGCGGCGCTTAGCCATGTTTGCGTGTCGAAGTCAGAGGTCTGGTTGTTTTTGAGGCCGGTTAGGGTTTGGTTGAGTTGGAGAACTGTGTTGTTAAGAAGTCTGTTACAGTCATTCCAGACAGACTTTGCTGCACTGGTCCGACACATTTTCTTGAGGCTTTTTGCACATCCTTGAGCCTCGTTGGCGTTTTCGATTGCTGCCTGTAAGGCCAACATTCGAAAATCAGATATGTGTAATGACCTACCATGATGTGGGCCACGACCTAAAAAATGCTTACATTGGTTGGGATGAGGAGTCGTTTGGCACCATCTGTTGATGTCACCAGCCGACTCCTCATTTTCTTGTATGGATAAAGTAGACAAAGAAGATAGCATAAACACCAACAACCATATCGAAGAAAAAAGGTTAGACGACGAAGCCATTTTGAGCGCGAGTTTTGGTTGTTTTTCGTGTTTTGCTTTCGGGTTTTGATGGTTTTCGCCTTTCGGGTTTCGATGGTTGAAAATGTATGATGGGGTGTTGGTTTTAAAGAAGGATTTGGAGATAGGAGTCGATAAAATGTGTAAATAAAGGTTTAATGAGATTAAGTGAAAACAATGAATGTAGAAGGGTTGAAATTGTAATGGTTGCTTTATGCAGAATTATGGGTGTTTTTAAGCAATTGATTTTGTGATGTTTATTAGGATGCACGGTGGTCTCCGTCGTCTTTATTCTAAACATAAGATAACCATAATTAATTAGTTAGTTTATACCATTGTGAAAATGCAAGTATTTGATTGATCAAATTTTCTTAACTTAAAAAGAAGGTTGTAATTTGTGAATACGTTAATATTAATATGGCAAATTGAATTTTAATAATCAAAACTATTAAGGTCGATAATAATTCATACTATTGATTTGACCGTTAATAATCTTAACTTTTATTTTATCATCAACAACAATCCTAATAACATTATTATCATACATTCACATTGGATTTGTACATATTTTAGGCTTATTTAGCTTGTATGTTGTTTTCTTATTTCGTTTATAATCATTATTGTGAACGAAATTGAGTCGAAATCAAGCGTAAATTGTTAATAATTATGTTGCTGAGATTGTTGTTGACAATAAAATAAAAGTTGAAATTGTTACCGGCTAAATCAATAGTATGGATTATTATCAGTCAATGATTAATAAATTGTATTATTAAAATCAAATTTGCCATTTAATATTAATTTTGTATTTCACTCAACGTAACTGATGACACACAGACACTGTTGCTTGCAGCCTAAGTTATTGAGTATTATCCGGATAATTTGTGAACACTAAAACACGATAGCATCTTATGTACACATAACCTATAGGATTATTTGCTTTGTTTCACGGTAACGGCCACATGATACATAATGAATGAAAAGAATCCATGTTGTTATAATGTTATAATATTATAATATTAGGTTAAAAGTACACGTGAAATCAATAATCACGATTTTTATAAATATATAAATAATTATAGGAACATTTTTATCACTATCTAGACTAGACTAACGTCGACGGACAATACCGTCAGAATACGTACGTAAAAATTGTCAGTGTTAAAATCCGTAGTCTGTTAGGAGACTGACTAGTCGTTGGTAATTACTTTTTGATTGAAGACTTGCGAAAGTTTGTGATGGACTAATGGATCACTGACGATACTAAACGAGGATCACTGATGGGTGCTACTATATTTCTCTTTATACTCTTATTTTACATGTTTTTCAATTGGACTTTTTAATTTAACCATTAATTTAATTTAATTTGAATGTCAAGATAGAATAGGTAATTCAAATTTTTTTTGAAAAATAATAATTTTACAAGAGAAAATATGAAAAATTTTAAAATTAATTTTCAAAAGGAAGAGTATAACAAATAAAAAAGAGGGTATGTATAGCACAACCTATGTTATATCCATTATAGTATTCACAATCGGTTCCCTAAAATAATATAAGTGTAGTCTTTATATTATATGATATGGTTATAAGTGGTTGTGAGTGAATATATAAAAAATTTACTGTTTAATTTATGTTTTTAGGAATCACTGTTCAAAACCATATAATATTTTTAATATATTTTAAGTGGTTGTGAGTAAAAAAGAAGGAAAAAATAATGATAAAATATAATAAAAAGGAAAAAAATTGGTGATTTATAATGTAATTAAATGAATAAAAATAAATAATGAGTTGTGAATGCTATTATCATGCCTTTAACTTCAGCCTAAAAAAACCCGAACCCAACACCTCGACCCTAGCGGGTCTAACGACAAAATGAAAAGTTTAAGAAACAAAGAAAACAAAGTCTAAAAGTAAAAAGTAAAAAGTAAAAAGAAGGTGGTTTCATAGACTATCAGTTGTCTAATACGAATCATCTTCTATTCTTCTTGGATATCAGGTATGGGTTTCTTATGCATTAATTTCTTCTATAATTTACCCTAGTTACATCATTTAGGGTTTCGATCAATTTTGTCGCATCTTTAATAGATCTTTAATCGCTTAGGTAATTCATCCAAATCAACGTGTGCTGGTGAAGTTACAATTTTGATGTTTTCTAGGTTAGAGATGATCCCGATCTTATAATGTTTTGTTGGCTGTGACAATCGATGATAACTGGTGTAGAATCCTTACACAAGCTGCAATTGTTCTTAATTCATATTACATTGCTTGTTTACTTGTTTAGTCAGTTAAGGTCTTCAGTCTTCACAAATCCTTTCCAAACAACCAAATTGAAAAACGAAGACAATAGTTTTCATCAAGTTTGAAGGTTGTCAGAGTGTTTTGTAATTGGATTTAAGAAACTGAAACAGCAGTTTTCAACACGTTAGATCACCTTGTTAGTCCAATGTTCCTGATGTTGCATATAGAGATCTGATTATGTGCTTTAGGTGATCTATTTTCATATCAAGTTACCCTGTTTGAGGATAGAGCTGTTATTTCTTTTATACAGACCACGAGAAGAAGGCGCTCCAGTAATTGAATTAAATCAAGGGGCAAGCCCTAAAGAGTATACTGGAGACTCGGGAAGAGATGCAGCAGAGAAATTCTGGCAACCGGCGGCCAACAGGAACCGATGGTTCCGATTTCTCATACAGAATGGTTGTCGATAACAGTACGTCATCTGCTAAGTGTTTATTTTTTTGAAATTATATGTTTATATGTTCTTTTTTCCTTTGAAAATCAACCCTTGATTTTGGATTTTAATCTTAGGGTATACAAAAGTTGCCAAGGGGAAATCAACTCTTTCTAAAGTTCTTGTAATTCAGGTATATATGTATGCTCGTTTGTTGTTTGCTGTTTGGTATAAACTGTTCAAGTCTCAAGGTTTTTACTCAATGGAACAAGATTTAACTTTCTAAAGAAGTTCAGAATTTTGATCTATTGAATCAACGAGCAGAATAAGATTTCTTTTATATCAATAGAAACTGTTTACTTTAGATCATATATGAATTTGAATGATTGTGCTCTACTTTTAAGAATCTCCTGTTAAGTTCAAGAGAATGTTTAAATGTTTAATATTAAGATAGATTGGTTGTGTGTCTTGTAGATTGTCATTAGTTAGTATTTTAATTTTCATTTGAGGGTGGGCCTTGGAGCAGCCGGAAATGTTGCTATTATGTGACCTTGAGGTCATGAGTTCAAGCTTTGAAAACAGCCTCCTATACAAAGTGTAGGGTAAGATTGCGTACATCAGATTGCGTACATCAGATTGCGTAGCGATCCGGCCCTGGCCCCTTCCTAGACCTTGTGTAAAGTGGGAGCTAAGTCAAACATTGGCCACTGAATACACCGTTTGCATCTTACATAGTAGGAGATTACATGGTCTAAACTAAACATAAACTTTCACATGAAACCTACTCTAATGAATACAAAACACACTCAGGCTGAAGATCTTACATATTCTTGACTGAAAATGCTTAAAACTCTTTTCAGAGTTGACAAATTGTTACAGATGTATGCAATTGTTTAGCATACATACATAATTATATATTTCTTTATGTGTGTATGCATATATAGGTGAGGGTTCTTTAACGAAACCACAAGTATAATATATATTATAAAGATAACTATTTATTGATTGCAGGGGGTGGTACTGTTGGTAGGAGTACTTGACATACTTTTTACATACTTAAAGAAGGAGCCTATTGAAACATTAGTTACTGTATCTAGTTCTATAACTGCCATTTCAATCATAGTTGGAGAATTAGGTGAGTGCTATTTCAGAAAATCTTTATGTTTGTTGTATGAACTTGTTATTATTGTCGTTTCATCTTATAGGGCGAAAGCGTAGCAGAGTGAACTTTTTGAAATTTTATATGGCTGCGTCATCCATAGGAACTCTTGGATCAATTGTATCCATCATCCAAAACAATCTCCAACTAAAGGCAAGCATCCATCTTTTCTTCTAGACTAGATTTGTCATTACTTATTAGTATATTAGTATTACGGTCGTTAATGTTAACGTGATTATGATTGTTATTTTTCATTGTGGTTGGCAAACTCTTATTACTGTACTTTTTCCAAACATATTTCATGTAAAATTTACAATTCTTTGTCATCTGTATCAGGCTATTCGAATCTGTATGTTTTAGTGCAGCTTAAAAATCCATGGTATTTATTTAACAAGATATTACATTTACCTTACAACAATCTTGTAGTCCTGAAAACTATATAATAAATTGAAATTCCTGCTGGCAATGCATCTGTGTTTCATGATGGGAAAGTTTGTTTCATGTCTTCCATCCTTTAGAGATCTTTGGTTTGAATAGAAAAGATTCTGCTATCAAGTAGAACAAACAAACAAACAAATATACCCATTAGAACCCCACTCATGTATTAAGATGTGGGCAAACCTTACCTCTATTGAATGCAAAATCACTAGATTTGAGTGGAAAAGTTAAATGGATCAAACGGAATCAGAGTCAGAATATGTTTTTGGCAGCTTCTAACTTCATGCGTCGTCAAAATATGTTTTTGGCAGTTTTTTTTCACGGATTAAAGTCTAGTTTGTTAACTTCCCTCCTGCCACTGATCAAACATCATTTGTTGCATCTTCCTCAGGTTATTCATGATCCGAGTAACTGGGAGACAGAGAAAGTTGCTCTATTGAAGATTGCATGTGTTTCTATCGGTGAGTTTATTGTGCCAGTTCAATACTGATACTGTATATAGCATATTTTGTTTTTAGCCTTCCTAATGACAATGGAGATTTGCTGTGTGACAGGACTGTTTGCACAAATATTTTCCATAACCACTACAACATCCCTCATCAGGAACATGTCTCCTCCAAAAAGAGCTTCTTGACACATTGAAATTGTCAGTAGTACTCCACTTGTCAGATCTTTTTAATTGCCTCACTTTTGTTCTTTATGCTTTCTGTATTTTAATCCATGATGAATTTTTTTTATTAAATCATGAAAATTAGTTTGGATTTTTTTAATATATATTTATTTTGCTTGAAGTCACACGCAATCTGTAAAATATTAAAACCATGCTCGTGTAATGATGGGGGGATGGTACCATTACTCTCCCGAGCAATGGCTTCGACAATCAATATAACAAATCTTATATAAATGAAATATAAAATGTGGGATAAATATTCTGGTTTCTTCTGTTCAGTAGAGCTATTGGAAATGGATAACATTCTTAGAATATGTTCATTTTAGATTTCCACTTTATTAAAGCTATATGAGACATGTTATTATTGTCATGTCAATATATTCAGTCAATAATACATTGCAATTACAATTAAACCCCTCAGAGCACATGCTTTGTTCTAGCATGTTGGAAAAATCCAGATGATTTTTTTTTTCTTTTATGCAATGAAAGCTGCAAACTGTATTTCTTCCCTCTTGATTTCTTCGATTGTCTGAAATGGCGGTTAAGTTTTGTGACAGCATTACAGATGATCCATCATTAGATGTAAGCTTTATATCTTTAGTTTCCTACAACTGCCTGCTTGTATAGGCATAACTGTTGATCAAAGCCAAACCATTAAGAGTTAAATGGACTACATTCATGATCCCTTCTCTCACCGCATTTTCATTTTGGGGTCACTTTTAAATCCTTACAAGCATCATGTCAGTGCAGAACTGTCCCTTGTTTGTAAGCCACCCATCATTAACCTAGAATCCTTTGGAACCTGGTTGACTCATCACTTCAAGTGAACAGACTGTTTGTTTCGTGAGTAGATGTCTGAATGGTTCAGACATTTGTCTCTGAATGACTAAGCATTATATAAATGTTGAATGATTAAGAGGTTTAATGCTGAATGGTTAAGACCTTTTATTTGAATTGGTCAAACATTTGTCTTTGAATAATTAAGCGATATACTAGCTCTTAATGGTTCAGACTTCTTATTAATTTAACACTTAATCATTTAAAAATTGCCAAACAACCTCTAAGTCACTCTGCAACTCGGTGCGAGTTTTTCATGGTGGCAACCTCTCGAGGAGCCATGTCATGAACCGATTGAATATGAACATCTTGTGTGTGTGAAGAAACATCACCAATGAAATTTGTCTTGATGATTTGATTAGTAAGTTATATTAGGGGCCTGCTGCATTATCACTTTAAGTTTATTCATTTATTAGATATGTTTCTCATGTTTTGGGACTGAATTATTCAATCTTATATTATGTGTTTTTTTATAAATTATATTGTGTGCTATTAGTTTTGTGTTTGGTACGAAAAGGTTACAGCTCTCTTTTTCATTCAAGATTTCCAGTTTGCACAGAGTTGAAAATAAAATGAGAGATGATAATACTTTTACTCACACATACATTTTTAATGAAAGGTGCAAACAATCGACCATAAATTCACACATTACTGCATTAAACTAAATCTTCTTAGGGTTGTTTACTATATTTGGTACATATTGACTTTCTTCAACTACATGCTTAAAGTTGCATAACCATTGATCAAAGCCAAAGCATTGCTGGTTAAATGTGCAACATTCACAATTTTTCCTCTTACAACCCTTTTCATTTTGGGGTTATTCTTAAACCCTTCAGAGCACGTGTCTTCATCCGTTAGTGCAGAACTAACCCACGTTTGTATATCGCTCATCACTAACCCTGAATCTTTGGACCCTGGCTGAATCATCTCCGCGAGTGATTTTTGCAACTCGTATGCTGAATCACTCAACAACTCAATGCAGTCTTTCATGGCTGCAACCTCTTGTGGAGTCATGCCATGCACTTTTGACAGTTTAACCATGGATGAAGAGGTGGTGCGGGTGGTGTCAAGGGACACCGAAAGAGCTGTTTGGGCTAGTAGCTTCGGGCTTGTTTGGATTGCACCTGCTCGTGCTGACAATGAGTTGAAGCACAATGTTGGGTAAGTTGTCAAACCACATGACGTTCTTATAAATTCAACATTTGTTTTCTCAAGGGCTGAGATTAAAGCGAGTGATGAAGCGAAAAGAAGTACTATTATGTGGATGTTGTGTAATGAACCTTCCATATTTTGGTGTGTGTGATAGAAGTGTTGTGAAACTCTCAAGTTTGAAGGTAATGAGGTTGGTTATGAAAATAGAGCAAATTCATTCCACATTTATAGGAAACTGAATGTTGATAAGCATGAGGCTTAATTATATTCTTAATTAAATAATTTCTTTTGGCTAATGTTGTATATGTGACAAAATATCTTTCATGTGGCTCTCCACAACGTGCAATTATGCAATCTTTAGTCATATGATTTAAAAGTTGTGATTTAAAAGTTGTGGTAGTTGCACACAATGGGGTCTAGAAACGGGACGACGATTGTAACTTGTGAAATACTCCGGTCTTAAAGACTTGATCGTTACATAGATATTTATTTGTGTCAATTCATTTTGCGAAGAGCGTAACACATTATATTATCTAGTAGATATTTTGAAATCATATTTCTAAGCAATAATTATGATGAAATTTGCGACTAGCCTAACACCCTTTTCTTAACATTGATTTAGATCACAAATTGCTACAAGTGGCGTTGGGTTTTCCGGTTTACAATGTATTAATTGTAATCCCCATTAAAACATTTCATTACAATGAATATTTCTACGTCTAAAGTAACTCTCTGACAATGTTTTACAATTCAATCTCAATCATTAATTAAAAAGAAAGATTGATGGTTGAAATTTGTTCTTACACTTTTTAAATATATTTTCAATTTGGTCATCCTCCTCCCTTTTCTTGTGTCATATTTTTGTTATGTATTTTTAAGTTCATGTTTTTTAAAATTTTAACCATAACCTTTCATTTACATGTTTATTTTTATCGACATTTTGATTTCTATCTATTATTTCACAATTGAATGCACCTGTTGCAAAGCGTAGATAGATGTCTATTTCCATTGTGTGATAACTCAATTTTGGTGTCGAGTCAATTCTTATTAGTATCCCCTTTAATAAAATTTCATACATAAAATTCAATATGAAAAATCCATTCACAAGCCATATGAATCAAAATTTGTTTTTGATTTAACCTCTTTACGATAAGATTATATAAAAATATAGACAAAATCCAAATCGAACAGTATATTAAATTATAAAGCTAAGTGTTATAAATGATTGAAGAAATTATAAATTATACGCTTAGATATAGAAAATAAAACCAGAAAAAGAAAATTAAATATATAATTTCAAGTGAAGCACCAAAAGTTAAGAGTTAAACTAACCCAAACCTTAAGAGCCTGTTTGGTATAAGGTAATAGAATGAACGAATAAGAGGCTATTTGACAGCCTCTTAATAAGCCTTTTAATGGTTCAGATATCTGAATGGTTTAATATTTAACGGTTTAGATTGTTTGTTTCACGAGCACATGTCTGAATGGTTAAGACATTTATCTCTGAATGGTTAAGCATTATACTGATGCTGAATGGTCAAAAAGTCTAATGCTGAATGGTTAAGACATATTTTCTGAATTGGTAAGACATTTATCTTTGAATAGTTAAACGATATACTACCTCTTAATGGTTCAGACCTCTTAATGGTTTAACACTTAATTATTCAGACATCTTTTTGGTTTAACACTTAATAATTCAGAAGTTGTCAAACAATCCCTAAATGGAATAAATAAGAAAATAGAATGGATGAACGAATGAAATGAATCATTGCATTCTATTGTCTTGTTGCGTTACCCTTTAGAAATAAATGAATCGTTACTTTATATTGTTTGTTAGGCATGAAAAAACAAAGTAATGAAATGTAAAAGTGGTTATGATGGTGATGACAAGCGATGGTGGTGGCCAACGGTGGTTCCCGGAGGTGATGGTTTCTGGTGACGTTGGTTTCCAGCAACGGTGTTCCTTGTGGCAGTGTTGACCGGGGGGGGGGGGGGGGGGGTGGTGGCCGATGGTAGGTGGTGTCGCTCGTGGCCAATGGTTGGGGGCGACGGCGGTGGTTGGTGGTGGTCGTGCTTGGTGGTGGTTGTCGATGACCAACAATCTTGGTGATCAGTGGTGGTTGTTATGGTGGGTTAGTAGATGGTGTTGGTGACTAATAATGAAAGAAGAGATGGAATAAAAAAAAGGATGGATGTAATAAATTTGAGAAAATGAAATCAACTATGTAATGGTTTATTTAATTACGTTCACCAACCAAATATGTCTTTATTCATTTACCTCAAATAGTTTACTCCATTACGTCTCTCATTCTTACGTACCAAACGCTACATAAGAGTTCACGTGATTGTCATCTCCACTATTATTATTATTATTATTATTTTAATGTTCACATCTAAACTCTCAACACCGTTGTTTCGATCTTGATACCTATTTCTTCCATTTTTGATAATCTTCATGTATATAAAAACCGTTAGCTCAAAGTATCACATGACAAATCATGTGTCAAGTTCCGACTCTTGACTAAACATTAGCATCTGAAGTACCTTTTCCACTCAAAGGTTGCTTCAATAAATGACTATAAAACGAGAAACATACGAAGGTCAACACCTATACATGTTGAGAAAAAGATAACAGAAATATAATCAGTTGTATAGCATTATTTTCTCCATTGACGAATTACTCAATTAATGGAGATACCTTCGTATGTATACCAATAATTTTATCAACTCATTCAGTTTGAAATACAAATAACAAAAATTTTGAGGGTTATTTTGTTAATATTATATAATTGACAAATACTACCGATATCATTTTTAGAACACGAGTTCTTTAAAAACACATTAAACATTTAAATTATATTATTTGTCAATACAAGTAATTATCATCATATGTAATGCTTATGTTATTCAATAATTGTTTTTATGATTCTCATTTTTTACTAAAATTGTAAGCATGACAAAATTATATCATGTGAAATTAAAAAAGTAATAATTATAGAGTTAAAATTAAAAACCATTAGATCAAGTAACCCAATAATTATATTATATTACTATACAAAGTGCAATTCGATCTAAAGTAAAGTATCAAGGCTTATGCAGAACGTACAATATACATCATGATACCAAAACAACTTTTGCGTGTAGTTTCTAAATTAAATTTTCATTTTTGCTTGTCATTATATTGCAACCCACTCGAATGGATACCACCATTGATGCTCCGCAGCAATATGGGCTCACCAAAGAGGTGATCCTCACAAAGATGCTTGAGCTTTATCTTCAGTTCTCACCTTTTTATAGTTTGCAAACATTTTTCTTTAAAGCATCTCATAAAATTTGATGGATGGATAATTATAGTTTGCAAACATTTTTCTTTAATTATATGTAAAGGCACCTACTTTTTATTTTCCAACGTACCTAAAATGTGCTTTAATTTTTATTTCTAGCATCCTAATTTACTTCTTAAAGAGATATCTCATAATTAAAATTAAAATTTCAAAACAAGCAACCACACTTTAAAAAAGATGAGCTATGTTCATTGCAATATGAAAACCTTAGAACATTTAGTTTCACATTAAAACCTAAATTTTGTGTTGAAAATACATACCTATAATTCAATTCAATGTCAAATGTTTTTTGTGGTATTATAGTTTCTATTAATGGTTGGTTTGTTTTTATTTTATAAACATGTTGTTGGACTGGTTTAGCTTTGCGGTTTTGGAGTTGGGCTAAAGAATGAATGGGCTTAGAAGAAAAGTACATATGGATAATTTATGGTTTTAATATTTTGTTGTTGGATTTACATTTCAATTAGTATGAGGATCTAAACAAAAAGATCGATATATACCGGTACTTCTTCCTTTTCATCTTGACTACTTTTTTGAGAAGAGTATTACTACAATCACAATCAAGATCCATCAGAGAGGAAAGTGTGCAATAGATCGATAAATATCAACATTCAATTCATTCTATAGCACTTCATCTTTTTCATGATAATCTATTCATCGTCAGCTAGCCCTTGTATCTTCTTCTTGTTATCGTTTTTACTTTAAGTTTGTCTTTGTATTAGGGTTTTGTCACAATAACAAATCCTGTCTGTTCTTGAGTTTAAGTCATGGTTCTATGTATCAAATCGTCTTATGGATGATTTGAGAGGCGCTTATGATTTTGTACTCATTAGATTGTTTTTAATCTTTGTCTTCTTTTTTTATATGTAACTGATGTTGGTATGTGATAGAATCATGTTGATTTTACTTTTTTAATATTTTGTTTTCAGTGAATTGGTTTTCTGCTGCCATCTTTGGCTCACAATAGAACAAGGATCGGTAGTTTCTAAGGTGCGCTCGGCGACTTTCGTACGCTGTGTAAATAACTAACTACAAATAATTAACTATAAACAATTAACGATGTTTATTATGCTATTATGTGTATCCAATGTCAATCTAATGTTTGTAATATTATTAGGTGCACTTAACATCAAACGATACCATTACAAAGCTACCAGCCCCGCGGCGAAACGCGGGGTAACATGCTAGCTAGTTATTTACAAAAGACATAGAAAAAAACTATAAGTGTATACATCAAAATTAATAAATTTACGTCTCATGTTAGGATTTCACATATTAGTGAAAAACATCTGAAGAATTCATTAATATCTGTAATTATTAATTAGTATATTTAACCAAATTAACTTACAATTTTAGCCATTACAAATAAATTTAGGCATTACAAATATAGTCATAAGTTGTATAAATAAATAAACCAAGGTCTAAATCAACAAATATGTAGTATCAGAAAATCAGATATATAGTTAGACTAACCCATATGCCTTCACGTGATGAGTCTTTATTATTCGAATTTGATTCAAATAATTCAAATAGAATTCGATTTTTTTTTGGATTTTTCCTTTAGTTTATCTGAATCGATCTAATTCAAATTCGAAAAATTCGAATAATCCGAATAATCCGAATAAGAATATATATAATATATAGTTTTTTTATGTATTATTGGTAAGGGTTAAAATAAAAAGAGTTTCAATCTCAAAACTGTACAAAATAAATACAAATATGATGGTATACTAGATCATTCATATATGATAATATTATTCACTCTTTAATTCATTGCATTTGAAATTTAGGCTAGTAACAATTTGGCATACACTATTCACACATTACTACAATGGAACCGGAAACTTCTTTTTTTTTTTGGCATTTCTATATATGTTACATCTTACTAGCGCATTCTTCTTAATGTACTCGAACTATGTGCTTAAAGAAGCATAACTGTTGATCAAAGCCAAAGCATTGCTGGTTAAGTGTGCGACATTCACAATCTTTCCTCTTACAACACTTTTCAATTTGGGGTCATTCTTAAACCCTTCAGAGCACGTGTCTTCATCCGTCATTGCAGAACTGACCCACGTTTGTATGTCGCTCATCACTAGCCCTGAATCTTTGGCACCCGGCTTAATCATCTCCGCGAGTGATCTTTGCAACTCGTACACTGAATCACTCAACAACTCAATGCAGTCTTTCATGGCTGCAACCTCTTGTGGAGTCATGCCATGCACTTTTGACAGTTTAACCATGGATGAAGAGGTCGTGCGGGTGGTGTCAAGGGACACGGATAGAGCTGTTTGGGCTAGTAGCTTCGGGCTTGTTTGGATTGCACCTGCTCGTGCTGATAGTGAGTTGAAGCAAAGTGTAGGGTAAGTTGTGAAACCACATGATGTTCTTATGAATTCAACATTTGTTTTCTCAAGGGCTGTGATTAAATTGAGGGATGAGGTTAAGAGTAATATTATTATGAGGATGTTGTGGGATGAAGAATTGATGGAGTATGAAACTTCCATATTGTGTATTTGTGTGTTGTGTGTAATAACTCCAAGTTTAAAGGTAATGAGGTTGGTTATGAAAGTAGAGCAAATGCATCCCACATTTATAGAAAACTGAATATTGATATGCATGATATTTTAATAACATGTACTTGTGACAAAATACTTTGCAAGTGGCCATTTGCACAACATGTAGTGTAATTATATAAGCCATCATATATCTTCAATTATTTAAGAAATGTATGGGATACAATTATCAATTTGGAGATAGCTGCATTGGGGTCTACATAAGGGTCGACGATTACATTAAGCAATACCGCAAAAGCGCGAGGCATTTTATTATTTAGTAGATATTTTGAGATCATATTTTAAGCAAGAAGCTAATTAAGTGAAAAGGTGATAAAGTTATATTAAAGATTTGAAAACATTAGATCAAATGTAATATATAACCAAAACTTTGTAGAAAAGTGAATGTAAATATGTATGAGGCTTATCTATTCGAAAGATCATGAGAAATAACTAATGAAATGATCTTAATTAAGGTTATTGTCGTTATCTAAGGATATTGAGTACATGCATGTGACTTGAGATTTTTGCATAAATATCTTCCAAGTTGCTATTAGCAACATGCAATTATGCAATCTTTAGCCATCCTATATTGAATGATATGACCCAGACTTTGGTTTATGATATTTTGATATTATTAAGCCATAATTATAATACTTCAACTTGTTAGATATTTATTTAGCTGGAGGGGACATGAGAATGTCTCTCAGACTACATCGCATCTTGTTTGATTAAGCTCCCGTTCTACTTCGATACCAAAGAAAGCTGGAACGTTTCGTGATCTGATTTACGTAAGCTTACCCTGCATTTTGTGTAGGTGGTTGTTTCCCATGACTTGAGGTATATATGACCTCAAGCTGGAACGCTAGCGCTAAATAGTTACAAACAACTTCCTAGAAATGTTTCAAACACTTAAATAGATGCTCAATAACACAAGTCTCTCTCTTTCGCCCCTTAGATGAATGCATTCAACTTAAGAATTTTAAATGATAAAGCTTAAGTTTTAGTAAACTAGAACTCTTTGAAGAAAACTGACTTTGTAGCATTTATGTCAGATACATTTCTTTAGAGATTGATCCCATTGTTTAAAGATTGTGTTAACAAATACATTTCTTTATGTTATGAATTTTGTTATTAGACCATAATGCTAATTGCTATGTTGTGAATGATTTCCGTTGCTATGAATGCAATAATCAGTTGATGAAGTATGTGCTTTTGAATGTGTTTAACTATGAGTATGCCAATAATCATGATTGTAAAATGTATTCCCACTTAACATGCAATAATCAGATGATAAAAAAGGCAATTTGATATCTATTGGCTTTAAAATATAATCTCAAAAAGGCACATGTTTTTACTGAACTGGCATACATGTTTATGAATATCTACATATCTATTGTTTATGTACTTGTCCGTATAGAAAGAGTACCTGGTGGTCAAAAGTTGAATACCGTTAATTCAATCGTCTCCTATTTCTAGAACCAACCTCCACTTTGATAATTATCTCATAGCATTTAAAGTAGGTTTTTTATTTTGATTTGAGTGTATGCTTTATATCATGGGTGATAGTTGTGAACGGTTGCGAGTGAATAAGAGAGAAAATTTATAGGGATTGTATCATGATTGTTTATATTTGGGGAAAAACGGTACAACCTCCATAATTTTTAGTATTATTAAAAATGGTTATGAGTGGATGAGAGAGAGAGAAAAAAAATAAAAATATAAAAAAAAGTATTATTTAATTAAAAGAGAGTAAAAAATAATGGCTTTAATGTAAACATGAGGATGGGAAAGATAGTGTAAATGCTCTTTTACACAAGCTAGCCGACTTAAATTATTAACCTTATTAGTTTTAACTAGACTACATTGTATAAATGGTCCAAATCAATTTAATTTTTTATGTGTGTTGCATGTTTGGTCTCAAAACTTTATAAATTGTAGTGTTAGTCTAAAATTTTATGTGTGATGTACGTCTGGTCTTCGACATTGAGTTGTTTCTGTTTGTGTGAAATGCATAAAAACTAATGGAGTTTTACGCCAGGGATCGGTCATCAACGCACCCACAAAATTTTAGGCTAACTTTTCAGTTTTTAAGATCCGGAACCAAACTTATAATCTGAAAAAAAACCATAAGGACTATTTATGTATTTTTTTTACTATGAGAAGTGAGAACTTTATATAAAAAAAAAACTAATACACTTCTAACTAGAGTTGAACATAAAAACCGGGTCCATACCCGACCCGGCATACCCGAACCGGACCCGGTCCGGGTACAACCCGATACCGGGTGTACCCGGTTCGTACCCGGAAAAAACCGGTGGGTTGTACCCGGTTTGGGTTGTTTGGAATTCATAGGAACCGGACCCGACCCGGAACCGGACCCGAACCGGTTGAACCCGGGTTGGACCCGGTTTCGACCTTTTTTTTTTTTTTTTTTTTTTTTCTAGCCGTTTTTAACGGCTATATAGCCGTTGGGGATCAAATTTGACCGTTTTTTTGTTGTTTTTGCCTCTAAAATAAATATAAATAGGTGTGGGTTGATATGGTAAGGTACCCAAGCTTCAAACATAAAAAAACATACGCAAAAAAACACAAACAATACTCTCGTTTATTCTCAAATCTCAATATGGCTCACTCTCAATTTTCCGTTGGTCAAGGTTCATCGAACTCTCCAACCGTCGTTCGTGTTCTTCCACACAATCGTAACATGGATGTTTGGTGCAATTGGGATATTGTTGAGTTGAGTGACGGATCTGTAAAGGCTCGTTGCAAGTTTTGTGGAGCTTTACTTGCTAAAGATTCTAACACAACTTTAAACAAACACATTACCAAGAAGTTTTGTAAGTCGTTGAAAAGTAATCCGGATTCGCAACAAACACAATTGAGTGGAGACGGTGGAATCTTTAATTACAACGTTAATGAGGTTCGAGATCGAATGTCAAAGTTCGTGATTCAAGAAGCTTTACCTTTCAATCACTTCGACAACCCTCGGTTAACCAACTTAATTCGACAGACGCTTCAACCTCGTTACACTCACGTAAGTCGTACTACACTTAAACGTTATTGTTTAAAATTATGGAAGCAAGCAAAAAATGATTTAATTGTATTATTTGAAATTTAAATACCGGTGTAAACTTAACTAGTGACGTTTGGTCGGCGCCACACGGTTTGCCCGAATCGTACCTTTGCGTCACCGCTCATTGGGTAGATCCCAGTTCATGGTAAATGATGAAACGTACGATTGCATTTGATCTATTTCCGTATCCACACACCGGAGAGTATTTATTTTACTTTTGGATAATGTAATAACTACTTTTAATTTACAAAATAAAATATTTTCAATGGCATTTGATAACGCTTCCAACAACACAACCGCGGTTGAAAAATTAAAATTAAAATATCTTCCGATTGCAAACGGTGATTTTTTCATACTCGTTGTGTTGCACATATTATTAATTTAGTAGTATAAGATGGTCTATCCGTACCATTTGTTGATAGCTTTATAAAAGCTTTTCGATTTATGTTACACGACGTTTTTAAAAAAGTAGAAAAATATATCAAGATTATAAACAACTTTGTAAAGATACAGAATCTAGATTTTTAGGGCCTAATTGGGATGTACCTACTAGGTGGAATTCGACTTGTCATATGTTTGATTGTGCTTTAAAACAAAAAGGCACTTTAAAAGCTTTTCATAATAGTCTTTCGGATAATTGCGAAGCCGACCTGTTTCCGGATTTGGGTTGGAAAAATATTGAACATTTATCCGAATTTCTTGAGGTGTTTAAAAACTCAACTACAAAATTATCGTGAGTTTATTATCCCACTAGGTATTCGGTGCTTCAAGAATTATATTTCATGGCTTTGAATTTTAAAAATTTTCAAAATAAAAATAGTATGTTTAGAGAAATGATAAAACCAATGAAAGACAAGTTTAAAAAATATTTTCTTGAGTTACCATCCGTTTTTACTTGTGCCGTTGCTTTAAATCCTTTTTTAAATGTTGCGGGGGTAGAATGTTTAATAGACGAGATAAATGACAATTTGGATATACATGACGAAAACCTCAATTTTTCAACCGAGACAAAAGAAGTTTTTAATAAAAGTTTGAAAATTATTTATAATTTTTATTTAAATAAATATGGACCTAACGTAAATATAACTACGCAAAGAGAATCAACCTCAAGTGCTAGTACCTCGTTTAAAGAACCCGTTATGACTATGTTGAATGTTGTTCGGGATGTGACGGCTAAACGTCAAAGGGGTAACGCCCCAACAAGGGAACTTGGTA
This sequence comes from Flaveria trinervia, assembly GCA_025506515.1. Lineage (NCBI taxonomy): Eukaryota > Viridiplantae > Streptophyta > Magnoliopsida > Asterales > Asteraceae > Flaveria > Flaveria trinervia. Next base: position 79,855,766 of record CM046441.1, on the reverse strand, counting down.
TATATAGTACGACGAATTTTATTTCAACTATGAGTACTTAAGATTATCATGCATTTGATATTTTGGCTTGGTGGAAAGGAAAGGAATCCCAATTTCCAATTCTTTCCGCTATGGCCCGTGATTTACTAAGCGTCCAAGCTTCTACGGTAGCTTCGGAGTCTGCGTTTTCTCTTAGTGGCAGGGTATTATCATTACGGAGAACAAGATTAACTCCGGAAGCGGTGGAGATGTGCATTTGTTTAAAAGACCACTTAGACGCGATGGATCGTATACAAGACAAAACAAATCTTGAAGACGAAATTGCAATCGAATGTAAAGTACACGATGAAGAGGTCGAATAAGGAGTATCTTCTAGTATATCCGACGAAGAATTAGCATTTGATGAAGCCTCTCGAAGAAAATAGTCGATTAGTTATTGATTCGTTAATGTATTTTTTAAGTTATTTTAATAAATAAATAATAAATTAATGAGTTATAGATGTTTTTTTAATGTTGTTATAATAATAATAATAATAATAATAATAATAATAATAATAATAATAATAATAATAATAATAATAATAATAATAATAATAATAATAATAATAATTGTAATAATAATAATAATAGTAATAGCAATCATATAATAATAATACTACTAATAATATTAATATTAATAGCAATTATAATAGTAAAAAAAAAAAAAAAAAACCGGTTGTACCCGGTTCTGGACCCGACCCGGTCCGGACCCGACCCGGTCCGGACCCGACCCTAACCGGGTAGGCCGGGTAGGGTTTTAAGTATGCCCAACCCGACCCGTACCCAAACCGGGTTCACCCATACCCGGTTCCCAAAAAAACCGGCCGGCCCGTACCCGGGTCCGGCCCAAAACCCGGTTCCGGCCCAAAACCCGGTTCCGGGTCCGGCCCAAAACCCGGTTCCGGGTCCGGCCAAAACCCGGTTTGCCCATGTCTACTTCTAACTAATAGGATTCGATAAAACACAGTGGAATTGTTTAGCTAGACTCACACGCAGGGGTGGCCCATTTACTAAATAAAATAGGCTTGGGCCTAAGGCCACAAACTTTAGTAATAGAAAAACGGCTTTGATTTAAAAACATAAAAAAGGCAAATCAGCAAACGGCAATCACACATATTGGAGTTGAGTATTTACCAATATTTGAATAGGATACCAATTACTTTTTTTACGACAAACTTATCCTACTCTTAAATTTTAATTGCGAGAAGTCAAATTCCAATCGACAAGGATAACAACAAATGGCAATTCATTGGATGATAGTCCTATGCAATTCACGGATTTTGATAAATCGAATACGATCGATAGTTCATTAGTTCCGATCTATATCATTATTCAAAAACGTCAAATCACAAATCGTTCGATTATCACATCGTCAATTAAAAAACTTTCAACCATCGTCATCATTATCGAACCACCCATTGTTCATTCATGAAATCGCAGGGTTTATAATATTAAATTATAACATTAAAGCTTTTTGTATCTTTTAACATTATTCTTTAACGTCTGTGTCAACTCTCATCCTCATTTAGGACTGAAATGAATTTAACGTTCGGCGAATAGTTCGTGAACTATGGGGCGGGAAGTTCGTTCATTTAATGGAGAACAAATACGAAGAAGGAAATTTTGTTCGTTCATTTAAGGAATATATATATATATATATATATATATATATATATTATATATATATATATATATATATATATATAATATATATATATATATATATTTTACCATAAAAAATGGAAGAATGTGACCACTTTCAACTTTAGTTTATGCTAAAAGGTGACAAACTTCTTAATTTTTGTGTTATTTATATTTATGATAATTATATCAAGTATGTTCGAAAAATTTAATTAAGTTTATATTAAAGTTTGACAAGTTTTCATTTGTGTTGTTAATGTTCATAGTTATTTATTTGTATTTGTTTGTGTTATTTATATCTATTTATATTCGATAAGTGTTTGTGAACAGTACTTCATTTTCTTAATAAACGAACACGAATACAAAATCTTGTTCGTTAAATATTCATGAACAATTCATGAACACTATTTTTTAATGAATGAACACAAACAAACTATTATTCATGTTTGTTCGATTCGTTTATTGTCTACTGCTATACTTGTTTCCAATTCGAGAGATCTTAATCTAGGCTTAGACTCGAAATGATCAGGAGGGGCCAATAAATAACAAATCAGAAAAAAGAAAATTAAAACAACAAATTAGAAATACAATCGGAATTAAATCTGGATGGGGTCTACAAAACATTTTATTAAACAAAAAAAAGCTAAAGTAAAAGCAAAAATCTTGGAAAAAGATAACTAAAATCTAGGGAAAAAACAAAAAAAAAAGTTATAAAAAATCAGAATAAAGCACACACCCCAAGATCGAACCCGGGTGTATGCGGAAAGATAGTGTTTAGGGGTTGTATCTTTCAGGCTCTTAATGGTTCAGATGTCTGAAAACTTTAACACTTAATGGTTCAGACTGTTTGTTTCGCGATCAAATAACTGAAAATCATTACACTAATGCTGAATGGTTAAGACTTTTTATCTGAATTGATCAGACTTCTACATTTGAATAATTAAACGATATACAAACTTTTAATGATTCAACACTTAATGGTTTAACACTTAATGGTTTATAAATCTTATTGTTTCAGCATTTAATTATTAATAAATGGTCAAACAACGTCTTACTAGTCACTAATGGTTAGCAACCTTTTTGTGTTATTGAAAATATAAAACACTAAAACATCTAGAAAAGAAAAAAAAAACTAGCAATTATTGATTGTTACATGACTAAATAGATAAATGGGAATTTAAAACTATTCGACAATGTTAAATGTAATAGTAAAAGATGATCGTTTAGAGAACACACCAACTATTTAATTTCATTTATAGCATTTTTCAATTTTTATTTTTATATTTACATTAAAAATACTATTTTTTTTATTTTTTTCTCTTTTAATTTAATAATATTTTTTTATATTATTATTTTTTCTCTTTTCTTCACTGATAACCACTTAATAGATGATCGTTTAGAGAACACGCTAACTATTTAATTTCATTTAGAGCATATCTTATCACTATCCTTATAGTTACATTAAAAAAACTACTTTTTTATCTCTTTCTCTTTTAATTAAATTATACTTTTTTATATCATTATCTTTTCTCTTTTCTTACTCATAACCATTTTAAAAAACATTAAAAAGTTTATGGAGGTTTTAAAGCGTTTCCTCATATTTGAGGAAACACGATGCAACATCCATAAATTTTTCATCTACTTCACTCACAACCGCTTACAACTATCCCCATAATTTTTAACCCACATTCACGTCAAAGCAATATACCTATTGCGAATGCTCTAATACAGTAATACATATATCTAACTTGCGTTATTAAACCATATCAAAAAGACATAATGGTAGACAACGACACTTCTAAAATGTTACGTCTTCGTGTAAACAGGCAAGAAAAATGGCAAAAGTTGGTCTCTTTTATTAAGATACTAAGATATATAGTGTTAACTAAAAGCATTTCACAACCTTCCTAGTTCCTACACTCGATTAGAAAAATTGTACCCCATCAAATTGATACACATAGGATAGCTATAAATATTTTGTACTTGTTCGTATACCAAGTGAAGACCAATATTTTTACTCTAATAAAATGGTAAACATTTCAGCACTACATAAAAGTTAGTGTCAGGGACCAATGATGTTACGATTTAGTAAACAGTAAGGACCAAACCTCTAATTTCTTAAAAGTTGAAACCAATATTGTAATATGAACAAAACACAGGGACCAATCGTGTAATTAACTCTTGTTCTTATTATATAGATTTAACTACATAAATGATCCTTATAATCTATTTAAAACAACAAGTTTGAGGTATCATGTTTTCAATTTTATAAAGAGATCAGATTTTAAGACTAACAAACATTAAAATTTCTATCAAAATAGTATTAAATGATCAAACTACCATTTGACTTTTTGAAAAAGGACTATTTATGTAATTATCTATATCTAAATACCATATTTGCAATTTATACAATTAAATATAAAACAATGAAAAAAACACTCATCTTTTTGTTCTCACCTGACGACATCTTTAATCACTCAATCTATATAAAATCTTCTTCTATGACACCCAATCAACATAACCCTCACCTTTGTTTATAATTTTCTGCTTAGAAACCCTTAACCCACGTCAAGAATTACCTAATTGGGGGTTGTAGGAGGAGCTTTTGAACCAGTTGATTAAATTGACGATAGTGCTCTAATGGAGAAGAACGGTTGGAGGTGGAGGTGAATCGACGGTGACTTGTAAGATGCGATGATGATGGTGATAATGATGATGCTTAGATGATATGATTATGCTGCTGATGATGGCTAATGATGATGATGCAATTGATCTGGGTTTTATACAAAAGAGGCGGTGGAGATGGTTCAATGGCAGCGGTGATGGTGGCGGTTGATGATTGGTGGTAGCAGCAGCGGTTGGTGGTCGGTGTAACAGAAAGTCAAAGATGGGCGGTGGAGATGGATGGCAGTGGTGTGAGGGCATGAGAGTTGTTTCGATGGCGATGAAGATTGATGAGAGCCGACGATGACGATAACGAGGCTACGAAAAATTTTTGTGTTAATACCAATGTTTTCAGAACGGATCGGACGTCGAACCGGACGCCTTACTAGTTTGGTGGTCGGACCGGTCGGACCGGTTGGACCGGATTTAACTATATTTTAATTATATTTATATATGTAATTAAATATATGTTAGAAATAAGGGTGTAAAGGGAGTCTCTTTAAGACTGTAACACCCTTGTCCCACATTGGTATGACAAATGAAATATTATGTGTTTATATGTGATAACAAAGTGAAATGTATTGAATGTTTTTATGATACCTTTTACACCATGACCTACCCGCGCGCAGGGGGGGCACGCATGACATGCGGACACGAATGCCGTTCGAAATAAACCGGGTCCGCGTGAAGCCGGTTTTTTGTTTTTTTTGCTCTTATTTTATGGTTTAACACCCCGTTTTTAAAAAAAAAAAAAAAAAACCAAATCCGGTCCGAACCGGTCCGGTTTTCCCGGTCCGACCACCGGCTCGGGATGAACCGGCCGGTTCAACGTACCAAAAACGAACCACCCTAGACCGGACCGGACCACCGACCGAATCCCGGCCGAACCGGTCGGACCGGCCGAACCGGTCGGACCGGCCGGTCCGATCCGGTCTTAACAACATTGGTTAATACATTTTGTATATTAATTAGAATTAATTACACAATCAAACTTATCAAATATAAATGTTACATAATTGGTTTCTTGGATGTAAAAAGACTGAAATACCCTTAAACTTAACAGAAAAACTAACGTCTGTTAGTCTTAATACCTTAACTTGTTACAAGTTGAAAACGCAATACCCCAACTTGTTACAAAAAACCCTTATTACCAAAACTTGTTATTTTAGATAAACCATAAGGCCATTTATGTAATTAACTCTATTATATAACTTAAAGGTTTAGATTATCTAATAAGTTTAGGTGTTTATTTTTATGTAAACTTTAAGTTGGTTTACATTTTCACGTAAATTTTTGTTTAAAAAAGGTCAAATTTAATATATTTTCAATTGACGATAAAAAAACCAAGTTGTTCTTCGTTTCAACTTAAATTTAGCTTGGAAACAAGGCATGTGGAATGTAAACTATACTTTATCACACATCATACGGTGTCACTACACGTGTTTTTTTATTTACGTTTTGACATAAATTTGATTTAAAAAGAGGTAGGGTCAAATACAATACGTTATCATAAAATGATATAAATTTAAGTTACTCTATATTTTGAAGTAAATTTACTTTGAAAACAAGTCGGTCAATTGTAGTCTATAGACGAGTTGCGTCTGATGCCGCCACAATGTGCGGCAGGCTAAAAACTAGTTAAGCATTTATATAAAGCACAAAAGAAAAGAAGAAATAAAAAATTGTAGTCTATACGTGAGTCGTGTCTGATGCCGCCGTAAGATGTGACTGGCTAAAAACTAGTTCATTCATTCATATAAAGCACAAAAGCAAATAAGAAATAAAAAAATATAGTCTATACGTGAGTCGTGTTTGATGCCATCGTAAGATGTGACTGGCTAAAAACTAGTTCATTTATTCATATAAAGCACAAAAGCAAATAAGAAATAAAAATATATAGTCTATACGTGAGTCGTGTCTGATGCCGCCGTAAGATGTGACTGGCTAAAAACTAGTTCATTCATTCATATAAAGCACAAAAGCAAATAAGAAATAAAAAAATATAGTCTATACGTGAGTCGTGTTTGATGCCGTCGTAAGATGTGACTAGCTAAAAACTAGTTCATTCATTCATATAAAACACAAAAGCAAATAAGAAATAAAAAAATATAGTCTATACGTGAGTCGTGTCTGATGCCGCCGTAAGATGTGACTGGCTAAAAACTAGTTCATTCATTCATATAAAGCACAAAAGCAAATAAGAAATAAAAAAATATAGTATATACGTGAGGGGTGTCTTATGTCGCCGTAAGATGTAACCGGCTAAAAACTAGTTCATTCATTAATATAAAACCCAAAAGCAATACGAATTTTTTTTGGCCTCGTACATTCAATATTTGCTGGCTAAAGATGGTATAATTGCAAGTTGTTAAGAGGTGCATGCAAGGTATTTCGGCTAAATATTTGATCACATGTACCCATTATTATAAATAAATACTACACCTTTGCCACGTTTCGGTAAATTTTGTATGTGATCGTTATAACGTCTCTTAAACGTGAATTATCGACTGTGTGCAACCTATTTCGTTGTATTCATGTTTTCCGCAAATTGGAATAAATCTAAAATTAAAAAGAAAGAAAATCCTTCCAAGAATGGTATCCATTTTGTATAGCTTACAATTGACTAAATCATCTTCTCTCGTCCAACTTAAACTACACTTGATAAAAAAAGATGCCTAATTAATATTAATATATATATATATATATATATATATATATATATATATATATATAATATATATATATATATATATATATATTATATGTCGATTAGTGCCAACATGTGATTAGTTTTTTGTTGTAGGCTCTTTCGACTAGTGTTATGCAACTTTAACGATGTGGATATGGTCCCATTTCCTCTAGGCTGATCGATGAGGGCCCAATATCAACATATTGTGTAGGGATACACTTTTTGTGGATGAAGCTCGACAATAAGCAGCATCACGGTGTGAATGTGGTAGGAACCAAACTATATCTTGATAAAGTGAAAACGACAACAATGGTTGGCGGCTTCAGAAAGGCAGCTCGCACTTTAAGAGCATGGCTAGTAAGGAGCCTAAAAACGTCATCTGTCCCACTTATTCTCTTTAGTCCAATTACAAATCTAAGGGGCTGTTTGTTTGCCTCTTAATGAGGCTGGTCAGACCTTAATGTCTGACTCGGTCAGACATGGGTCAGATAAGTGCGTTTGGTTAGATACCTCTTAATGAGAAAGAGGTCTGACAGAACCTCTTATTCGGTTAGACGTGAGCTTGCATCTGACCCGAGTCAGATCTGTGGTCTGTGACGGGTGGTGGTCGGCGACGGGCGGTGGAGAAGATCCGGAGGCTGAGGACTCAAAGCTGGTCAAGACGCGACAATGTGTCACCAGCAAAGGTGCCGGTGAGGCCGCAGCTCTGGAGGACGAGACGAACGACTCGACCTTGGACGCACTTGACGCCTCGCCATTGGCAGTAGTCGAAGCGCTCGTTGAGGTTGTAGAGGAGCTTGTTTCCGACGTCGGCTTTGAGTTTGAATTTGAGGAGGGCAACGGCGTCGAAGGGGAGTTGTGTTGCGACGGGGTTTGGGGTGGTGGTGGTGGTGGAGGTGGTGGTGGAAGGGGATGAGATGGTGAGGATGATGAAGAGGGACAAAAAGCAGTGGTGGCGGTGGTGGAAGGGTTTGTGTGGAAACAGAAATGGTGTTTGGGGATTTGGGGAAGATGAAGTGAAGAAATGGAATTGAAGAGTGATTTTGTAAGGTTGGCCCACTCTAGTCAGCACTGACTTGGAATTGTAGGTGTTTGTGAAGTGGTTTGGGATAATATTGATTATTGGGATAATATTGTTTTATTTTATTGTTTTTTACAACGAAACACACTTATTGGTTCAGACCTTTTACTGGTTCAGACTTCTTACTGGTTCAGACCCTTTTATTTATTCAGCACTTATTCAATCAGATGTTGCCAAACAACCCCTAAAACTTATCCCCTCTCCTCTCTCATCCATCCTCCCTCCCACATTCTCTATTCCACTTCACCATCTCCACGGGCCAGGGTGTTCAACAAATCAAAATTCAAAATCTCAAATTATTTTAATTTTAATTTTAATTTTAATTTTTTGAAGCTGGATCCAAATTCGAATTAGATTCGTAGGATTCGAATTTGAATCGAAGTCGTCCAAAAATTTAATTTTAATTTTAATTTTCAAAACTACTAACCTTTACTTCAAAATATAAACTAAAATATTTCAAATGATAAAACGTTCAAAACAAAATAATAGTATCTAACATTTAATATATTCAAACAAATACGAATTACGAAGTAAAATATTATGAGTTAACAAACTAATATACTTATAATTTCAATCTTCACGAGTTTAACGTTACAATATGCAAGTCTATAATCAAAAGGATGTGTGGGCACAACTGAAAATTTGACAAATAAACAAGTAAACTAACTAAAGAAAAAAATAGATTATAAAACTAGTTATAGGAATTTAAAGTATGATTAAGTAACTATATGTACATACAATAAATAATTGTTAGAGTAAATTATAATATTGTAGAGTAAATTACAAATTTGTCCTTTAAGTATTATTAAAATTACGGATCCTATCTTTAAACTTTGATAATTACACTGGATGTCTTTTATTTGAAAACTTGTCACATTTTTCGTCATTTTCACTAACTGAAGTTAAATATTCTGTTAAGTTTATGGTAAATGACATTTTTGTCTTTCTCTTTTAAAGGACAAAATATGTAACTTATAATAATCATATATTTTTTTTCTTTCTTTTATTTATTTAGTTACTTTTCTTTTTTTATTTTTTTCTCACCACTTTTATTTTACAACTTATCTTAAAAATAATTAAAACATTAATTTTAATTGTAAAAAAATTAATTTCATTTATTGATTTTAATATATTAAAATTTTATTATTTGTTAAATTTAGTTAACAACTTTTCTGTTAGAACAAATAAAATTTAAAGAACACCTAATAGTTTTTCTAAAACTAAAAATTACATAAACCAAACATAATTTACAGTAATTTATGAAACATATTTGATTAAAACATAAACTAAAACATACATGGGTTTAAATAACACCAATATATGGAAATTTTAAATAAAACCTTATAGTTTTTCACTAATATATTATTTTGTTTCTTTATATAATTATTTACTTTACTTAACTTTTTTTTCTTTCTCTCTTATTAAACATTTTTGTTTTATAAACTTATCTTAACTATTATTAATTAATTAAATTAAATATTTTATTAAATTCAAATTTTATTTATAGATTATTAAATTATCTAATTTTTTCATTTATTTACTTTGGTTATTTCACATTAGATAAAAATTAAACTAGTAATCGGTTTGTTACACCGTCGCTTTTTAACCCTTTTGGTATAAAATTTTAACTATATCAAATAGTTTGTTTTAGGTATTATATTAGAAACCTATCGTATATCTATGAAATTGGGTCATGACTTTTTATTTTCCTTAGTTATAATTATTCTATGTTAGGCCTTATATATAATTAGGCTTTGCTTAATATATAAAGTCTTTAATTGTTCTTATCGTGAAGTTCGCTTCCGTTTTAATTTTGGTGGTTTATGTTTGATTTATAAAATTCAACTGTAAATATATAATATATAATATTTATGTTGTTGGAAAAGCTCTAACTATATAAAGAAAATATAATATATAATATTTATGTGTTGGAAAAGCTCTAACTATATAAAGAAAATTATAATATATATCTAAATCATTTGTAACAACTCAACACTATTCATAACACTATTATAGTATTCTAAATCAACGCAAATTCCATAAATACCCAAGTTTTCTAACATAATTCAAGTGCATCCAAAGACGCTCTGTTTGGTTACCATATAAAAATAAATCATCACATTTCAATATCATGTTTGGTTACCATATAAAAATAGAGTAATTCATTACTTTATATTGGTGGTAGGCAGTGACGATGGTGGTTGTGGTGTTGGGGGTAGCTAGTCGGTGGTGGTGGTGGTTGCCGGTGGTGATGGTGGCCGGTGATGATGGTTGTGGTGTTGGGGGTAGCTAGTCGGTGGTGGTGGTTGCCGGTGGTGATGGTGGCCGTGATGATCGATCTTGATGGCCAGTGATGGTTGTTGTGATAGGTGGTGGGGTGGTAGGGGAATTTTCAAAAAATTTGAAATCCGAAAAAAATTCATAATCCGAACAGTATCCGAATTCGAATAACCGATCCAAATTCTTATTTGGATATTCGGATCGGATTCCATCCGAATCCTAATTCCTTATTCGGATTTCGGATCGGATTTCGGATGACAATTTTTTTTATTCGGGTTGTTCGGATTAATCGGATATCCAATTAATCCGAATAAGAAGCTGTAGAGAATATATGAAGAGGCTAATGCAACCCAAACACCCAAAGTCTTCTCTGCATGCATGCTGCACAAGTATTGAAGTAAAATGCTTCGGAAGTTTCACACAAACATCAGAAATATTCTAAGTGTGAAATCTTCCGAAGCCAAGACCAATATCTTCCGAAGCCAAAGATGAAGTCTTCCGAAGCTTCAAAGGCAAAGTCTTCCGAAGCTTCAACTCATGAATACAGATTTCTTTCGAAGACTTTTGACACATGCTTTATCTGATGTACTTTTTCATAAAGCTGGACACCTTTCCGCTGCAACTCTGATAAGCCACCAACTTGCATAAGTTGGTGAAAAGGTCCATGCTTTAGGTAAACTGTATATTGAAGTCTTGAGTCTGTAACTTTCTACTTTATGTACTTTATCTTTTTTGTAATATATTAGGATGTGAGCCATGGCATGTCATAGTCATAAAGTCAAAAGGCAATCTGTCTTTTGATTCTACAATTAATTTTATTTAGTGTCTAGTCAATTGTATCCAGCTGGCTTTCATAGTATGGCCGGCTGTAGGATGTAGTATAAGTATCACATGTTCTTGTAACCTTTAGAATATGCTTTGTAACACTTGTAATAGAACATAGAGAAAGCAATATACTGCATTCTTGAAAACCATACACTTGTGTTCTTGTGTTCTGTCTCTCATATTACTTGTGTTCTTAGTGTCTTATTTGTGATTTATTCAGTTTACTGTTTGATTAAGTTTGGTTACTCTCCTTTTTGTGTTGTTGTGTTGTAAGTGACCCCCTTCACCGGTTCTGAAGAAGCCCATTAGAATTTTTAAATTATATGTTACCCATTAGAATAACAAGCCCATAACTTAATAAGCCCACAACTTAATAAAAATTAGGGATCAACATCAAGACATTGACTCCATCTGCTCTCGTTCAGCCTCTTCCATTATAGCCTCTTCCATCGCAGCCTCTTCCATTCACAGAATCGCAGCCTCCATCGCGGCCTCTTCCATCGCAGATCCGTAGGTTATCTCGCAACTTTTCTTCTTTTACAAATTAAAAGTACAAAAAAATGGTGGGCAGAAATCACAGCCACCTCCATCTCGCAACTTCTCTTCTTTTAAACATTATAATTTGTGTTTTTATTATTAATGTAATCGATGGATTGACTTTTGGGAGCATTTGGTCATCTAACTCGAATTCTACAATCAATATGTTATATAAATTATGTGGTTGTTATTAAATTAATATGTTATATGGATTGTGTGGTTGATAATAATATGGTTTAGGTAACAATATGATAAGAGTATGGATTGTTAGGGATTCTAAACTAGTATAACATTAGAACTAAAAAATAAACATGAACAAAAAATAGCAAAAAGTTTATTTGGATTTATTCAGATTATTCGGATAGTTTCGGATTTATCTGAATCCAATCCGAATTGAATTCGGATAGATTCGGATCGGATAAGTATATCTCTTATTCGGATCGTATCGGATCGGATTTCGGATGGATCTGCAAAATTTCCATATCCGAATAATCCGAATAATTCGTATCCGATCCGTTGAACACCCCTATCGGGTGGTGTTGATGACTATGGATGGAAGAGTGAATAAAAATAAAAAAAATAGAAGAAGAAGAGGGTGTGGGTAGAATAAATTTAAAGAAATAAAATCAAACTTAGTAATAATTCATTCTATTAAATTTACAAACCAAATATTTTTTTTCTATTCACCCTTAATAATAGTTCATTGCATTTCATCTTTTATTATTGCATACCAAACACAACCCTAACTAAATCATTTATTTTAACATGAGTTTTTTCAAATACATCCTAGTCTAAATTCTATTTATACCCTAATCTAATATATTAATTAGATTCACTAATTTTATTGTCTTTCGGTCCAATGAAATCATGGTATATTAACTTGAAACTTAAAACAAATTTAATATGCTCAACAATCTTACTCTACGTCATTATTATATCAATAATTATTGTATACAATAAAAAAATGTATTGGTTCCTTTTGCTTCCAGTAATGGTTTCAATCTCTTGTTTATTCATAATATTTTTTGATATAAATAAAATTAATGAACAATGAGCTTTTTAGATAATAATCCTTTATTTGTTTAGTAATTGAAAATGATGTAATGATTTACGATGTTTGTCAATTAAAAGCAAATGTATTTATTGAGAACTTTTCACTCATGGATAATAATTAATGAATGATTATAGGATAATATGTTAGTAGACTAATATGTAAATAGCAACATCTTTTCAACATTCACTGAAATCTCTCCGATATCTTTAACTACTTTTCACACACCCTACGATTCCCTAGCAACTGCAGGAGAAACAAATGAAGCACCAAAGATAAATACGGCTCAGCTACAATTTGCTTGTAACGAACAATAGCATTTATGATGAACTCGATAATAATGGTACAGGATAATGGTGATAAAGATGGCAAAGCACAACATAAGCAATATGGTTAAAATTAAAGTAAACTAGTATCAAGCCTTCCGCTTTGCGGCGGGGCTACCAAATAACACTAATGTCACATCACCGTCATCAAACATCAATACCGGAAAAACTCGTATTAAAAAACATAAAAAAATATAGAATCGAAAGGAAAGTAGACGTAAAAACATTGAACCACACTTGTGAAATGTAAAACGTTACAACGCAATAGCTAAGTCGATCTAGGATGCGGAGGTTGCAACGGGGCCGTTAAGTAGGAAAAAATAAGCGTAACAACATTGAACAATACACACACATTACATTGTATTAAGTTTCAAAATTTAAAGCGAAATGTAAATAAAAATTTTATAAAAGAAGAAAAGAATAGACGTTCAAAGTTAAAAGTGAAAAGTTATATAGGTTAAAATGTAAAACATATAAAGTATTTAATTGGAAATAAAAAAAAATAAATTAAAATAAAAAACAAAAGACATACAATCTCTAAAGCTTAAAGCACAACCATCAATACAACCTTAAGTTGCTAATTAGTATATATTAAATTACATAAAAAGACCATTATCTATATAACCGATTTCATTATCAATATTTTATCTTTACTAATTACACTAAAGGTATATATAGTTTGCTTTATTTTTTGTACTTCAGTCTAACGGTTGTTAGTTTGCGTCGTTACATTAAGTCACGTAGTTATCATATCTGGGTATATGTGTAAGAAAACATACATGTGGCATAATCCAAATACGGTGTATTAAGAAAACATTATTAGTAAATGTGAGACTAGTGAGTACCACCTCAAACAAATAATGATTGTATTCTATAATTTATGTTATTAATAAATTTAATTTGTTGTTCAAAAAAATATAATAAACTAATACATAACAAATTAGAATGCAGGCCACAACGTTTAGATGCTTTTTCATAATCATATGATTATGAAAATCATATGATACAATATTTTTATAAAATTAGCATTTTAATTTGAAGAAAAACATTTAATAATTTCACTTGCCTTGCTTTTTATTTCTTTATATTAAGTTTATTATTGATACTTAAATCATATAACACAATAAGATTTTATATAACTACTTCTAAATAAGTGATGATAAGAACACATAAAATTTCTTTGAGGTTTTATTTGTCACTCTCAACGTTTTATATTTCTATGATTTACTAATCTTATTTTTTAAATAAATTCACATGGCTTGCTTTCAAAGTTCTATGTATTTTGTTTGTTATTGATATCTAAATTATATGAAACAATAAATTTACATAGAACTAGCTTTATAATGCGTTGATTCGTTTTTTAATTATGTTGCCTGAATTTTTTTTTACACATACTCTCATGGGATAAGCATATGACCTAAATTAACGATGCAAACTAACAACTATTATACTAAATGACCAATGATGAAAAAACAATATACATAAAAGTTTTTAATGTATTATAAAGATAAATGTTGAACAATGAAATAAGTTACAAATATCAATGTTTTTTTCTGTAATTTACTTTTAAAAATATTATATAACACACACATACAAATCATAACCATACTTGTACTACTACAATGATATGGAACAAATATATAGTCAAATATGCCATATAATAAAAAATAATATTTATTAAGCACAAATCAAAACCAAACAAAACAAAACAAACTGTGAACATTAATCCGATGGAATATGACTTGTCGATGGACATACACTATCACTCAACATTATGTTCTAGTGTGTTGCCACTCTTAAGCAAACAATAACGTAATTCTTTAACACAATTATGAAATTGTTATATATATTAGTATGGCTAAATTTTTCATAAAGTAATGTATATCATTTTTGTATTGATAAATCACAGAAAACATAAGTCGGCCTATATATATAGTGAAAATATGTCAAATCCCAACGCTCAACGATGGCTCTCAGGAATTAGTACGTGGCGTAATATTTTTGAACAACCCATGACACACAAACATTGAATCCGAGACATGCACAAATAAAACACAAAATAGAACAGATAAAAGAATTAGAAAAAAATATTTTTGGGAATAAAACTGAAGTAATATAATTAATAAAAATATATATTTTTAACACTAACATATCGATCTACAATTAAATTAAATCAGAATATGAAGAAAAAATGATAGAACAAAAAACAAATACGAGAACGGTGACGAGCGATATGATGAATCTCGAACGTTCATTTATATTGAAGATCTAAAAGCATTTTTCATCGTGCTAAAATGTTTTTACACGATTTGCAATATATAATTGGCAGCTTTTCATTTACAGCTTTTCGAATGCCACATAAAATCACAAATTTCACCTTTAGATTCTTGCTTAAAATATGATTTCAGATGTGGGTTTAATAATTAAAAACCGTAACGATTTTTCAAAGTTGGCATACATAAACATCTGCATGTCTAGACCCCGCTACTATACCTCCAACTTGATGAATGTGTTAATCTAAATTTTTAGTGTATGTATTTTGGGTATCTATAAAAATGTCATATGAATAATTGTTTTGAATCTTTTTTATTTTTAAAATATTGGTACTGACCGTAAGATCGTATAAAACTTTTATAGCAAAAAGTATTTAGTGTTTTATAGAACTAGAGTTTTTGAAGTAACCAATATATATATTGGTCAATAAGTGCTACGTGTGTTAATGTTGGTCAAACATATTCATATTCAGTCACACATAGTCATAAATGGTTATACACGTTCAATTAGGGTTGTTATCGGTCAATGATGGTTAATTAAAGTCAAAGAATGTTAAGTAGGACCAATGCTCGTCAATAATTGTTAGTTTGGTCAACTAGAGCCAATATCAGAGACATACGAGATGATGTGCTTGCGGTACCATCTACTTTCCATGGCGTCCACCCTTAGCTAGAGTCAATATTGATCACTAAAGATCAATTAACTTCCAATATACGATATCTCATTTTGCAATTTGCAATCCCCATGAAATTAAACATTTTTGGATCATAAGAGAAATGCTTTAGATCTTCGATATATAGAGTCCTTTTGGTATGTTATCGAGTAGCGTCTCACTAGAAACATAGTATTTTTACGGACGGACAAATTAAACCAAAGAAGCTATCAAGAAGGTTTATCAAAAAACTAAGTGTGGGTAATTGTTTTATCAACGGAATATTGAAATTTATAAATAAATGCCTCTTTCACTGATTATTTTGGGATTTTGTTGATAAAAGTTTCAGTGACAGATTTCATATTTTTTTTAAATATTTCCTAACTGAATTTTAAATTAACCTTTTGTGTTCAATTTAGTTTTGTTTATAAATATATCAAAAAACATATAACCAAAACAAACCATGTTATTATAAGTTTACAAAAATATACATCAATATTAACCCTCTTTAACCAACACTCAGCATTATCGAGCAATAACTTAAATTAACAATAATTGACCGTCATTTACCCTATCTAACCTACATTGACATTCACTAACAATCATTGTCCAATATAGATAGAATAATTGTGGAACCAAGTTAAAAAAACGTTTCTTTAGGACCCGGGAGGCTCTAGTTCAACACATTTATTAATCTAATCGTCTTCTCATTTTAGACCCCAGTGCACATACTTCCAATTTGATTACTATCTCACACAAGCCGACTTAACGTATTATTATTACTATTATTGCAATTTATAAGCAACCACTTGCAAGGTGTTTTGTCACATGTTCAACTTAACATTATCTTATATTAGAAGCTAGATAATTAAACCTCATGCATCTCAACATTCAGAGCCTATAAATGTGCAATGCATTAGCTCCACTTTCATTGCCAACCTCATTACTTCAAACTTTGAGTTACACATTACTTCACCTTACAAAACACACACAATATGGAAGGTTCATACTTCAATTCTCCATCACTCAACATCCTCATAATAACACTTCTCTTAGCTTCATCCATCAACTTAATCACAGCCCTTGAGAAAACAAACGTTGAATTCATAAGAACATCATGTAGATCCACAACTTACCCAACACTGTGCTTCAACTCACTATCAACACAAGCTGGTGCAATCCAAAATAGCCCGAAGCTACTAGCCCAAACGGCTCTATCTGTGTCCCTTGACACCACCCGCACGACCTCTACATCGATGGTTAAGTTGTCAAAAGTGCATGGCATGACTCCTCAAGAGGTTGCAGCCATGAAAGACTGCATTGAGTTGCTGAGTGACTCGGTGTACCAGTTGAAAAAGTCACTTGACGAGATGATTCGACCAGGTTCCAAAGATTCGGGGCTAGTGATGAACGACATACAAACATGGGTCAGTTCTGCACTAACGGATGAAGACACGTGCTCTGAAGGGTTTAAAAATGACACCAAAATGAAAAGTGTTGTAAGAGGAAAGATTATGAATGTTGCACATTTAACCAGCAATGCTTTATCTTTGATCAATAGTTATGCTTCTTTAAGCAGGTAACATAAAATCCAATTCATTAAATGTGTCATATGTAAAGTTGAAGAAGTTTGTTTTGCTTCCATTCTAGCAAGTGTGAATGTCTGGCAAATTGTTACTAGCCATAATTGCAAATGCAGTGAGTTAAGTGTGCAAAATGTTATCATCATATATATGAATGATCTAGTGACCATATGTATAATATATTGTATCTTTTACCAACAATTATCATTTGTTTGTTTTTGTTATCGATTTCGTTTTTAGTGTTAGTTTTCTATTAAATTTGTTGTTTTGTTTGTATTAATGCTAAAGAGTCGAATCTTACTGTCAAATTTGTTGTTTTGTTTCTACTCACCTTATGTGCACTTTACACTTCATATCAAAATCGAAGATATAGACCGAATTATGCAATCAACATCATATATTCGTATCGTTGCATGCATATATAGCAACATAAAAATTGTCATCTATCAGTTAAGGCCACTGAGAACCATTTCGTTTTTCTATTGTACGTGACATATCAACGCCACATTAGGTTTTTTTTCATTTTCATTAGTTTTTTTTTTTCATTTTACATGTACGTTGTCATCCCAGATTTTTCTCGTTTTTCCATTTTATCACCCAATGATCGGATAGTGTCCTAGTTGTGGTCGGTGAATCCCGGTGAAATTTCACCAGGTTGGGCTGCCCCAGGCCGGGGGACGTGGTGTTCCCATCCGGCCCCATTTTTTTCCCAGGACTCCCCAGCCATTCACCAGTATATATCAACACCGTCTACCCTAAGAGACTTGTATTTGTGTGATCTGTCACATGTCACACTAATATTTAAAGATCCTGAAACAAAGTATCATAACAGAAATTGGCAGCCAATTAAGTATCAAATTTTATACACTTAGCATTTTGGTTCAATAGCATGGGGTGATGTTTGGGCTTTATGATCTTTAAGATATCAGGTTTAAACATAATTTAAGAGAGTTTTGTCATTGGTAGGTTTTTTCATTGATGGTGTTTCTAGGTGAGTCGGACCTCAAGCGTTAAAATTAGTATGGACGAGGAACGCTCACTCATGTATCAAGGATGGTTCTAAACGTCGTTCAAAATAAAAGTATCAAGATTTTATCTCTTCAAGGCTCGTGTGAATTTGAGGGAAAAACAAGATAGGGAATTAAAAATAATTTATTAAAACAGGGGAGGTTTTTTCACACGTGTAAAAAGAAAAGTTTTAGGTTGCGCCAGTAATTTTCTCTCATCTTTGATTGATACAAAGTTTTGATTTATAAAAGGACTTTGATTGTAATGAACAAAAATAGATTTCATCACATGTATGCATTGATAAATAGTGATAGTTTAGAACACTTAATATACCTTTTTAAAGATACAACTTCTATAAGTTTATAAGATACGTCTCTAACTGTAACTGATTAAACGCTATCAAAAAGATACATGGTTGGCACTTGGCAAAGGCAATTTTGAAATGTTTCGGCCGTCAAGCAAACAAATAAAATAGATGCAACGTTGTGTTAAGAGTTAAGGGGATCTATGTTATAAAAATTTATAGAGTTAACCGGAACTTATTTCACCAAAACTTATTTCTCAAATTTTCTGACACCGGATAAACTAATTACATCTTTATTCTTTTATATTGATAACTTCACAACAAAGTATCCTTCCAAGAGAAGGAGCCTCTAGCTTCAAGTTGAGTATCTAGTGGTCTAATTTATTATTGGATGTTGATCTTGATTCTTTAGCCCCCACCATGCATTTAACTTGAAATTCACTGCAATCGTTGTCCTTGTCCCAATTCAGATCTAGTTGCAACCCCTCAAACTTCATTCAAATCATACACGTAGGATGGCTAAATTATTGAAGACTCTAAAAATTCAAGTGAAGCCCAATTCATTAATAATAGTAAACACATGCAAAAGAAAAAGTAAAGAAAAATAAACAACTATATATATATGTGGCATATTAGCAACCTATATATAAATGTGGCATGTAAACTTATCATAAACAACTATATATATGTGGCTTGTTAGCAACCTACATATATGTGGCATGTAAACGTTATCATAAACAACTATATGTATGTGGCATACTAGCAACCTATATATATGTGGCTTGTTAGCAACCTATATATATGTGGTATGTAAACGTATCATAAACAACTATATATATGTGGCATATTAGCAACCTATATGTAGTCATGATAATTGTTGAACCATCGGTAATTCACCAACGGATTAATAGTGTGACTTGTTAGCAACACGGATGCTCGGATGCTTAATGGACTTTAAAACTTAATACCTAGCTACTAAGAATACTGATCGACGAAATACCGACGAAAGTTAATTTTTTCAGTTATATTATTTCTTTTATCTTAATTATAATAATTTAAATATACTTTATTGTAATATTTTATTTATTTTACAAATAATAAATTTAAAACTATTTTCTTTTAATATTTTAATCATTTCACTAATTGAATATTATATAAAAAAACTTTTCTCACTAAGCAAGTCATGATCTTTTATGTGACATACCATGTAGTCTTGTAAAATATAACGATGTATCTGGATAATGACTAGGAGTTATACGAAATTAGGGTTTGTATCAACTTTAGTCAATGTTTCTTTATATTTTAAAAAACCTAATTATATTTTCATCGTACGTGAGTCTACTCTCGTGTATCATCAATCACAAGAGTTTCAAAAAGATCATAGTACAAGTGATATAACATTATTTTGTTAGTATTTATAAAACATGATGAAAAATGATGAGGCGTATGCTTTTTAATATATATAACCATTTTTTGAAGAATTTTAAGTTACGTCTTTGATGTTTACACAGCTCTTAATGTCTTTACCTCTACATTTGAACGAAGATGACAATTAGTTGGTAATGGTGGCCAAACATGAGTTTAAACTGGTTAACAACTCATACCAACTATGCCCACTTACAAAAGTCGGTTATGTGATCGCAAAAAACTAAACTTATGGGAAAAATATGTCATACGATATTTTGATAGTTTTCATATCCCTTAATATAGTATTATGGTTATATAGTAACTATCCCTTAATATAGTATTATGTTTATATAGTGTAGTTCTCAAATTTCAAATATTTGTATCACGATTGTGGTTGTAGTTCTCATATTTCCAATGTTATCACAGTTTTATTCGTACTTAACGACATTTTAACATTATATCACAATTATGTTTAGTAACTATCATACTTCAGCATTTTATTACAATTATATTTTTCAGTTTTCATATCCTTCATCATTGTAAACTAAATTTTTTATGTATCATATTTATGCTTCAACATTGTATTATCTTTATTTCACTTCACTTGTGTGAGAATTACATTAATAAAAGTGGGAAATGATAAAAGTGAAATGAAGATGATACATACTTTTAAAAAACAGAAGATGTGTCTGGGTTTTGGTACTATTGCTAGAAGATATGTCTAGGTGAGCATTCATGATAGATTTTTCATTTTGATGTGAGTGTATGCATTATATTGTGAAAAATGGTTATAAGTGATTATGAGTAAATGATAGAGAAAAGTTATAAACATTGTATCATGATTCTTCATATTTGAGGAAACACGATATAACCATCATAAATTTTTAAGATTTTTAAAAGTGGTTGTGAGTGAAGTAGATAGAAAAGTTAATGATAAAAATATAAAAAGTCTTTATTTAACTGGAAGAGAGAGTAAAGAATTAATATTTAAAATGCAAATATAAGGATGAGGATAGGGATGATGAAGTTAGTGTGAATGTTCTAAGAGCATTCACAATATGTTTTTAATTTTTATATGATTGTGTGTTCTATATTATGGGTGATGGTTGTGAGTGGTTGTGATTGAAGGATAAAAAATTTTTATATGGATTGTACAGTAATTTTTCATATTTAGAAAAACACGGTACAACCTTCATAAATTTTTTATATTTTTAAAAATGATTGTAAATGAAAAATTAAGAAAATATAATAATAAAGATACAAAAAAATAGGTAATTAAAAGAGAAAGTAAAAAATAGTATTTTTAATATAAACATAAAAACAAGAACCATCTAATATGAATACTCAACTACAAATACAAACTCCTGTAAACCTCATAGAAATAAGAGTAAATTACAAATTGTTTTCTTTATTAATACATAAAATTACATGATATGTCATTTAGTTTTAATAGTTACAAACAATGTCCTTTTTTTAAAATATGCGGACACCTATTATCTTTATACTAACGTTCAGTTAAATGTACACTTACCTCAGTTATATATCTATCACATAATGTGTATTTTTATCATTTTTTTTCACATCTAACATATTAAACAAATAAAAAATTAATTATTTTATATGAAAAATAAAATTAAAATATATCGGACCATTAAGTAAGTCAGTGAACCCGCGTTCATTATACGTTCAATACCATTTAATTCATCATCTCCATCTATTTGATAGCTTAAGACCGGTTATCTTTACCACCTTCAATATCTCACACACCAATGAAATCTCTTGAACTCGAACAAACAATGATTTTAAAATTAAAACGGTAATTCACTTTTTGTATTTTGTTACTCTTTGAATTTTTGGTTTATGTTGTTGTGTGATTAACGAACGACTCACAGTTAATTTTCTTGTTTATGCAATTATATAAGCAATTCAAAGAATCATTGGTAATCTCCAAGTTTGTGTTCCTTGTTGATATTTTATTATTTGTTGGTGTGAGTAGTTTATAAAGTATTTACTCATATTTTTTGGTGTTTGTTGTTGATTCCCGAACTGGTATATGATTTATGACTTAGGTAGTGTTTGTTTTTTTTTCAAAAACCCCTTCCCCACCTCTTCATCTGCGCGCATGCAGACACGAGAAGAGATTTGGAGAGCGCAGATTGTTTGATTTCCAGAAAACTTTTCAATTAAAAATGTCTTTCTGAGGTCTGCATAAAGCAAACATGGATCATTGTCTTTAGAGGTCTTCAACCTCTTCTCATACTCCACCTTCACAAAAAAACATCTGAGCCCTAAAATCACAAAACACAACCTCCATCCTTAACTCCCGTTCATCACCAGCCACCATCATCAACTCCGGCCGGCGAGCCTCCTGCCGGCGACTCTCCCTGCGGCCGACGCTCTCCCTGCGGCCGACGCTCTCCCTGCGGCCGACGCTCACCCTGCGGTCGACGCTCTCCCTCATCCGATCCCCTTTCCTCCAGGCGATGTTTAGTGTAACACCCCTGCCCTAACATGGAACAGGAGGTCACTTCAAATGTTAACAGAACATTATAAATCCAAAATAATAATTAAATTACGAACTTCAAATTAAAATGTTAACTTATGAAGTCTAAAACATCCACAAAAATAAATACTAAATCATAAATTTAAGTCTTATGAAATAAAAGAAATAAATCTTCAAGCATGTGTTCCAAACTCCTACTAGCTCTCATCATACAGCCCCGATCAACCCTGATTACTTGCCGCAAAAACAAGAAATCGGCTGAGCTACAAGCTCAGTGCGCGGATGTAAATCACAATAGACAAAATAACAAATATATCGAAGCACGATGTTAGGGAATTTGAAAAGAAACCAAACTCTTAAGTATAAAACATCTCCATCGAATCCACCCTTTACACCAAAATAAACAAGAAAAATAAAGGCTGAAACAACGAGGGGTTAGGGTTATTAATATCGAGCAGCCTACAAAACAAATAATTAAAATTGCACATCCATTATGCCAATATATATATTTCATATCATATCACATATCATCATCACAATGGCGCACTGGTCGCGAATCCAATGCACCACAAAATCGGAAGGTGTGTATGGCACTACACAACTTGATCGCGAACTAAACATATCATCAAAATCCTAGGATGCATCCATACGCCTCCCAAATAATCCAAAAGCTCTCTTGCGAGCATAATCATATAAACAAAGTGGAGACGCCGTAAAGTGATCACACCGTTACGGATAGTGTCAAGTCGTTGGTAGCCACAACGAGAAGCCTATGGTACCTTCATAGGTAGTTGACTTGGTATCCCTATCTCCTGTCTACAAATCTAGGGTTCTATTATCGCATGAGTGAACAATAATCCAACCGCCACCAAATATATTTATCATGCGTAATGATCCTAATTTGAATGAAATCAAGCACGTGCACAAAAACGATACGTTCACAAGCATGTCATAAAATATATTTTTCTCAATTTTGTAAAAAATAGCTCAATATCACACATCAGCTTAGCTCAACAAACGGAAGCAGATCATAACAAGGATCATGGATTAACGAAGTGTTTTCAAAAGCAACATTGTCTATATTAAAGCACATAAAAATAACAAGGAACAATCGTACCTGAGTAAGCGTCTAATGCTCTTAATGTCCCAAAGTTCCACCAACATGTTCACGAACCTATAACGAGTGAATTTGACCTCTAAATTAGAATTATTTTATATTAATCCTATTTATTATCCTCTAAAAATGATTATTATTTAGTATTGTATAAATTAATATTATGAGTTATGATCGGTCGTTGTTGGTTACTTTAAATAAGATAATATATTAAAATCATGGGTTAATTGGATCTAAGACATAAAATACTAAACGATCTCAAAGCGGTATTTATCTTAGGGATTTTAAAACTTAAGAACCCACAGATCTTGACACAATTGTTATGAATTCAGGAAGTACTTAGAATAATTGAAACAATAAAACATGATCTTTAATTAGTTGATAGGGGGTCATAAAATAGTGCATGAGTTAGAGAAAATTAGATGGGTAAAACATAACAGAAGCATAGCAACAATATACAATTCTAGATTTTTCTTTTCCAATTTAGTGACAATAATATAAATTCATGTGTTTAATTAGTTTTTTTTTTCTTGAGGTAGTAGCCAACTAGGTGAGGCCTTAGCTTGGTGTTTATAAATCAAAAAGGGAAGGAAATTGGCTGGATCATCAAACAGGAATTAAAAGAACAGTAGTAGTAACATTGACCCTTCACTCTAACAATAGAAGAGTCATTTAACTAAAAAAAGTGTTGACCTCACGGGTCTCTTTATAGATCTTGATTTATGTGAAATACTTTGTAAATTCTACTTAGATGTATCCTCTTCCTTAACCTGTTGCCATCTTTGATAGTTCACAATCAATTTATAAGTAGATCAAAATGTGAATATATAATTTCTACCTCAGCATTTTGCAATCGACAAGGGTCCCTGATCCGAAGGTTGGCGTGATTTCAGGTACTTCAAAATAGTGGTTCCGTTACGAGATTCGGTAGAAAATCCACAGCCTCAAGTGAAGTTCGAGGGTTCAGATCTGGACAGCTTCGAAGCCGGGTTAGTTTCTTCGCAGCCGCGACAAATCGAGTTGTGTTTCCTTGCGGTGGTGAGCCAGCGATGATTCTGGCGGGCTCGGTGAGGTCATACGAGAGGTGAGAGGTGTGTTCGGAGGATTTTCGTGAGAATAATTGAGGGTCAAATATTCGTTTAATACCATCATATTTGTGTGGAGATGATGCTTGAGTTCCATTAGCATCGGAGTTGTTTGTTGCTGTAGATAAGGAAGGAGAAGAACAACCTTGTTGATTTGAAGATTAGGTCATCGGGAAGGCTTTATGCTTTTCTTTTTTTTTCTTTTTTGATTTGTTTATTTATTTATTTTAAAACTTGAAGTTGTATGATTGTTATTATTACTGTCATTGTTATCATTATTATTTTCTAAATATTATTTATTTACTTCTTTCATTTAGGTTATTTCATCTCTACCTCGTTAATTTAATTTTGTCCCCAAAATTCTAACGACACGACTGACCGATGGAACACTATGGTTTTTCTTAAGCACTTAGGCTTCTAATCAGGGTTGTACAAATCATTAGCGGTTAACTAAGAGTAGCGAATTTAGTATGTATTGCATCTTAAACGTTGGGTTATTATAACACATACCCCTAAAAATAATTTCGTCCCCGAAATAAATTATAGAGCATACCTTTACTTAAAAGATATGGGTATCACTCCCGAATTGAGTCCTCGAGTTCCCATGTTGCTTTTCTTTCTGAATGATTCTTCCACAAGACTTTCACAAATGGTATGATTTTCTTTAGCATGATTCTTTCCTCACGTCCTAGGATTGCCTCTGCTTCTTCTTCACATAAAAGGTCTTCTTGAATCTTATGAAACAGATATTGCACGACATGAATCGGGTGATAATTGTAACCTCGTAATGTTGACACATGGAACACATTATGCACATGAGCTAGTGCCAGAGGTAAAGCTATGTGGTACGCCACTTCTCCGACTCTTTCTAACACCTCAAAATGACCGATGAATCTAGGATTGAGCTTTCCTTTAAGACCAAAACGACAAACACCCTTCCATAGAGAGACTTTAATAAAAACATGTTCGCCTGGTACAAATTTTACTTCCCTCCGATATTGGTCAGCATAGCTTTTCTGACGAGAGCGAGCTTCCTTCAATTTCTGCTTTGCTAGTTCCACCTTCTCATTAGTAATTCTGACCAACTCGGGTCCTTCAATAACTTTCTCGCCTACTTCATTCTAACAAATCAGAGCTCAATATTTTCTCCCATATAACAACTCAAATGGTGCCATATCAGTACTTGCATGCCAACTATTGTTGTATGCAAACTCCACTAAGCAAATATAATCATCCCAATTCCCATTCCACTCCAAGGCACAAGCCCTTAACATGTCTTCTAACGTTTGGATGGTCCTTTCAGACTGACCATCCGTCTGAGGGTGAAGGTGGTGCTATACTTCAACTTTGTACCAAAAGCGCTCTGAAACCCCTTCCAAAACTATGATGTGAATCATGGGTCACATCTGAAACAATTGACATGGGTGTGCCGTGAAGTCTAACAATCTCTTTCTAAAATATTTCTACCAATCGACTAGCAGAGAACTTCTCTTGAATAGGTAGGAAATGAGCTGATTTTCTAAGTCGATCAACTACTACCCATACTGCATCATTCTTCCTTAACGTCTTAGGGAGTCCGGTAGCCAGATCCATAGTAATCATCCTACTTCCAAACAGGAATTTCAAGTTGTTGTAGAAGACCATTGACCCTTTGGTGTTCTATTTTTACATGTTGGCAAGTAAGACACTTTGCCACAAATTCAGCAATATCTTTCTTCATTCCATCCCACCAGAAATTTTTCTTCAAGTCGTTATACATCTTCGTTGATCCCGGGTGGATAGAAAATTGGGAGCTATGAGCCTCTTTCATTAATGTTTCTCGAACATCAGGGTCTGCTGGAACACACAATCTGTCACCTTGCCACACCACACCATCGTCATCGAGTCGGAACTCTTGTTGCTTGCCTTCCGTTATATTTTGTATAATAGCCCACAATTCACCATCTTCCTTTTGGGCTTCTTTAATACGCACCACCAAGATAGGTTCAACTCTTAGATGGGCTATGCTACCATCTGCTTCTTTGGTGTGAACCTCCACCTCAAGACGAGCCAAATCTGAAATAATTTCAGGTTGAATAGTAAGACATAATAGACTACCCGAACTTTTTCTTCTAAGAGCATTCGTAACATCGTTTGCTTTCCCCGGATGGTATTGAATCTTAGCATCATAATCTTTTAGAAGCTCTAACCATCTTCTTTGTCTCATGTTGAGTTCTTTTTGCGTGAAAAATACTTTAAGCTCTTATGATCTGTAAAGATATCACAAGTCTCACCATACAAATAATAATGCCATATTTTTAAAGCAAACACAACTGTTGCAAGTTCTAGATCGTGTGTAGGGTAATTTACTTCATAAGGTTTAAGCTGTCGAGAAGCATACGCGATCACCTTCCCATGTTGCATAAGAACACATCCTAAACCCTTTTTTGAAGCATCACTATAAATCTGAAATTCCTAGATTCCTTCTGGTACAGCAAGAATAGGGGCTGTCACCAATCGTTTCTTCAACTCCTCAAAACACTTTTCACTTTCATCGTTCCATTCAAATTTAACACCTTTCCTTACTAATTGGGTTAAGGGTAAGGCCAAAGATGAGAAACCTTCCACGAAACACCTGTAATACCCGGCCAGACCCATGAAACTTCTTACTTCAGAAATGGTGCTAGGTCTTAGCCAATTAGTGACAGCCTCGACCTTAGCTGGGTCTACTTCAATTTCTTTCGCCGACACCACATGACCAAGGAATGTGACCCGTTCCAACCAAAACTCACGTTTAGAAGCTTAGCGAATAACTTCTTTTCACGCAGGATTTCCAAGACAACTCGTAGATCCTCTTCATGTTGTTCTTTGGATTTAGAGTATACCAATATATCATCTATGAAGACCACCACACATTTGTCGAGATAATCATGGAAAACATGATTCATTAAATCCATAAAGACTGTTGGGGCATTCCTTAACCCAAATGGCATAACGAGAAACTCGTAGTGGCCATATCGAGTGCGAAATGTAGTCTTAGGAATGTCTTCAGATCTCACCCGTAGCCGGTGGTATCCTGACCGTAAGTCAATCTTTGAAAAATATTTTGCTCCATGGATCTTATCGAACAAGTCGTCGATTCGGGGCAACGGATATTTGTTTCAGATGGTGACATGGTTGAGCTCCTTATAATCGATGCATAGTCTCATGGATCCATCCTTCTTTTTCACAAATAATACTGGCGCACCCCATGGAGATACGCTGGGTCTAATAAATCCACGATCAAGTAACTCTTGTAATTGCTCTTTAGTTCTTGCAATTCTAAGGTGCCATTCGGTATGGTACTTTAGAAATGGGTTCCGCACCCGGAAAAGTTCAATAGTAAAATCCATTCTCTTTCGGGTGGTAACCTGGAAGTTCTTCCGGGAAAACATCTGGAAAGTCTTTCACAATTGAAATTTCCCCAAGTTGATGCTCTTCCTTTGAGGTATCACGTATAGCTGCCAGATATCCCTCACAACCGTTGCTGATTAATTTTCTAGCCTTCAACGCCGAAATCACTTTAACTAGCTCGTTAGGAGAAGATCCTTGATACACACACTTTGGTTTTTCGGCATCTCTAAAAGTAACTCGTCTAGCTTGGCAATCAATAGTGGCTTGGTGTGAGCTTAGCCAGTCCTATCCCAAAATAATATCAAAGTCGTGCATGGTCATAGGAAGTAGCTCTGCCATAAAAACATCATCTCCAATCGATATTGGGCATTCGCAAAACACGTCAGTAATGGTTATCGAGTTTCCCATTGGTGTAGTAATAGACATAGGTGGTGTAGTAAGGAAGGAGATAAGCCGACACATTACGCAAAGGATAGAGAAATAATTGAATGTGTAGAGCCCGTATCAAATAAAACAGATGCTTTAGTACCATTTAAAATAAGAGTTCCTGATATAGTATCTAAAGTATATAACGAAATAATTGAATGCTAGGGCGTGTAACAATTAAATAAAATAATAAAAATTTATTGACTCACTGATTTTATATATATATATATATATTTAATTTATACTATTTAAAGTAAGAGTTCCTTATACGTTACTTGGAGCCTCTGCCGCCTGATGAGCAGTCATAGTAAACACCCTACCTCCAGTGGTACGTTGATTATTGCCACCATTACGATGATTTGTATTACCCTTCACAGTGCAATCCCTAGCTTTATGACCTGTCTGACCGCAAGTGAAACATGCTCCAGTCTCTCGATAATAAGGCCTACCCAGATGACTAACTCCGCATTTAGCGCATGGTGTGATAGGAATTCTGTTTGGATTACCTCCTCCATTCCTTCCTTGATTTCCGTAATTGTTGCCTCTATTCTGGTACGTCCTCTGACCTTGCCACTGACCGTGACCATTATTACCCCTATTACGATATGGTCCATGACCTTGCCACCCTCTTGACTGAGTGCCTCAAGAAATATAACCAAAATCATATCAATTTCCAGAATTGAATTTTGCCCGACGATCTGAATTTGACCCATCTTCTTCATCTCTGCCTATTTTCCTACTATCATCAGACCTAAAAGAGTTAAAGTCAACTCTTTCCAATTCTAGTTTCTAGCTGCATTCGCCACCTTCGCTACAGTGGAAAATTTATCATTAATGAGGGGTCTCATGTACTCGAATAATAATCCCCACTTGAATCGTTCAGCTTGATCAGCTGTTGACCCTGCCACAGCACCAGCAATTCCAGCTACTCGAATAAAAAATCATGTAGGTAGTGATAGTCTCATTAGGAGTTTTGTCGCATACTAAAATATTAACGACGATACGCATCTCTTTCAGACTCAAGAAAATACTGCTCATAAAATACATCCAGAAAGTCACGCCATGCAAGAGCCTCCACATAACCCTCTCCTTGAGCATTCTTCAAAGCCTTCCACCACCTTTGAGCATCTCCTTCCATGTTTCAAGTTGCAAAACTTACCTTCTGATTATCAGTAGTCTCCAGAACATCAAAGATTTTCTCCAGATGTGCAATCCAATTTTCCGCATCTATAGGTGTTGGAGCGTCACGAAAAGAATCTGGTTTTTGCTTTTGGAATCTCTCAAGTAAGACTGAAGTAAGAGCAGCATTAGCATTGGCACCACCATCCCCTTCGCCATTAGCATCACCGTCAGCATTACCATTAGCATTATTCTGAGCCGGATTATTTTGAAGGGCAGTAGCAACAGCTTGAGGAACACTTTGAGCAACTGCGTTTGCAACGGCCTGATTAAGTGCTGCCAGGAGAACTGGATCAATATTTCCCACATTTTCATTATTGTTAGTTGTACGTCTGCGACGGGTGCCCCTAGTCGAAGGGCGTGCCATCTAAATAAAGTGGATATGGACAAGTAATTGAATGTAGAATCGAAAGAAATACGGAAGAGTACAAAATAAAAGATGAAGAATCCTATTAGGTGTTCTAGCCAACCTATATTATGTTCTACCCAAACTCACAGATCAAGCTTATGCTTACTACAGAATCGAGCCTAAGCTCTGATACCATTCTCTGTAACACCCCCGCCCCAACATAGAACAGGAGGTCACTTCAAATGTTAACAGAACATTATAAATCCAAAATAATAATTAAATTACAGAACGTCAAATAAAATGTCAACTTATGAAGTCTAAAACATCCACAAAAAATAATACTAAATCAAAAATTAAGCCTTATGAAATAAAAGAAATAAATCTCCAAGCATGTGTTCCAAACTCCTACTAGCTCTCATCACACAGCCCCCATCAACCCTGATTACCCGCCGCGAAAACAAGAAATCGGCTGAGCTACAAGCTCAGTGCGCGGATGTAGATCACAATAGACAAAATAATAAATATATCGAAGCATGATGTTAGGGAATTTGAAAAGAAACCAAACTCTTAAGTTTAAAACATCTCCATTGAATCCACCCTTTACACCAAAATAAACAAGAAAAATAAAGGCTGAAGCAACGAGGGGTTAGGGTTATTGATACCGAGCGGTCTACAAAACAAATAATTAAAATTGCACATCCATTGTGCCAATATATATATATTTCATATCATATCACATTCACAATGGCGCACTGGTCGCGACTCTAATGCACCACAAAATCGGAAGGTGTGTATGGCACTACACAACTCGATCGCGAACTAAACATATCATCAAAATCCTAGCGCCTCCCAAATAATCCAAAAGCTCTCTCGCGAGCATAATCATATAAAAAAATGGAGACGCCGTAAACTGATTACACCGTTACGGATAGTGTCAAGTCGTTGGTAGCCACAACGACAAGCCTATGGTACCACCATAGGTAGTTGACTCGGTATCCCTATCTCCTGTCTACAAATCTAAGGTTCTATTATCGCATGAGTGAACAATAATCCAACCGTCACCAAATATATTCATCATGCGTAATGATCCTAATTTGAATGAAATCAAGCACCGGCACAAAAACGATACGTTCACAAGCATATCATAAAAATATATTTTTCTCAATTTTGTAAAAAATAGCTCAATATCACACATCAGCATAGCTCGACAAATGGAAGTAGATCATAACAAGGAGTCATGGATTAACGAAGTGTTTTCAAAAGTAACATTATCTATAGTAAAACACATAAAAATAACAATGAACAATCGTACCTGAGTAAGCGTCTAATGCTCTTAATGTTCCAAAGTTCCACCAACGTGTTCACGGACCTATAACGAGTGAATTTGACCTCTAAATCAGAATTATTTTATATTAATCCTATTTATTATCCTCTAAAAATGATTATTATTTAGTATTGTATAAATTAATATTATGAGTTATGATCGGCCGTTGTTGGTTACTTTAAATAAGATAATATATTAAAATAATGGGTTAATTGGATTTAAACACAAAATACTAAACGATCTCAAAGCGGTATTTATCTTAGGTGTCACACCCCGACCGACGGCGGAATCATCGGGACAGACGAATGGGAGACGATTGCTCATAGCACATGGAACTAATTAAATTGAGATATTATTAAGTGTCAATATTCAATAAACATTACAAGACAAATAAGATAATTACAAGACAAAAACATCAAACAATGAAATAACATCTTAAGTTAAACTAGGTCCAAGTCCTATATGAGCACGTAGAGAAATCTACAAGAAGTAACCTGAAACATGATAAAAATAAAAGGTCAACTAAAAAGTTGGTGAGTTTCCAAGGTTTTCATACATAATATAACAAGGTTACAAGTAGCAATTCATGTCATAGGTTATTAATTAGTAAGGTTATAGAACACATATCGTTACAACCAAACCTCGACTTGATTACAAGTATATAAGATTGGCTAAGTGTATTTGGTTCCCATGATGAACAAGCATACGTCATCAGGAGTCGGCAATACATCGACTTTAGCACCAAATAGGCTTGTCAGGCCCAATGATCAAAAACGTCACCAGGCTAGCAATAGTTAATGATTGTAAACAAACTATGTATCTCATATAATCACTTACAACACACAAATAACCATGACAAAAATATGAATTGCAAGTGCTTTACAAGTCTCAAATGTTTATAAGTGTATGATGTATAAGTATCATGTTTCACCCCAAAATAGTGTGAAATAAAGTAAAAAGGGGGCAAGGAAAACTCACATGATGAAGGGTGTACTTAAGAAAATAATAAGAAAAATAAGATGGTTCTAACGATTCCTTCACGATTCAACTTAAGATTTAGTGTCTTAGGATTAGAATAAATATATGATTCAAGAGTAAATATGAACTAGGGTTCCATTTAGAATTTGGGGATTTTTAATAAATAAAAACAAGCGATTATGCGTTGGTTAATTAAAGACGAAATAGATTAATCGAGATTGAGAGCGAAAAGGAATGATTTAATAATTTAATTTATTTAAATAAATAAAAATTAAATATAATGTGTTGAGAGAAATAATTAATTTAGAAATTAATTATTAAAAATTGATAATGATGAGTTATTGAATACTTAATTATATGACTTGTAGAATAATATAAATTATTTAAAGTCATTTTCCAAAGTTTTTAAATGTTTTAAATAATCTTTATAAAGGTTTTATAATATTAAAACCCAAAATAAAGAATTAAAGAAATTATATTGATTTATAATGTTTCAAGAAATCTCTAAAATAACGTGATTTAAACGATGAATATTTAAAAGAAATATTTGAACCACTAATAATTTATTAATTATTAAAATCCATTTTAATATATATAACCCAAGAATAATCTTTAAAATGTTTTATTAAAAAGATTTCTTTAATTATTTAAATTTAGAAAAATTACAGAAAATTATTTGGTCTCTTTAGAAAATATTTAAAGTTACAAAACTATTTTTTTACTACTTAGAAATTTTCTATAATTATTTAAGGGCTAAAAAGCCTTAAAAAATTGTTTGAAGGTGCCCGGGTTCGAACCCGGGACCTCAAGGTGGGAATACAAGTGGCTAACCAGTGAACTAAAGGCCTAAGCCGCGTGAAGAACTGGCATTAAATTTTTAAAAACAATACTTGAAGACTCCCCAATTTCTTAAGAACCCTAGAATCGGTTTGGATCAAATTGACCACCCAAATGATGCAGATTAACGAATTAAACATGGGGCTTTGTTTCCCATGTAAAACCGAGTTTAATGATATATGAAACTTACATGATTGAGTTCGATTTGATGATCTCAAGTTTAAGAACGAGTCGCGACACTGTGATTGTTGATTCATGGTGTAAACGAGGTTGATAACCAAATTAACTTTGCAGGAAGCTTCATATGATGTTGATAAGTGAAAGCCCTCTTCCAATTTGGTTTAATAAAGCTTCGAGCATGGATTACGGTTGAGTTGCAGGTCATGAGTCGTATGTTGCTCGTTGGTGTTGGATTTGTGTTTTCCAGGTGAAATTGGAAATAACAATCGAATACAGATAGATAGATGTTCGTTTGGGTTGAATTAATTTGATTATTATTAGTGTTTTAATGCCCGAACGTTGCAACTCGGTGATCGGCGGTTACACGAGCTCGAACGCTCCTGTAACCGATGTTAAACTTAATTAAGAAGCATCCAATAGTTCGAAACCTTCACTTGGACGGTTAGGAATCGTTTCGTGTGGCTGAAACTCGAAGAATCGAGACTTTTGGCCTCGCCGGAACTAGCCGGACTCGCGGCCGGAGATGTGGCCGGGAAATCGGGAAGGGGGGTTGGGTTTTGGTTTCAAGATTCTTAAGTTGGCAACCTAGGTCCCTGAAGTATCCATTTTATCATTTTATGCTAAAAGCTTTTATATTAAGTTTTATATATTACAATTTTAACACTATACTTTATAAAACCCAACTTTTAAATAATTAATCCATTTATTTATTTATAAAATTTTATAAACATTATTAATCTTGTTATATATTAATTATTAAATTATTAAGGTAGTTAAAAGAAATAATCTTTATATATATACTCATCTTCATAAATTCCATAGGAATTTTAAAGTCTAGTATTTATTTTTATAATAATTAAAACTTCATATATGATATTTATAAAAATCTTATAAATTTATAAACTTATTAAATAGAAGATTAAATATACATTTTAAATTACCAATTTTACAAAGTTAATTAAATAACACATTATCGTTTAAAAAAAACACTAAAATGAAAGAAGTAGTTTAAATGATGTGCTTGATTTATATAATCAACAAAACGGGTTCAAATTATAATTTGAAAATTGGTGGATGTTACAGTCTCCTCTACTTTAAGAAATTTCGTCCTGAAATTTAATCACGAGAGGACTAAATTCAAGGATACGATGAGACTTGGATTTTGTCACGTTTGCAAGTGCCACTTGAAAGGTTTAAACTCAATGAGTTTAATTATGGGGTTTTGCTATGCTTAAGTTTGTTAAAAGTTCATTATTTATGATTTCATGTGTTCATTGGCAAAGGGCACCAAATTGATAAACGTTTGTATTTTAAACGGTTCAAGATAATTGGGAAGGTTTTGTCACGAGGAAACACTAAATATTAGTGTGACACGAGACTCGGAGATAAGTTCAGGATGCTTTTGGATGGAATATGGAATTCATAAGAACTACTTAAGGGAATAACTTTTACGGGGTTTCAGGATGATCGATTATTGTTTAATTATGACTTTGAGGTTTTAAAGTTTTATTAGCTTAATGTTGATATGAGAATCATGTTGTTATGATTACGGGTTCAATTTAGAATTGAGATCATCGTTGTAATAAGCTTTCGGGATAAGTGTAGTTTTGAGGGAAAGATGTTTAGAAAGATTTTCAAGACTCATTTAAGAGAAATGGGATAAAGAGTTTAAGATTCAAGGGAACAAAATCAATGAAGGAACGAGTCAAAATAACAAGATGTTTCGAGTGTAACGTTCAGTTTACAAACCAAAAACATTACTTTGACTTATCAAAGCATTAAGTCAACTACAACTTTAATGAAGACATGCGTACCTATAAGCGGACACTCACCCTAAGGGTTCCCAGGTAAGGTAAACGGATCCATCGGTTGATTTGGATTTATATGAATACCTTGCCTAGACAGAACACCTCGAGATACAGGTATCCCACTCTTCCAGCATACATGTTTCAAGTTATAGGACATAGACTTTGACGAGACTTGAAAACCACAAATAATGATTCAAAGCTCATTTTGAAAACCATTTGATTCAGGCATATAATGCCATAGAATATGATTAAAGGTTTGTGTGTGCATTGATAAGATTCAAGGTATAAGCATAAACACATGAGGCATATAATCACATAATCAAGTAATAACACATAAAGCACATAAAATCCTATCTAAGCATATATTACATGAGAGGACTCATGTGTAAAGGTACTTAGTTATAGTCTAGGTCATTCCATTTCTAATAACCTAAATCCCTATAACCATGGCTCTGATACCAATCTGTCACACCCCGACCGACGGCGGAATCATCGGGGCAGACGAATGGGAGACGATTGCTCATAGCACATGGAACTAATTAAATTGAGATATTATTAAGTGTCAATATTCAATAAACATTACAAGATAAATAAGATAATTATAAGACAAAAACATCAAACAATGAAATAACATCTTAAGTTAAACTAGGTCCAAGTCCTATATGAGCACGTAGAGAAATCCACAAGAAGTAACCTGAAACATGATAAAAATAAAAGGTCAACTAAAAAGTTGGTGAGTTTCCAAGGTTTTCATACATAATATAACAAGGTTACAAGTAGCAATTCATGTCATAGGTTATAAGTTAGTAAGGTTATAGAACACATATCGTTACAACCAAACCTCGACTTGATTACAAGTATATAAGATTGGCTAAGTGTATTGGTTCCCATGATGAACAAGCATACGTCATCAAGAGTCGGCAATACATCGACTTTAGCACCAAATAGGCTTGTCAGGCCTAATGATCAGAGACGTCGCCAGGCTAGCAATAGTTAATGATTGTAAACAAACTATGTATCTTATATAATCACTTACATCACACAAATAACCATGACAAAAATATGAATTGCAAGTGCTTTACAAGTCTCAAACGTTTATCAGTGTATGATGCATAAGGATCATGTTTCACCCCAAAATAGTGTGAAATAAAGTAAAAAGGGGACAAGGAAAACTCACATGATGAAGGGTGTACTTAAGAAAATAATAAGAAAAATAAGATGGTTTCAACGATTCCTTCACGATTCAACCTAAGATTTAGTGTCTTATGATTAGAATAAATATATGATTCAAGAGTAAATATGAACTAGGGTTCCATTTGGAATTTGGGGATCTTTAATAAATAAAAACAAACGATTATGCGTTGGTTAAATAAAGACGAAATAGATTAATCGAGATTGAGAGCGAAAAGGAATGATTTAATAATTTAATTTATTTAAATAAATAAAAATTAAATATAATGTGTTGAGAGAAATAATTAATTTAGAAATTAATTATTAAAATTGATAATGATGAGTTATTGAATACTTAATTATATGACTTGTAGAATAATATAAACTTATTTAAAGTCATTTTCCAAAGTTTTTAAATGTTTTAAATAATCTTTATAAAGTTTTTATAATATTAAAACCCAAAATAAAGAATTAAAGAAATTATATTGATTTATAATGTTTCAAGAAATCTCCAAAATAACGTGATTTAAACGATGAATATTTAAAAGAAATATTTGAACCACTAATAATTTATTAATTATTAAAATCCATTTTAATATATATAACCCAAGAATAATCTTTAAAATGTTTTATTAAAAAGATTTCTTTAATTATTTAAATTTAAAAAAATTACAGAAAATTATTTGGTCTCTTTAGAAAATATTTAAAGTTTACAAAACTATTTTTTTTACTACTTAGAAATTTTCTATAATTAATTTAAGGGCTAAAAGGCCTTAAAAAAATTGTTTGAAGGTGCCCGGGTTCGAACCCGGGACCTCAAGGTGGGAATACAAGTGGCTAACCAGTGAACTAAAGGCCTAAGCCGCGTGAAGAACTGGCATTAAATTTTTAAAAACAATACTTAAAGACTCCTCCAATTTCTTAAGAACCCTAGAATCGGTTTGGATCAAATTGACCACCCAAATGATGCAGATTAACGAATTAAACATGGGGCTTTGTTTCCCCATGTAAAACCGAGTTTAATGATATATGAAACTTACATGATTGAGTTCGATTTGATGATCTCAAGTTTAAGAACGAGTCGCGACACTGTGATTGTTGATTCATGGTGTAAACGAGGTTGATAACCAAATTAACTTTGCAGGAAGCTTTGGATGATGTTGATAAGTGAAAGCCCTCTTCCAATTTGGTTTAATAAAGCTTCGAGCATGGATTACGGTTGAGTTGCAGGTCGCGAGTCGTATGTTGCTCGTTGGTGTTGGATTTGTGTTTTCCAGGTGAAATTGGAAATAACAATCGAATACAAATAGATAGATGTTCGTTTGGGTTGAATTAATTTGATTATTATTAGTGTTTTAATGCCCGAACGTTGCAACTCGGTGATCGGCGGTTACACGAGCTGAAACGCTCCTGTAACCGATGTTAAACTTAATTAAGAAGCATCCAATAGTTCGAAACCTTCACTTGGACGGTTAGGAATCGTTTCGTGTGGCTGAAACTCGAAGAATCGAGACTTTTGGCCTCGCCGGAACTAGCCGGACTCGCGACCGGAGATGTGGCCGGGAAATCGGGAAGGGGGGTTGGGTTTTGGTTTCAAGATTCTTAAGTTGGCAACCTAGGTCCCTGAAGTATCCATTTTATCATTTTATGCTAAAAGCTTTTATATTAAGTTTTATATATTACAATTTTAACACTATACTTTATAAAACCCAACTTTTAAATAATTAATCCATTTATTTATTTATAAAATTTTATAAACATTATTAATCTTGTTATATATTAATATTAATTATTAAGGTGGTTAAAAAAAATAATCTTTATATATATACTCATCTTCATAAATTCCATAGGAATTTTAAAGTCTAGTATTTATTTTTATAATAATTAAAACTTCATATATGATATTTATAAAAATCTTATAAGTTTATAAACTTATTAAATAGAAGATTAAATATACATTTTAAATTACCAATTTTACAAAGTTAATTAAATAACACATTATCGTTTAAAAAAACACTAAAATGAAAGAAGTAGTTTAAATGATGTGCTTGATTTATATAATCAACAAAACGGGTTCAAATTATAATTTGAAAATTGGTGGATGTTACATTAGGGATTTTAAAACTTAAGAACCCACAGATCTTGACACAATTGTTATAAATTCAGGAAGTGCTTAGAATAATTGAAACAATGAAACATGATCTTAATTAGTTGATAGGGGGTCATAAAATAGTGCATGAGTTAGTGAAAATTAGATGGGTAAAACATAACAGAAGCATAGCAACAATATACAATTCTAGATTTTTCTTTTCCAAATTTAGTGACAATAATATAAATTCATGTTTTTAATTAGTTTTTTTCTTAAGGTAGTAGCCAACTAGGTGAGAAGTTAGCTTGGTGTTTATAAATCAAAAAGGGAAGGAAATTGGCTGGACCATCAAATAGAAATTAAAAGAACAGTAGTAGTAACATTGACCCTTCACTCTAACAATAAAAGAGTCATTTAACTAAAAAAAGTGTTGACCTCACGGGTCTCTTTATAGATCTTGATTTATGTGAAATACTTTATAAATTCTACTTAGATGTATCCTCTTCCTTAACCTGTTGCCATCTTTGATAGTTCACAATCAATTTATAAGTAGATCAAAATGTGAATATATATAATTTCTACCTCAGCATTTTGCAATCGACAAGGGTCCCTGATCCGAAGGTTGGCGTGATTTCAGGTACTTCAAAATAGTGGTTCCGTTGTGAGATTCGGTAGAAAATCCACAGCCTCAAGTGAAGTTCGAGGGTTCAGATCTGGACCGCTTCGAAGCCGGGTTAGTTTCTTCGCAGCCGCGACAAATCGAGTTGTGTTTCCTTGCGGTGGTGAACCAGCGATGATTCTGGCGGGCTCGGTGAGGTCAAACGAGAGGTGAGAGGTGTGTTCGGAGGATTTTCGTGAGAATAATTGAGGGTCAAATATTCGTTTAATACCATCATATTTGTGTGGAGATAAGGCTTGAGATCCATTAGCATCGGAGTTGTTTGTTGCTGTAGATAAGGAAGGAGAAGAACAACCTTGTTGAT
Source organism: Flaveria trinervia (assembly GCA_025506515.1). NCBI lineage: Eukaryota > Viridiplantae > Streptophyta > Magnoliopsida > Asterales > Asteraceae > Flaveria > Flaveria trinervia. Next base: position 79,816,029 of record CM046441.1, on the reverse strand, counting down.
TTGAAGATCAGGTCATCGGGAAGGCTTATGCTTTTCTTTTTTTTTCTTTTTTGATTTATTTATTTATTTATTTTAAAATAAGAAGTTGTATGATTGTTATTATTATTGTTATTGTTATCATTATTATTTTCTAAATATTATTTATTTACTTCTTTCATTTAGGTTATATCATCTCTACCTCGTTAATTTAATTTCGTCCCCAAAATTCTAACGACATGACTGACCGATGGAACACTATGGTTTTTGTTAAGCACTTAGGCTTCTAATCAGGGTTGTACAAATCTCTAGTGGTTAACTAAGAGTAGCGAATTTGTATGTATTGCATCTAAAACGTTGGGTTATTATATTTGGTCCACCTCTCGCCGTCGTCGTGGTCGCCGAAGTAAAATCCGATCCGGAGGTCGGAGGTGAAGTAGTCATTGGTTTCGTTGAACGTTAACGGCGTCCATTCCGACCATTGGCGGAACGCGGAGGCAAAGACTAGTTTAACGTCATCGGAGAGCTGGTTGTTCGGATCAAAGGCGTAGGTTAGATCTCGCCGCCATGGTGGCCACCGCGGCCGCGCGGGGAAGAACGAGTAATGTGTGATGGTGTTACCAATGACCGAACTCGCTTTACCAGAGCTCATAGAGCTAGATCCGTTCACGATATCCGCTACTCCACATCTTGGTTTTAAGATCTGATTCAACGTCGATTCATCGAGTTCGCCGGTAGCATTTAGATTGAAATTTCGTTGATAAAGCTTAACAACCGATTCAAGCACCTCATCGAATTCATTGGTGAAGTCACCGGAAAAGTTAGTTAGGTTTCCAGTGGTGGAATTGTTGTTATTGATGTAACCGAAGTGATGAAAGTAGCCGGAGAGGTTGAGGAAGAAGTTCCAGGGTGTGGCTGTGGTGGTGTTGGGGCGAAGGTTCGGTGGAATGGAGGAGATGTTGGGGAGAAGTGGGGGAAAGAGGTGATTGAAGGTGAGAGGATGAAGATGATGATGTTGAAGGTTAATTACAAGACTATTTTTACAGTCTGAAGATGTTAAAAATCAAATAACTTTTTCTTGGAGACTGCAAACGTTTGATCCATCTCTTCTTCTGCAGATATTTGCAGATGTGGTCCGTAGACTTCAGATATTTTGCTACAGAAAAAACAAACAACACCTTAAACTTCTTACTTTAGTAAATGTTATTGGAAGTTGTTGTCATTAAAAGTTTTGATGATTAGTCGAATGAACACACCAAGAATGATTGGTTTCACCTTTAATATCTTTTAATTTTATTTTTCATATAAAATATTTAATTTTTTATTTGTTTAATATATTAGATATGGAAAGACAATGATAAAAATGCACCTCATGTGAGAAATATATAACTGAGTTAACTATACACTTAACTAAAAATTAGTGTAAATGACAAAAGATGTGCATATTTTAAAAGAAGGATATTAGATGTAATTATTAAAACTAAAAGACATATAATGTAATTTTATGTATTAATAAATAACACAATTTGTAATCTACTCTAGAAATAAATTTACTACACTTCCGAAACCAAATAGAACAATAGAACACCCTGCTTTAAATGCATGACACCGACTTTTCTGAGTTTGTTGCTTTTAACTTTCAAAATTTTAAAATTCTTATTTTATTATTACAATTAATTAATGTTATTTTATTTTTCTTTCAAAACTTAAAAAAATGTAACGCTTTTTAAAATTACGAATAAATCATTGCGATAGCTGATTTTTATCTATGCTTAGGCGTGAGTTTCATTCAAAACATATTTGGGTCAAATATTATATATTATTAATTTTTTCACAACATATATATATTTTAAATTACAAGTATATTATGACAATGTGATCATCTCTAAGCACTCTTCAATATAAATTCTATTTAGAATCAAGCCCCCCAACACATGGCCAATACCAATGTACAAGTATAATATATGTTTAGCTCTTTTTAATTGTAATTGTTTTCTATATTTCGAATATACGGTTACAATATTCTTATATCCACCAATGTTTTGATATAAATTTTGAGCCGATGCTAAGAACAATCAAAACACTAGTTGAATTTGTTAGATGGGGCAAGAAGACTCAACCTTTATATATCAAATAATAAAAACCTCGAGATACACCCCACCATTTTATGTAGGGTGTCATTAAAACTTATGGTGCTTTAACATTTTAAGGTATGCCCTACTCTTTTGAAGTTGATACTGTGTACACCACATGCCTCATTGATCATTCTAGTGATTGATAGAGCAATCAGATGTCTCTTATTTCATTTTAATCTCTGTTTGTTTTATGTAGACGAGTTAAGAATTAAGTTTTACATGAAAATTACCTAGTATATGTGATTCAGATTGAGTAAGCATTGAATACATTAGCAAAACATATGTTTAGGTGATGAGTAATATGCGTATGCCTCATGATTGATCATTGAGTATGCCTCATTGAATACACGTGAAAATTACCTAGTAACAGCTAAGAAGTTATCGTACAGTTTATCATTAGCGGGCAATCTGTCTCCGCTATTACCCTAAAATAAAGTGGGTTTTATTCCCTCCACCACATTCTCACATTCTCTACCCTACCCCTCCATCAAAACGTCCTCTCTTGTTCTCCGTTCTCTCTCTCACCCCTACCACCATCAACAACCACCACTATACGCCCACTACCCCATCAACGACCTCCGTATAATGTTGCCACCATCTTGTTCTGAATCTCCATCATACAGTGCTACCACTATCCACCTTCACATTAGTAATTGTGGTGATAAGCTGCACTATTTGCGGCGACAAATGTCGCCACTAAAAGACGAATTCTTTGTAGTGACATCTATATCAATGTAATATACTTTTTGCCATTTAACCCCATCAAAAACCATATTTTCATTAAACTATTTCTTAAAGAATATAATAGAGATTAAAAAATCTACCCATGTTGTAATGTATTTTGTTAAATATTGAACATGTACATGTATTAATTACTAACTTTAGTAAACCCGTGTATTACACGGGTTGAATAAATAGAATATAAATATAATAAAATTTATTAATTATAAAATGATTTATTCTAATATATGATATGATTGAAATAATACAGTGATATAAACTTTTTAAAAAATTTGTTTTTAAACTTTTTTCCAAAAAACAAACATATTGTTTTAAAACAAACCGTATAAAAATGACTTTTTATAAATACCAATTTTAAAATATTTTGTATTTTTTAAAAAGTTTTATGCTTTAGAAAGATTTATTATTTTGTAAAGAATTATTTATTTAGAAATAACATTAATAAATAGATTTTTTAATGTATAAAATCTAAAAACATGTTAAAGAATATTATTAGTTATTAAGGTAATTATTTAATAGGAGAAAGAAACGATAAAAATTTGGTGAGGATGATTATTATGAGGCTATCATGTGTCATTTCAAAATACCTTTTTATTAGAGTAGGTAGATTTAATTTAATGAACAGAAAGAAATTGTGTAAAAGCACACCTAATTGCAGTTTTTGAAAAAAAAGGGGTCTTCTAGCTCATGAATGCTACCAATGTGTTTAACAGGGTGTTTTGTATGTATAAAATTATGAGTTCAAGTCATATCTATATTGAACAAGTGATGTAAAAATTTGTTAAAAAAATAAATCTTTGAAACGTTTTCTAGGAAATTGATTAATTACGATTTTCTAAACCCTTTCAATTAACTTGATAAATATCTCGCACCCCAAGATCGAGATACAGAGCGAGATGCTCACATGAGTTAAACAGAGCTTGTAACCTTTAAATTCATACTTTATAAAAAATTCGTTTGTGTATTTAGATTTATAAATGAAAAGCCATCTTTGAGTTTATTTGACGTTCGATATTAAAAATAAACAACTCATTCGTTAAGCTCATTTCAAACTTAAAATTTTTAATTCATTGTACAACTTAATTTTGTGGAGCCAAATAATAATAAATATAAATAAATAGTATTAATAATAGAAGCATGTGATTTTTGATATTAAACAATAAATAATAGCAAATAATAAAGCTATGAAATTAATTAGATAACAGGGATAATAATCTTATCTTATCTTACTACTCTAATAAAAAGGTAAATGTGGGTGACATGTGTAAGCACCATAATCATTGTCACCAATTTTTTTTCTCCTCTCTCTCCTATTAAATAATTACCTTAATTATTAATAAAATTATTTTAATATATTTTAATATATAATAAATTAAGAAAGAAATTTATTTATTAAGGTTATTTCTAAATAAATTGATATTTTTAATAAGTCATTTTTTTCAAAACAAAAAATAATCAAATTGGGGAGTTGTAATAAGAAATTTTTTTTAAAAATAACATTTTTATACGGTTTGTTTTAGAATAAAATATTTATTTTTTAAAAAATTTTAAAAAGTTGATATCACTGTTTTATTGTTTATAGTCATTTCTGATACGTAATTTCAGTCATATCATATCTTAAAATATCATTTTATAATTAATAAATTTATTATATTAATATTTTATTTATTTAGCCCGTGTAATACACGGGTTTACTAAAGCTAGTAATACTAGTAATAATAATAACACCCAAAGAAAAAATACATTTCTCAGAAATTTGTCGGCATTTGTGTAGAGTTTCCAAAAGAAAAATATTTATTTATCCTAAATTACATGGGGTATGTCTAATGGCAAAGCTTGATAGGGCCAGAGGGTTCACATCTTTTTTTTCTCCAGTAATGTAATTTTTTTAATATATGTATATGAAGTTTCCCTTCCCCAAAATAATTTAGGTTCGCTGGTAGTAT